>JADRCH010000011.1:20910812-20994385 GCA_019843965.1 Rhynchomys soricoides
TAGATAAACTAGATACTGGGGGTTACATGGTTAGATAAACTAGATACAGGTATGCCAGTATGGAGCTAACCCTTATCCAAATAGTCAGAAACAAAACAAAAGTAGATTTAAGTCATGATAAACTGAAAGAAAAAAGACAAAGGAATATAAAATGGCCTGCAATAAACAAAGGATCCAAAACTTCTTTGATATTTGAGTGAAGGAAGACGTTTAATCAGAATGTTCCAGAGATCTAGGGCAACAGAATTCCTGGGCATATCATTGTCTCTCATGTAGCCCAGGTTGGCCCTCATTTCACTATTTAGCTATTCTTTAGTTGCCCTTAAAGTGATCCTCCTGTCTCTACTCTCAGGGGCTGAGTGTAAGGCATGACCCAACATGCTTGGCTTTTGTTTATCCTTCCTTCCTAATTTTTTGTTTGTTTGCTTGTTTGGTTAATCGACATATAATTTTACATATTCACAACATAGAATATGACATTTCAATGCATGTTCACGGTGAGAAATTATCATGTCAGGATGTTAGCATAATCCTTTTTAAATGTGTATGGTGTATTTATAGAGAAACATTGAAAGTCCTCTCTTCTAACGCATTTAATAAATTGTATCTGCAAACCTCATTCCTATCCCCCAGAGGCATTGTGAAGAACTGCAGAACATTTTTCCTTCATGGACTGTCTACTCTAGAAAAAATAGAAAGAAAAAAAAAAAAGCACCAAAAAAACTGCTAATGCGAAGCTTATCCAGGCGCAGTCCTTGGAGACGGGCTTCAGGCGTATTTACATTTTGGGAGACTGGGTGGTATTGATTGGTGGGCAGTAGCTCAGCTGGAAATCTCTCTTCATAAAACTTTCCTTCTTTATCTTAATAATTGTCAGAGGGGAATTGACATGACTTCAGATCTTGAACATGCCATCCATTTAAAAACAAACCACACTCCTGCAAGGCACAAAAGAGGTCAAATGGATAGCACTGAAGTCAGGCTGCCACCTCCCTCCACTGCTTGAATATTTAGGCCATTATTTTTAATTGCATCTCTAGATACAAAGAGGGTCAACATGCCATGTTTTCAAAGTGGTGCTTAACACTTGAAAGGGTGTGCTGAGTGAACCATGTACAATTTATAAGGTCCAAACTCGAAGCAACATACAGCTTTTTATAAACACGTATTTTCAGCAGCAAATAATGTAGCATCAGTAAGATATTGGTGATCTCCAAATCCAATGGCTACTATGAACATGTATGTAGACTTTACTGTATCTTCAGATTATCTATTCAAGTGTGTAAAAGTATGCTTTAGAATGAAAATTACTAAATTTATGTCAGAAATACTTTTTTGTTGCATTTTATGACATTTGTCTCTGTAAGGTAAAATACCTTAGGTACTTTTTTCTACATACTGAAAATATTGTACATATTTGAAAATCAATATTCAACATTTATTACTAAGAGTGCTGCTTTTATAAAGTAATATTTTTAAAAGTAACATAGATGGCTGGAGAGATGGCTCGGGAATTGAGTGTCTCCTGCTCTTCCAGAGGATAGAGTTCTAGTCCCAGGACCCATGTCAGTGGCTCACAAGCATCTATAACTCCGGGTCTGGAGTATCTGATACTCTCTTCTGACCTCTACAAGCTATGCATTCATGTGTGCATATTCATGTACAGACACACATACACATAACTAATCATTTGTAAAAATAAATCTTTTTTAAGAAGGTAGAATGGATTCAAAAGCACAGATATCAACATGTAAAAGCAACTTTTATTCTCCTGATATAATTGTCATCTCAGAGGCTTACTGCTGAATAAGCTTATTCTTTCTTTCTGAACTCTAGCCACCTGGTTCACTCAACTGGTCTGACGCAAACTCTTCTCCAAGCTGACTGATTCAATCTGGCTTCTCTCAGCTCCTCACTGAATTGCTCTGCTTGACCTCAAACTTATTCTGTCATTTGTTCTAATCTTCTGGCTCCATCTTATTCTCTGGCTTCAGTTGCTTCTGTTGACCTGCACTGAGCTATGCAAGCACACAACTGAACTCAACTCCACTGCCCTGCATGCACTGCATTGACTCCCAACTGACTGACTCTCTCTCCCTAGGCTGCTCTTAACTTGCTTTCACTTTTCTCTTTCCTGTGCTGTTGTTCTCTTGAAAACTGAGTGTGTCCCTTCTCTGCAGGATTCTAGCCAAAGCAGCCATATTGCTGGATTAAAATTCCTCTACATCAAACATCAACAAATGTTAGATGGACCCAATAAACAGAAGGACAAAAATATAGTGAGCTTTTTTCCTTTTAAAATGTGTGTGCATGTGTGCATACATGTATGTGTGTGTGTGTGTGTGTGTGTGTGTGTGTGTACATGTACATGTGTATGAGTTTCCAAGGACACCGGAAGAGGACAACAGATGTTTTTCATTTGTGATGCTCCAATGTGAGTGCTGGGATCTGAAGCCCCCATCCTTGAAATCATCTCTCCAACCCCCAGGTGTTTGACAAAAATGGGTTTGTAGCTCAACTGGGCTTAAATGCAGCATTTGGTAACTGGAAAGTATTTGAAAAAATAATTTAATTGCCATTCATTGAATACATCAAATAAATTTTTTAGGATGGTTTTATAAAGGCAGACTTGGCTAAGCTAAACTATTTCCCAGAATTCCTTCTTTGTAGGTACTTGAGTCTGGACACTGAGGACTGTAGAAAGAAGGAAAGCAATGGTAGTGGTAGTGGGTCACTGCCTGTAGCCGGAGGACACTGTCAATCGGGTCCATCTATGGCCTCTGCTCGTCTCTTCAACCATTGACTAGCCGCATAGGCAAGGGCAACATTAGAGATGTCCCTCAAACCCCATGGGATTGCCCCTCCACCCTTAGAACTGGAACTTTGTGGAGGGGCTGCCACATTTCCTTTAGGACATCCTTACCCACAGCTTGGAGGTGCAGCAAAGCCAGTGCTGACCCAGGGAACAATGAGAGCAGATGAAAGATTGCTCTTCTTCATGTAAGCTTTCCTCTGTCCCTGCCTCTTTTCCCCTTGTCCTCCATCCCTCTGCCCCCTCTTCCTGTCTTCCATAGCTGCACTGACTTTAGATTCAGGTTTAGTCTGTTTTATCAGGCCTCATAACAACAAAGATAATGTCCCTAAATGAACTCTTAACTATATCATTCTTAGTGACATTGCTTCACTGGTTTCTCCAACTGATATACAACCTTAATATGAAACCAAAGCCGTAAAACTTACAGAGGGTTATGGGGAGGCTATCATGATTTCAAGAGAGAAAACTTTTTAAATGACACAAAGCCATAGAAAAGTTATGGATAAATTTAATAACCTTATCATTTTTAAACTTCTATGAGTCAAAAGACAACATTTAAAGATGAAAAACCCGCTTCAGACTTGGAAGACATATTCACCACACAGAATGACATAAAACAAATTATTACCACAATATTTTTATAAAGCACACCAACATATCAACTCAATTAAAAATGAAGTATAAAAATAGGACATTTGCCAAGAAATCCTCACAGATAATTTACCTCAGTAATCACTACAAAGTACCAACCTAATGTCCAATAACACAGAACCTGGGTACTTGTTGAGTTGGCAAAACTAAGCATATAAAATACTAACATAAGTAGGAAATGGGTATTTAGAAGATGCTGTCCTTCATATATAAATAGCACCATATAAAATAATATTTATGTCTCCTGAGTATTTAAGGAGCTGTACATAGACGGAAATGTGGATATATGAAAATTTTAAGTTTTAAATTCAGGATAGAGACTATCTTGGTGGTAGACAGAGTAGGGCGGAAATGGTTCAGATGCACCATGGAGGACCACACAGAAAACTTTAATGCCATCCATAATTCCTTACATTGGACTAATCTAGTCTGAGTGTGAAACTCCTGGCTGAGAATCATGAATGTTGTCCAAGCACATAACGGAGATGCTGCCTCCACCAAGGTGTTGCCACCACCACAGCAGACACTGGCCCCGTGGCAACCACTCTAGATACACAGTGCCTCAATGCAGGTGCAAGGTGACATGGGTATCTGGAGCCCTGAGGTCAGGAGGTCGAGTCACCTCCCCGGCAGCTGGCTCCTGTATGCTGACACTTCATACAAAGCATACAACTTCTTCCAGCAAGGGCCTAGTCTGTGCTGTTTCCCTCAGACTTCAGTTCTGACTTACGGTGGTTGGAATGAGAATGGTCATCAGGAGCTCCTAAGTTTGAATACTCAGTTCTCAGTTGGTGGAACTGTTTGAGAAGAATTAGGGTGTGGCCATGTTGGGGCAGGGGTTTCGCTGGGGGAGGAGCCAGTGTGCTCTCTACTCCAGCTTTCAGCTGAGATGTGAGCACAGAGCTGCTCCTGTTCTGTCCCTTTACTCTGCTATCTTAGGCTCTAACCCTCTGGAAGTGCAAATCCAATTAAACACTTGCCGAGGTCATAGTGTTTTATTACAGCAATAGAAAAGTAACCAAAGCGGAACCCAAACATCACACAGGTACAGCTAGTGGGGCCTGCCCTAAAAGAAAGTCTATAAAATGCGCCTGTGCTTTTCTTGCAAGAAAATAGAGACTGTGGGAACCCATGTACTGATTGACCTCCAGTGTTTCACTATGACTTCTTAAAGTCACAGATATTTATTTTTCTGTTTAGAACAGCGTCACAACTAACAGCTGAACCCTTGCTATGCCACTATTTGCAATGAACAATTCGAAGTATTTGCAGAATATCAGAATTGTGGATTCTGTTCTCAGCTCTGTGGTATGGAAACCTTTCTCTAGATTTGTAATCAGTTGACAACTTGTCTCTAAATCCCAGGTATACTTCAAATATACACAGTGGTTAAAAGCATTTATTGTTCTCATGGAGAACCTTGGTTCATGTCTCAATACCAAATCACATGGCATCACACCTATACGACTACAGTTCTAGGGGAATCTATCTGATGCCCTCTAGCTTACCTGGGCATCCACATGCATGCAATGCATGTAAACCCATACAGGTTTACACATGCATACACACAACTAAATAATAAACAAACAAAACCAAATACATCTTTTTTTAAGAGCCTCTGGATTAACTGAAAACAACTCCCCTTCTGTTTGTCTTGTCAGCCTGTGAACTCACACTTCAGCAGAACTTTTTCTAAGTCATTGATTTTGTTTGTGAATGAGAGTGAGACAGAGCCCAGTGTTCCTGAAAACCAGACATTCTACATGGGTTGTTTCTCTGAATCCTTGCTGTGTAAAATAACTTTGCATGCAAGAGTTGAGGACTGAATATTATGGTATCTTCAGGGGTACTAATCTTCAGTGGTAAATCAATATTCTAGCTGACTTCTTTTTTTAATACAGTAGAAGATAATTACACAACAGCTAGAAATCTAGCTGGACATTGTGGAAATTAGCGAGTATTGAGAAGGCTGCCTGTGTAAGCCCAGCAGGAAGGAAAACAAGCTTCATTTCCTATCTATTATTCAATACGCTAGTAAGATGCACTCTAGCTTTAAAGGATCCATGCTTCGGGGCAGAACAAATGGCTGACTTGAAAGGACTAAGCTAGCAGATACAATCAACAATAAAAACAAACCTAAACAACAACAACAAAACATGTTGAATTGTGTAGTCATTAATAAAATTGGAATATCTGAATTTTAACATGTTAATTTTTAGGAGGCAGGAGAGAGATTCTGGTGCAGGGGGTTGGGGGAGTGGGGCTGAGAAGCTGAATCCCCAGAGATGGAGCCTCTGCCTGTTGAGTGCATCCAGGTTAACAAAGAATGGCCTCAGGTGATCTCACAATAATGAGCTGCAATCATCTAACGAAGGCTAAAACTAAGGAATCAACCCAGTTTCCCTGTCTTTCCAATTGAGCCCAATACCTACTGATGGCATTCTGCAGAGAGAAAATAACCATAATGCTTACAGTACCATTTAATTCCTGAAGAATTCTGTTATCATAGGCTTCTCCGTGTTTATGCAACAGTTACCATGGCCGGAGCTAAGAAACAAGCCAGCCCCTTGCCATCATGGCTGAGTTGCCCCTCTCTTGTAGTCAGCTGGCATGTAGCTTGGGTTGTAACATCCTCCCCTAGGATGTTGGGTTCTCTCCACCGCACATTCTAAAGAAGCATCCAAAGTCCACAGTGGCCCACCGAGGCACTGGGTAAGACAGTCTATTGTGGCTGTTGTTGGTGTCTAATTAAAAGACATATTTTAGACCCTGACTCCATGTCTGTCAATGAGGTTGTCTTCAGCCAGGTGAGTTCTCAGCAAAGATGAAAAAGAAAGAAACAGAATAATACAGGGGAAAGTGTGGAGAACTGAAGACAAGATGCTGCCCTGCAGATCTGAGCATGCTGTGAGGCTGAGCAGCCATACGTAAACACACACAAACTTTGGAAGTCTCTAGAGTTGTCAGTAGTGAGAATTAAACCTATTTTCTTTTTCAAAAGTGAAAATATGTTTATGATAAAGTATTTCAGCAGGAAAAACAGACAGAAGGAAGTTATAATCTCACACGATTTTGACAGGAAAATTACTTCACTTGTAGCTTTTGGCATAGAACAAAAGGGTGGCTTTATTTTGTTTGTTTTTAACTGAGTTCTGCTCACAGTGCCTAGAAAATGTGAGGCCTCGGCAAACACTTGAAGAGTTAAAAAGTTAAATGAACCGGGGCTAGCACGTGCGACTCCAGCGTTAAGTGTGTCCAGCCAGTGGAGCATCTTCTGAAAAGCTGGGGGAGGGGGTGGGGGAAGGTATAGGAATTTTGAAAACGTGAGGGCTGTGTTGACCCATGGAAAGTCACTGTGGACTTCATCTCGGACTTTCTGCTTTTTGCCCTTGGCCTGGCCATCTCTAAACTCCTTCTAACAACCCAACCCAATTACGAGTACATGGAAACCCAGAAGCTTAGCAGGAGACTCATGAGTTCCTGGCCCTGCCAGCCTGGACTTTATGCCAAGAAGCTTCTTTAAAACATGAAATAAGAAGCTGAAAAGACAGGCTGGCTGTTAGGAGCATGCACTGCTCTTGCAAAGGACCTGTGTTTGTTTTCTGACACCCAGACGGAGCTGTATACTCCAGCTCCAATGGGTCTGACACCCTCCTCTGGCTTCTGTGGGTACTGCACCCATGTGCATATACATGCATACACGGATATACATAATTAAAAATAAAAATAAATGTTTTTTTAAAAAGTAAAAAGACAAGAACAGAAAAGAAGAAAAGGTAGAAAGAGGAGGAAATGAAATAAAAGGGAAAGAGAAATCGCAGTAAGATGTTTTATAGACTATCTCATTAAAATACCATTTAAAAAAAACATACACTTTCTAAGAATTTTTTTCCATTGTGCCTCCATGAACAGGAGAAAGGAAAGAGAGCTTTTATCAGGAATAAGAGATCCTTGCAGACACTGAAATCAGCTCAGTTTTAGTGAAAGCAATTAGGAATGTCAGTGACTGACAGAAAGAGCATCCATCCCTTTCCTTGTTAGTAACAGGAAATGACACATCTAATTCTGCATATCTCCTAGGTTCTTCTCCATTTGCTAAGGAGACTCTTATTTAAGATCACTGTAGAAAACCCACTGGGTCTTAGCCCTCCAGAGACTGCCTATTCTGCCCATGGCTTTGTAGTCACCAGTTACATAATATATTTTTCTCATTCGGGAGAGAAACTTCTGAATGTTTTTCATTTGATTTCTATCAGGCAGCTCTTCTGTGTCTTTAGGGTCATTTGTTTCAGATTTGCTTGCATTGTACTGATGTAACAGCTATACTTCTTAGTAATTAATCGATTCAGATGTCTCATTCATGTTTGAAAACAATGCTTTAATTTAAAAAAAAAGAAGACAGAAAATGTTAATAAATTCTGCTTTGATGGAGTTTGAAAACCAGCTAAAACATCATTAGCAAGAAAAGGGAAGCCACTCATAGGCTAGAGGAGGGACACCTTTGTTTACCATGTTAGAACAACAAACATATCCTTCCTCAGCCCAGCCTGCATTTCTTCCTACTGTGTGCCAGATAGAACAGGAAACACACAGCATGGGGTTGTTTCCTGAAACCTGAGGAAGGTGAAAATGAAGGACAGAATGGTATTTCTGCAGATGCTATGGGGTAAAGGGTGGGTGCAGAAGAACACAGGCAAGTCCCAGATTCCCTCCTATGATCCTCAGAAGCACAGTGTGTGAGACTGGGAGAGCCATGTTGCTGTGGAGAGCAGACCTGGAGCAAGAGTGATGTGAAGGCATGTCCAAATCTCAAAAATCTTTGCAGGAGTAGGATCAATGACCCCCTGCCTTGGGCCTGCATGTCCCTACCTACATAGACCCTACCTTCACCTTTGCCCCACTAGGGGAGGTCAGGCAGCTCCTTAGTCAGGTTAAACTTCCTTTCACCTTATAAAGTCATGTCCAGTAAGCACCTAGAGATTTCCTCTTCATCCAAATAAGGCATTGACAGCACATTCCAACCAATGGTGTACATTTACCTCGAAAGCCTCTATGTGAGTCCGGACATGCATAATAAAACTTCAAGTCTTTGAAGAAAGCAATTGAAGAAGATATCAGAAGATGAAAAAATCCTCCATACTCATGGATAGGTAGGGTTAACAACTGGCCAATCTACCAGAATCAATCTACAGATCAATGCAATTCTCATCAAAACTCCCATACAATTCTTTATAGGTCTTGAAAGGACAATTCTCAACTTTGTATGGAAACACATACACACACAAACACACACACACACACACACACACACACACACACACAAAATAATGCAGGAGAGATAAAAGAATACTGAACAATAACAATAAAAGAACTGTGATAAGAATCACCATTCCTGATCTTATGTTATACAACCTACAGTAATAAAAACAGCATGATAGTGGCATAAAAAACACACATGACACATTAATCAACAGAATCTAATTGAAGACCCAGACATAAACCCACACACCTATCGGCACCTGATTTGTGATAAAGAAGCCCAAAGTAAACACTGGAGAAAAAAGAAAATGTCTTCAGCACATTATGCTGGTCAAAGTGTATATCTGCATGTAGAAGAATCCAAATAGACCTATACTTATTACCCTGCACAAAACTCAACTCCAAATGGGTCAAAAACATCAACATAAAACTAGGTACACTGAACCTGATTGGAGAACAAGTGGGGAATGGTCTTGAACTCATTGACACAGGAGAAGATTTTCAGAACAAAACACAGAATAAACAATTCTAGAGAAACCTGGAATGTCTGGGAACACTTTTTTAAAAAGTGTTCAACTTCCTTAGCCATCAGGGAAATGCAAATCAAACTATTTGTGAAATTTTGTTTTCATCAGTCAGAGTGATTAAGATCAATAATACAAGTAACAGCTCATGCTGGTAAAGATGTGGAGCAAGGGAAACATTCATGGCTGGTAGGGATGCAAACTTGTACAGCCACTGTGGAAATCAGTATGGTGGTTCCTCAGAAAGATGAAATGGGTCTACCTCAAGTCCTGGCTATATCACTCTTGGGTATATACCCAAAGGACACTGCATTCTGCCACAAGAACCTGCTCAACCCTGTTCTCTTTATTGCTGATCTATTCAAAATAACCAGAAATTGGAAACAACCTAGATGTTCCTCAATCAAGGAATTGAGAAAGAAAATGTGGTCCATTTACACAATGGATTATTACTCAGCTCTTTTTTTAAAAAAAAAAAAAATGACATCATAAACTTTGCAGGTAAATGGATGGAACTAGAAAACAATCATCTGGAGAGAGATAACCCAAACCCAGAAAGATAAATATGCAATGTAGTTGTTCATATCTGGATAATTGCTATTAAATGAATGATAACCAAGCTACAATCCTTAGATCCAGTAAAGTTAAGCACAGGGAAAGAGACTAGGGGGACATATGGATCTCCCGGGGAAGGGAATAGATTAGATTTTATAGGTAGACTATAGGGGTGGTGAGAATGGGAGAATCCATTGGGAAGAGAGAGGGGGATAGATTCGAAGAAATTGGAGAAGAGGGGAGAGCAGGAGAGAGAGAGAGAGAGAGAGAGAGAGAGAGAGAGAGAGAGAGAATTGAAGGACATTTGAGAGGCAGTTGTGGAAATGTCCTATAGGATGATGATCCTAATGAAGTCCCCAAGTAATGAGGAAGAGAAACACCAAATGGTCATCTCTTGTCACCAAATGAAGCTTCCAGTACCAGGAATGGGTTTCATCCAATTGAATCAGTGGCCAAAAGTTTCCATAGAAATTCCCCAATGACCCAGTTTGTTCACAAGATAATAGGTTGCTCTCCAAAAACTGATAGCAAGGCCCCCTGCTGAAGACATTACCCACAAAACACATTGAAGATGAATAGGTCAGGCTGGTGCCTGCATATAACCTTCACCCCCTATATTCTAGTGTTTTTGACACAGAACTATAACCACCAATCCAGTCACAAAACTTTTGATCCACAATCTGTTTTCCCTACATAATATGCTAGGGCAATGGTGGCATAAATCAAATAGGAGTAACCAACCAATGTCTGATTTGATCTAAGCCCCCATCTATGAATCCATCCTTGATGTTGCTTGAGTGACCAAGAACCAGAGACTAGATTACCCAGAGACCTGGGGTAAAACCAAATACTAAAGGTCTAAAAAAAAAAAAGTAATAATAAAATGACTCATAATTATATTCTGCTATACTCATAGATGACTATCTTAGTCATCACCCAAGAAACTTTCTCCAGCAGCACATAGGAAGAGATAAAAAGACCCACAACCAGAAAGAGAGAGAGAGAGAAAGAGAGAGAGAGAGAGAGAGAGAGAGAGAGAAAGAGAGAGAGAGAGAGAAATAGACAAAGAGACACAAAGAGAGACCTTGGAATACACAGCTCTACATGGGATATCTCTATCAAATCCCTCCCTTCAGAGCTCAAGGCCCCCCCATAGAAGAGGAGGCAGAAGAAGTGTAAGAGACAGAGAGGGCAGAGGGTACCAGAAAAAGAAGGCCCTCTAAAACTGAGCAAAGCTTATATGAACATGCAGAGACTGAAGCAGTCTGCATGAGATCCTCTGCAAACATGCTCTAACTTTTAGTTTAGTGCTTTCATGGGATTCCTGAATGTGTAAACAAAGGGGTCTCTGATTTTTGTCCCGCCTTTAATTTTTCTGTTGGCTTGGCTTGTCCAACTTTGATATGATAGTTTTGTTTTATCTTACTATGTGATATTTTGTTACATTTTATTATCTCTTAGAAGCTTGTACTTTTCTAATGGGAGACAGAAAGGGAGTGGACAAGAGAGGAGGAGAGGAGGAACTGGAAGAACCAGAGTGAGGGGAAACCATTCAGATTATATTGTATGAGATAAAAATATATGTTTAATAGAAGGGAAATATTAGAATTCACAGCAACAGAAGAAAAATATAAAACTGCCTAAGAGTTAGAACTCAGATAAGAGCCTCGTGGGTCTGCCTTGCAAAGGTGCCTCTGGAGAAATACCAACTCCTTCACAAAGCAAACCATCTTTTACCTGGCAGGAGGAGGCTGTGCTTCTGGTGGCCATCTGTTTGACGCTTGCCAAACTCCTCTTGCCCTTCTTCATGCCTCATGCTACTGCCTGACACCATCCCCTTTCTAGGATTGAAGCCTCTGAGCACTCACCCTTTCTGCACTCAGAATCCTCAGCATCATTTCCAGGATAAATGGATGCCTGTCATTTCTTTTCTCAGCTTCTCTCAGCAAAATCCCTCTTTTTGTTCCCTAGGATTTCACTTTCCAGTTAAAAGAATTCAAATAGACATGGCTAAGGTACATCTTAATAGTTTGCCAGGAATGCTGTATTACGCGGGTTTGGAGCTGGTGTCAATCAATCCTTAAAGAATAAAAGGTTGAGTATTGTAGTGTTTCCCCAGCCAATTCCAATATTCCTTTTGATGTTAACTCTTATGTTCAGAAAATGGCTAATTACTCTGCCATTAGAGTCCAAAACTTGAAGAAAGAAATTTCCACCTGAATAGGAGTGACATGGGCTTTGAAAAAGCAAGCTGATCCTTTCCGGGTATCACAAGCCAGTGATATTTTCCCCAGATCAATTGTTCCAAATGGGGTCTATTTCTAGAAAACGTGGATATGGGGTGCAAATTTGAGATCAACATGTGGGGATGAGGAGGAAATAGATCCAGGGTAGAGAATCTGAGATGTCAGGCTGACACCTCTTCTCAGATTTGCCTGTTGACGGTGACCTGACCAAGGGTGGAGATGCATGAAAGGTAGCAGAGGCTACCTTAGAGGGTTGAGCCTCTGGATAGGTGCCTTTCTGCATGCTATTCCTTCTACAGAAGCACTGGAAGTGGTCCTTTGTGGAGAGCCTGAGTAGATTAACTAGTGACAGTCAGCAACAGGATGAAATTTGTACACTATTACCATCCTCAGAATTGCGATCACTATTCTTTGTGGTATGTTCCTGATTGAACTTAATATATATAGTGCTTTCCTAGAGCTTCTGCATTAGGGGGAAATGTGTATAGTTATATTTTAGAAGCACTTTTGATATTTAAATAGCTACTGAGCCAATAAAACAGCACCTGAAGCAGTTCTATTTATTTGTTTATTTTTGCTTGTTTTCCTATTAATCGGAGACACTGACTTATATTCTTTCCTCTAACAACAGCAGAATTAAGTTTTATTCTCTAATGTAAACTCATTCCTTCTCTTGACCCACAAGCTTTGTCTCCCTCATGATCTAACCTCATTCCCTCCTCTTGCTCCTGCCCCACAGGCTGTCTCCCTTGTGGTCTAACCTCCATCACTTCCTTTGTCTTTCCCAAGAAGATTTCTCTCTCTGTGATCTAACCTCCATCCCTCCTTTTGTCTCCATTCCCTTCTGGCCCTTGTGGTCTAACCTCTTTCCCTCCCCTGTCTCTCCTTCCATCTTTTTTTACTCCTTCCTTCTAAAGTTTTGGTCAAAATTAACAAGATTTTATAATTAAGAGCTGATTCCTTATCTATATTTTTATACAAGAAATGCTGAACCAACATAATTAAAACAATATGAAGGAGCTTACTTCAGCAATGATACAGAGAAGATTAGCATGGCCCCTGCACAAGGATGACATGCAAATTCATGAAGCATTCCATATTTTTAAACTGGAAAGGAGAATAACATTTGAAATGTAAATAAATTAAATAACCAATAAAAAACAATATGAGAGTCTTGCCAGACAAACTTGACAACCTGAGTTTGATCCCCAGAATCCACAAGAACCAACTCTACAAGTCCTTTGATACCCCTACTACCACACACAAGCAATGACACACATATCCCCACATTCACATATACAAACAATAATAAATAAAAATAAATTTAAAGAAAGCTTTATTTTCTACATTGTATTTAGTGTTGGGCTAGGAGCTAAGTTGTGCAGACTGAGGTCTTTATGCATTTCAAGGAGCTCTGGGTAGGAATTCTGGCATAAACTGCCCCAGTCATAGCCCTCATTTCTGTCCTGGTCATCAGTGGGACTGATAGCTACCCTCCAGGCCCATTGGATGAGAATAAGAGTTTACTGAGATCAGGCCAATGCAGACCCCTGCAATGCAACACAGCCAGGCACTGGCACAGACAACTCTCTGTTGTCTGTCACAGTCACCTGGAACAGAGCTGGCAATACTTGTGATGCTGGATAACAGCTTTCACATTGCTTGCTCTGTGCTCCCAGTACTGACCTGGTATAGAACAATTATAACTGTGTTCAAACAACCCACAGAGATGAATGAAATGAGAGTGCCAGTGCAAGTATGAGAACAGAACTCACTAAAGCTGAACTGAGATGATGCTTGAATTAAAACTCAGTAAGCCAAACACAAACCTTGGCATAAAGCTGTCGCAATAGAAGGGTCATGTGGAAAGCAGGGTATAGTACCAGGAGGACAAAGTCAAGAAATGAATTTAGAAAAGATCAATAATAGAAAATTTCATGAAGAGAACATGGAAGAGCCTTAGGATACAATGACAAGGCTCAATCTTTTGATTATTGCCTTAAAATAAGATGAAGAATTGACTTATTAAAGTCATCAAATAAGTGTTTAATGAAACCATAGAAGAAGAGCATCTATACCTAGAGAAATGCTCACCCTGTGTACTAGGTATATGAACTCCAAGTAGATGTGAATTCTTTATTGTTTGTGTGTAATATCCAGCAATGAAAGTCCCTATAACATATTATAATTTAGACACCTCAAAAGGGCTGAATAGAGGATATCAAAAGTTGCAACCAAGAATGATCAAATCATTTATAAAGGCAACTGCATTAAAGATACCTGATTATTTCACAGAAACTTTTAAGCCAGATGGGCCCAGGGAGATCATAATGGTAACTGAGACTATTATACTCAGCAAAACTATCTTTCAATTGAGGGAGAAATGATAACCTCTAGAGGTAAAAACAGATTGAACATTCTTATGATCTTTATTTTGTTCTATGGTTCAATCTGAGGAGAAGGATGAATATACCCACAAGGTCACAGGGAACAAATAAATAATGCCAGGAGTCCACCAAAAGTGGTCTAAAAAGCACCACAAAATTAATAAAATGAAAAGATTAACATATAACTAATTATAACTCAATATTAATGGGCTAAATTTTTCAATAAAAAAAAATCACGGACTAATAGAATTGACCAAAAACAGAATCTATCTTTTTGCTGCCTCTAAGAAATATTCCTTTCTATCAACAGTAGATGCTATCCCAGGGTAAAAAGATGGAAAAGTATTTTCCAACCAACCAGAGTCAGTCAAAATGAAATAATAGCTATTCTAATATCTAGAAAATGTACTTCAAGTCAAAAACAGTCAAAAGAGCTAAGAAGTAATTCACTTCATGTTTGTTACAGGAATAATATGTAAAGAGGGTATGTACCAAATATAGATATACCCAATTTCATCAAAAATTGTCTATTAGAGAAAAATCACACAGATAAATCCCAAGATGGTTATAATGGACTCCTTTAGTACCCCATTCTCTCCAATAGACAAGTCACCTGGACAAAAAGTAAACAGAAACGCTAGAATCAAATGATGTCATAAAGCAATGAGACCAGCAGCCATGTGCAGGACATTATACACAAACACTAAAGAATACACGTCCTCACAGCCCATGGAGCTTTCTCCAAAACTGATCGCCTATTAGACAATAAAGCAATTCTCAAGAAATATAGGAAATTTAAAGATCATCCCATATTCTGCCTGGCCACAATCAAACCAAGTAGATATCAATAGCAATAAAACATATGGGAAGAACATGAAAGCAATTAAGAGGGAAATTTTTTAAATTCCTAGAGTTGATGAGAGTATATACAGAAGTTTGTGAGCACAATGAAGGGAGTTGGAGAGGAAAGTTCACAGAGCTGAGTAAAAGTAGTAGGAATTGCAGCAGATGCCAATGGAATCATAAGGACATTTTTAAAAGTTGTATTCTGTAACATTGGAAAATCTAATAGAAATGGGGGAGTTTTTGTATGTATACAGCATACCAAAATTAAGCTAAAATGAAATAAATAAGTTAAACAGTTCCATAGTCAGCAGTAAGACTAAAGCAGTGATAAAAGATCTACCAACTAAGTAAGAACAAAAGCCCAGGATAAGACGGACTCTGTGGATTCTACAGGAACTTCAAAGGATTAACATCAATACTTCTCACATTATCTCATTGAGTAGAACAAAAAGAAAGGTCCTCAAACTTCATGAAACAAACTGATAGATAGATAGATAGATAGATAGATAGATAGATAGATAGATAGATATGACTTTATTTAAACAGCAAGCATGGAAAATAAGAATTAGGTAGATAAGCATTCTTTCCCCAGAATTTTGAGTCCCAAGATAACCATCTATAATAAATCTGAAACAGTAAGTCAACAAGATACTTTTTATTTTAAGCAACATCCAATATCAGTAACATTAAACTTCAAAAAGCTGCAACTCCTGGGGTCAAATGAAGATACTATAGTAAAAGATAATTCTACCACCCTCTTAGGTCTGAAATAGTCAGTGAGGCTTTAGTTCAGAATTTTCTAGAAGCAGAGCACATTAGTGCCCAAAATGCTCACTCTTCGTCTCCTGCATCTTTGACAAATATAGATTGTGTTAATTTATTTCTTGTTCTATTTCCATCTTGTCTACTTCAATCATAAACAGAACATAACATGCAGTTTTTAAATTGTGTTTTAGCTAGATGCTAATAATTGAAAAACATCCTTTTCTCTTGTCCTGTTGTCATTTTCTTCAAAACAGCAGATGGAATGAAAGTATCCAACTATCAAGAAAGTACATTTTTGTCTGCTCACTTTTCAAAACTCCCCGGTGTAAGCATTAGGGCTGGGGAAAGTAAGGAGCTGGGAGTTATAGCTGGTTTTTATGCAAAGGCAGAGAGACAGATATGCTACATATACACAAATACAAACATGCACATACCACATACATACAACACACACACACACACACACATACGCACACACACACATACACACACACACGCATACATGTATACATGCACATACTCCACTAACACATATAGTCCTGCATTGCTTCCCCAACAGGAGGTTATGCCAACTGTTTCTTTTCCTTTTCAGTGTTTTCTGGGAGCTGAGCCTCAATGGAGCATGGGTCACTAGAGGAAATATTCCAGGAAAAAAAAAAATCCATCTCCACCTCAGAGGTTCCTGTTGTTTGGTTTGTGTACCACGTGTGAAGTGAACCAAGGTGATGTGACCTGCTATGTGCTATACCAGCTGCAGCTACTCCTAGGATGGGTAACAGCTCATCAAAGAGCCACAGTACAAAGGAGTTAGAAGGCTTTATTTAGTGCCTCCACCTGTCTGCTCCGGTCATAACTGGAAACATGAGGTGGCTTCTCTGACACTAGGTTCTTGGTTTTGCCGTTCCTGTCCCTGCCCTGTGTGCACCTTTGCAGATCTAGGACAAGCTGCCCAGACTCACTAAGTACCTTCTCTCAGCATCACTCAGAACACTACATAAAGCTTCTGGCCATACATGAAAATCATGTTGGAGACTCAAGGGTCCTGGGATTGGCAGTCACTGAGACAGACATTAGCTGGGCCAAGTGATCTAAATGGTAGATTGGCAGCTTGCAAAACTCTGTCATCGACAGAGTATTGGAGAGTGGCTTTTTCAGAGTGTGCATTTAAATATTAACATTTCAGGAGCATATATTCCCAAAGATAAGCATATGCCTTGAATCATCTATTTATTCCTGGGCCATCTTCTCCATGCCTCGTACATATTCAGTTTTCATTTCTGCCAGTGAAGGACTGAGGTTCAGCTCAAGGTCATTGAAAAGGCTGGGACTGTATTAATGTGCTTACTGGATATGCAGAAGAAATGTAATTTAAGGCATTAATATGTACGTACTAAATAAAGACATGCAGACCATGGGAAAAGTTATTTGTTCACCAGTGGTAGAAATAAATAATATAACATGTGTCTCTGGAAACAATGTAAGTTTGACTTACTCAGCATAAACTGTGAGGGAGGGCCAAGCAAGCCTGCTATTTTGTGAGGAAGGTCATTTCTCTGATGACAGCTCTTCATAATTTTATGATTTAGAAAGCACATAATTTTCCCTTATTCCTCATTTTATTGCTGCCCTGGATTGCGCTGCTCACTAGAGTTTCCTTAGGAGACATCTATTCTCTCTTTTCCATACAGAGGTTACTGGGGACAGACCTGGTTGAAACAGCGATTACAACTCTCTCTATGTCTTTCCTCAGGACACAGGTGATATTTCAGCTTAATCTAGGGACACGATTTGAGCCAGGAATAACCATTTCTATTTCTGTTGGAGTTTGTTTTGGCTTAGCCTTACTAGCTCCTATATCCTGTCCTGATAAACTGTACTAAACTGTCTAGAGACTCACTCAGAAGTCAAAGTCATGCCTCTGCTACTCTTAGACCTTTGCCTAATAGTCATGAAAGATACAAGGAGCAGTTGGCACAAATGCCCCTGAAATCTCCAAACACATCACCACCCAATAGCCACGTTCTAGAAAGGGTTAAACAACTAAGATTATTGCCTTCTTACACATTTCTGGGGCAATGCTCCTTATAATCCTGGGGGCCTCCTCTGTAATTATCCAGGTCTAAGCCCCAACACCCTGCCCACAGCTGTATGATTCTGGCATCCTGGCTATGTGAGAGGCCCTCTCTGACCCTAGGCTTACACATCTGATGGAAGTTTCAGGAAGAGGGTATGATTGGCATGAAAGTAATAAAGCAAAGGATGTGAAACTATGCTCCGAGTCTATCAAAGATGCTCTGTGCCTATCAAAGATACTCTGTGTCTGTCAAACCTATTCATTTTTCATGAGCATCTGAATGTGTTAAGTCTGTAATCAACTGTGCTGGCATGACTATGGGGTTACAGGCCAAGTGGCCATGCCTCTGGAGGAAGTCAGGTTCTTCTAGTGAAGGTAGACACATGCTGTGATGTATAAAGAATTGTCAAAATTATCCTGAATAAAACCAGGCTTCAGAGGGCTACACCTGTAGCGAGAGAGAAGAGCAGCGGTTCTCAACCTGTGGATCTCAACCCCCTTTCAGGGCCATGTTTCATATCCTGCATATCAGATATCTACATTTCGATTCACAACAGTAGAAAAATTACAGTTGTGAAGTAGCAATGAAATAATTTTATGGTTGGGGATCACCACAACATAAAGAACTGTATTTAAGGGTCACAGCATTAGGAAGGTTGAGAGCCACTGAAGGAGAAGAAGCATGATGAGAGAACAAAGAACACTGAAATTGGAGTCTTGACTGTTTATTGATTAGCTATAAACAAAGCACTTCTACAATCCTGGCATCCAGTTTCCCAGTGCATGGGGCTGAGCATGGTCCTCAGTGGCTGTCCTCCCTAGCAAAGGTAAAACCCAGGTCCTGCAAAGCAAAAATCCTCCTGACAGATGTGTTTTGTGTGTGCATAAAAGGAAGCAACATCATGTTACTTAATATGTTACTTGTGTTCTATGGATGGGTGATGGACAGGATACTGTAATTTCTCCTGAACATATTTGATTCTCTCTTAATACAACTATTAAATAATGTTTATTCATCATGGTCTAGATTTGAAGCAGTAATTACCATTTATTAAGTAAATATTTGACAGCATTTATTCTGTGGCTGCTATCTTGGCTTATTTTTTAATATTCTTGCATCTTTCTGTTTTTTAAAGTTTGCTTTTATTATCTATGTGGAGAGAGAGAGAGAGAGAGAGAGAGAGAGAGAGAGAGAGAGAGATTGCAGATGCCCTTGGAGGTCAGAATAGGGTATCAGATCCCCTAGAACTAGAGTTATAGGAGTTTGTGCACCACCATGAATATGCTTGGAACTAAATCTGGGTCCTCTGCATAAGCAACAAGTGCTCTTAACTGCTGAACCATCTCTTCCTATGTTTTCATTTTCTTTGTGACAAGCTGCAGCGTGCCATGTGCAGTGCATACATAAAAGGGAGGGTTTTCTCCATTCTTCTCTGCAGACATAGCCCAGAGACTGAACAGAATGAAGAAATTACCCATTCTCCTTCGGTCTTGTGATGCTGGGAAATTACTGTTTGTTATATTGAAATGTGTGCTGGGTCTCAAGGAAGTCAAAATATCCAGAAATCACAAAACACTCTCTCAGCTCAGAGCTACCCAGGGGAAAGCATGGGGATTGGTGAGACCCTTTTCAGTTGTATTGCTCATCACATCCCCCTGGGAATGAACTGTTGAAGGCCCCATCTTGACTCTGTTCTTGCCCTGCTTGGTTTGATGATCTCTGCTCTCAGCCTGAGTTCTGCGGAAATGTCTCTTGAACAGATGTCTTCTTAGTTTTCTGTCATTCTAATAATAACCAAAGACATTGTGGGTCCTCTGCACTTAGAGACAGACAAGTTGTTAAGTGTATATTAAACTTAGACTAAAAATGTTGTGATTCCTGTAGACAATTTTTAAGACACTGACATGATTTTTAAAATGGGATTTGCATTTTGCATTTCAAATTGATATTCTTGGGGTATTATTAAATGCATAGGAATTCATTTAGAATTGATAGAGACTTTTAAAAAGATTAAAGCAAGAATTGACTCAGAATCTGGTCTCAAAGTGCTTATAGCCTAGGAAGAAAGATGAACCAGGTTCACCTTAAACATTAGCCAGCGTCAAGTTAGGGCTCAAAGAGAAGGGCAAACACTTGGAAGGAAAGAGAGAAGACTCCTGAAGAGCAAGACTCCTGAAGCCACAGGACTAGTGGCTTCAGAGGGTGCTTTGAAAAAATGACAGATGGGTCTGATCTCACTAGGAGGGAAGGATGACAAGCAGAAGCATATGGCCCAACTGCAAGGGGCACATTGGGGAGAAGCAAGCTGGTAGTCAGCACATGGGTTTGCCAGGCTACCGTAAGTCAGAGCAGAAACTGGAAGCTACAGCAGACAGTGGATTGCTTCAGTCATCTAGTCTGCTGTGATGTAGTGTGTTACAAAGATGATATGTAAAACTTCCATCAGCCCCACAAGACTAGAGTCACCATTGGAAACAATATTTATGGTGAAGCTGTTGGACTCAGAAGTCCAAACACCTAGGCGGCCTACCCCACAAAGACACAAACACTGAGAACGATGCAATAAGCCTGAGGTCTATTGTATCCAGCGCACTGGGGCCACCCTACCAGCAGGGCAATGGCGACCCCGGGTTAGTAAGGTACACACTTTTTATACATTTTTCTGGGGCAGAGCTTGGCAATGGTATGAAAGGGTAGGCCCCGCATTGGTGGTTAATTTTGACTTTTTACATGATTGGAGGCCCTTGGTGGGGCGATGTTGACTGCCAGCCATAATGTCAGTCTGTTACCACCCACCTGTGGCTTCAGCCTGTCCTTGACAACAGAGAATTCTGTCCATTGTGTGGGGCCTGAGGCATATCTGCACCTGGCCCCGCTTTCTCATTTTATAATGGTTATCTTTGGCCCTTTCGACTGTCTGGAATGTCTCCAGGCCTGACTCGTTGGCCACCTTTTGTCTCTAAAGGCCTCACAAAACATGGAACGCTCACTCTGCACAACACCATGAAAAAGCTGGCTTGTCTGTGAGGGTACACATGAATTTACATATCCTCATATTCAAATCATGTGGTTTTTGATGATTTATGTAAAGTAGAAAAGCCAGACATGCAAATTGTGAACACCATGGTGATGGTGTCCTGGAAAGGCACAGTCTTTAACTGGTACTGTCCTGAAGAAGGCATTCAAACACCTGGCGTGATCGAATGCTCTGGGTGCATGCTGCTGACATGAATCCGCTGCATGTACAATAAGACTTGGGGATCTAGAGGATTTCTCTGAGTGAAATGATCTCAATCAGGCACGACCTATGAGGCCACATGGGTGGCAGTCAACCCTTATGTTGTCTGGGTCTGCTGTGTCCGGCTTTCCCAGAATCCTCTCTGTGCATATCTCAAGGAATTGTGTCCAGCAGGCTTTTGTGCTTGCTGGATCCTAGTTGAGAATCATAGAGGGTAGGATGAGAATGAATCAGGATATCTCTTTCTTTGTCTCCTTTTAGAAGCATCGGTCTTAGCCAGGACTCACCCAGACATACTATTCATGGTTCTGGGGAAATTCAGAATCTGGACTCCTCTCTATCCTGTGTGAGCCAGACTATATAATCCACAAAGTTTCAGAGACATTCCCTGTGACTCCTTAGCTCTTCCATTACACTGTAGAACATTATCTGAACTTGACTCCCTGTACAATGCACTCCTGTAATTATGTACTATGCAGTGGTTTCTCTTTTGGGCCCAACCTTTGTAATATAAAAGGGATTTTTACATCCTATTTAATCCTTACAAGCTCCCTGCAAGATAGTAATCATTACTTCTGTTTTATAGATAAAAAAAAAAAAAAAAAAAAAAACCAAAGTCAGCAAATTTAAGGTCTTTGCTCAAAGTCACAGGACTAATAAGTAGTCAAACTGGTTCAAATTCAGTTTCAAAGTCACCCTTAAAAATCCCTGCCTTGGGGGAAACTTCAAGGCCAGAGAAACACAGGAACACAGGTTCCAGGTGAGGTAATGACCAATCTGAACCCCTCACTCCTACCCACACCTAAAAGTCATGAATGGAAGCAAAGCCCAGTGAGAAACTCAGACAACCCAGACCCAGGAGCAGGTCAGAACCAGGTGTCTGCATGTGGCTTTCTGCTCACCTTTGCACCAAAAGTATTCTGACCTGTCTGTGCCATCATGGTACCAAGTATCTGGCGTAGGCCTGGGGGATTAACAAAGGACACAGACTCCGGTCATTCATTTAAGGAGAATGCCAAAGTTTTACTGAAACTCAGTCACTATATATGCTTTACCCAAGAAGGGAAAGCACCAGGAGGAACAAGGCGGGGGGGGGGGGGGGGGGGGGGGGGGGGGCCCCTGGAAGGTCCCGCACACCCAGTGGGGGAGGTAAAACTGCAGAATGTAATTGCAAAGATCAGCACAGGGAAGGTCTCAGCCAGGCCATCTGGTCTTATGGGGCCCAACAGTATTCAACATCGCTCTCTTTCTGGCTTCTGCATGTACTGATAAAGGGACACCAGTCCCTTTAATGCCGATTGTTAACTCAACATATTCACATATTTAATTGATTTCTGTTTTTCTTTTTTAAGCGTTACATTAGTGACTGTTCTGCTTATGTTACTGAATTCTAAATGGCACTTTTGAATAAGACAGCAAGAGAAGTTTGAAGATCCTTTATGGATCAGCATAGTGATTTATGCAGCACACCTGTGGGTTCTCCGGAACACTGCTAACTATGCAGCCATTGTTTATGGTTCTGGTCAGTTGGTGCCCACTCTGTTATTAATCAGTTTTGCAAACATCCATCCAGATAACTGTGCTGTGTAGATGTTGCCATGCATGAGCTAATCACAAGGATAAGTGTGTGTGTGCTCAACTCCAGGGCTCTGAAGAAGCTGGATGAGAAGCAACAAGGGTCCATAAAACACAACAAATACAACAAAAGGCAGTGCCCCTCTCCCTGCAGCAATAAAGATGAGTCAGAAATGGAAGAACAATGTTTTCTGAAGTTTTAAATCCTGTATTTTCCCAATCTCTTGGCTCCTCTGAACACAGCCTCCATTGTTCTGTCCTCTCAACCACTTGTGAGCTGAGGACAATCGACCCTTTACTGCATTTCTTTCCACAGAAAGAACTGGAAGCTGAGATGCCTTCTCTAACCATTGTCTGCCAACTAAGGACTTAACCCCTAGAAGCCCAATGCAGCAGCTGGAACCCTTGGAGTCAAATGAACAATGTGACGTCATGAGGCAATAAGGAACTATCAAGTTCAGCCTTTCTTCTCCCTATGCCGGCACTGAATCCAGATAGAAACCTTAAGCACGGTGACATTTATTCACAGACATGTGTTTGCTATTGAATGCCTTCAAAGAGCAAAACAGCACTGCCAGAATTATCCAGTTCAGTCCCCGAAATGCCATAGAAAATGCATTGTTTATTTTCAACCCCAAAGGTGAAAGAATTCAAATTCAAAAAGAATCCAAACTTTAAAAATTCAGGCCAAAATCTTCACTTACAAGACTTTTTGCTAAAGGATGCCACTGACTGGTAATTTCTTATTTACACTATTTGGGTAGGCTATAATTATCATTTTCAACCAAATTATTTATGCACGTACATAAAAATATTCTTTATTAAGTCAATAGAGTAGTTTTAAAAATTTCTGAATAAACCACACATCATCTCACTTCGCATCAAAAATGTTGGCAAGCCCTGGGAACAGAGAGATAATGAGGGTTTGTCTGATTTTGGAATTGAAAGTGCATCTCCTCAAATGTAGGAGACACCCAACAATATGTAACCAGAATGGTGGCTCCTTACTGTTCATCATCACAAGCACTAGTGAACAGAAGACTCAGATCTTAAAGCTGTGTTTATTGAGAAAGACTGAGATGTCATAAGGTGGAAAAGTTAACACACTGTGAAAACCAAGCCAACATTATGTCTCATTTTCAGTCAGAATGTTGTGCAGGAAAGGACACAAAAGCAGTAAATCATTCCAGAATGTTCTTGAGCTTCATGGTAGTATGCCTCTTTCCTTATCACCCCTACACACACACACACACACACACACACACACACACCCCTCCCTCACATCCATCTGTCTGTTCTCATACTGGTTGGCATCACCTGGGCTGGAGGACTAACAGAGCAAATAAGAGCTACTACCCCAGCTTTATTCACACCAAGCTGTTAGCAACATGCACGTGGAGGTTTCTTCCTGCACTATGAACTCCAAGCGGCCCTATCCACCTACCAAATGCGTTAAAATTATATGCATAAGCTTTAAACTGAGAGGAGGCAACCAATTCTCTTTTAAGCTTTATTCTCAGTTTTGTGCCTATGTGTTTGTATGTGGGTATGTGTACGAGTCCAGGTGCCTACAGAGCCTAGAAGGGGTTGTTGGATCCCATGAAGCAGAGGATGCCAAACTTTTCCAGTGTTGTGGGGGTCTTCCCACTGAAAACTAGAGCTAATGTCTGAGTGGAGGCCACAGCCTTCTAATGACCTGAGAATAAAGCCTGAGTAGAAATTTTAAACAGACCTCCTGAAAGGAAAAGTGGAACCGGAAGTTCCACTGCTTCCTCTGAGAGCAGCGTAAAAGGGAGATCCAGAACACGGAGGCAAGCTAAGGAAACTTCTAGGCTAACATCTAACCAAAGGTAGTGAATGGAACCACCGCACTACCCAAACCAACTCTCACCAGGATTGACGAATGGGGGGTGGAGGGTGGGGCTGGAGGGGGAATCAGCAAACACCCTGATCAGACCCAGGGCTTGGAGGGAAAACTCAGATGTAAATGTGGACTCATCATCTAGTTTTGTTTCCTGTGCCAAGGATCTTGCGTTTCTCGAGTTTTTCAGCAAGGTAAATGAGGATTCCGCTTCTTTAAAGTAGAAGAAGGCTCAGCTTGAGCTAAGACTATGTAAACGAAAGCTAACAGGGAAAGCATCTCCAACAGTCAGCTTTTCCTTCTTGCAGGTAACAGTGTAACAAGATCCCTGTGTGGATGTGTAATCAGAAAAAATAAGAAACAACAACAAAGAAAAACTAAAAAAAAAGACTTAAAAAGAAAAACTAAAAAAAAAAAGCAGCATCCAGATAAAATAAACAAGTCCAAAAAGGCTCGTTTTTCATTTGTTAAAGAGCCTCCACACAGCTGTTGGCTGTGACAGCAAATGATTTAATGAGTCCAATTTAAAATGGGCTCGTCTGGGTAAGATCGATGTCTTGGAAAATACTTCTAAAATCTTGCAGCTCTAGCAAATGCAGCATCAATAAAACCTGAGAAAAATTTGTATGCACTTCCATTTTCTGAATTTTCTACAGGCCAATGTCAAGCACCCTGTCCCACTGCCCCTCTGAATGTTCCCTAGCAGCAATCGCTGGCTAGGTGTTTCTGAAAAACCATGTGGGGAACTGGCTAGTCAACAAGTCTCTCTGGATCTGTGCCAGTGTGAATGAGAATGGCCCCATATGGAGTCCCCATATTTGGACTTCAGTTGGTAGAACTATTTGTGAAGGATTAGGAGGTATGACCTTGTTGGAGATAGTGTATTACTCTCTGTGGTTTTAAAAGCACACACCAGGCCCAGTGGTCTTGCTCTTTCTCTGCCTCCAATTTACTGATCAGATGTGAGCCTCAGCTGTGGCTCCAGTGTCATGCCCGTCTACTCTCACCCTGATGATCACAGACTAACCCTCTGAATCTGTAAGCAAGCCTTTTTAAATAAGCCATATCTCCTCCGGTGGGTGGGCGCAGCTGCTGACCTGGTTGGGGGTGGGGGTGCTGTCCTGACCAGGAGGGGAGAGCTGTCTTGACCTCCCCCGCCCCGGGGGGGTGCTGTCCTGACCTCTGGGGGGGGGGTGCTGCCTTGACCTCCCCAAGTGAGTGCTGCCCTGACAAGAACATAATTTTAACATCTGAACGTGAGCTTCTAGAATCCATTCCCTAAATTCACACACTGATGGCTTTTTCTCCACCTAAAACTTCTGGAAGACTTTGAAAGTGATGAGCAGGTACCACCCCTGAGTTTAGGTGATGTTTCCTTCCAGTTTGTTGATTAGAGAGCCTGTAGGCCAGGTGTTAGCATTTTGACTAGACTCCACCCCACAATCAGGCAACAGCCAGGTGTGCCTGACTCACTATAAAAGTGGCTGCTGCCCCTTCCTCTTTCTCTTGCTTTCTTTCTTTCTTTTTTTTTTTTTTAGATTGAACTTTATTCTCAAAGAACTTTATACAACAGTAGTGCAGGGGTCCCAGGCACCCCTCATTAATAGGTCTCCATTAGTGTTTCTATCTGATACAACTACACTACAGTATCAAATCAGGAAATCGATATTGTACAGCATGTGTCTAGTTCTATGCCATTTTACCATGTGTGTGAATTTACATACTACACCATGATCAAAATACAGAACAATTTCATTTTCCCAAAGAGCTCCCCTGGATGACCAACACCTTTACAGTCTGTCTTGCAGACTCTTTTTTTTTTTTTTTTTTTTTTCATATTTTATTTACATTTCAAATGTTTCAGATCTCCCCTTTGGAACCTCCCCATTCCCTCCTCCTTCCCCCTGCCAATATGGGGATATTCTCCAACCCCCCCCTCCCACCCCCCCCACTCACTCACTCTCTTGCTCTGTCCTCTTACTCCTGCTCCCCCTCTCACCCTTTTCCCCTACCCCCCTCTCTCTACATGCTCAAGGTGGGCCTCTACTCCTCTTCTCTTCTCTTCTCTCTCTCTCTCTCTCCCTTTCTCTCTCTCTCCTCCCTCAACTTCCCTCTCCATGCCCTGAATAAACTCTATTCTATGCCATACTGTCCTGTGGCTGGTCCCTCATGGGGGAAGGAATGCCTCAGCATGGGCCGAAGAGGTACTCCCTTCCCCCACACCTGACTGCATGTCCACCAAACATATTCCTCCTCTCTCTATTTTTTATAAAACACAACACAGGGAGTCTGAGGTATCCATGAATCACCTAACACAGCTCTGAAAATGACGGGCTTGTTTGGTTCCTATAACAGTAGTCTAAATTTAATTGTCTTAAATTTGTGCATTTAAAGACACATAGTAGCAACTATCCAGACTGGGTCTTGAAAATCAGACTAAATAGGTCACTTCCATAATATATCAATTTACCAAAAACCCCAGACATCTAGAAACAGCAAAACATAAGCAGCAAGAGCTATGCAGAAGCCTGTAGAATAGACATCAATGCAGAGTCATCCTAGTGATGAGATGATTCAAGAAGTCAGAGAGAGAGAGAGAGAGAGAGAGTCAAAATATTTTCCCATTATATAAGTAGGTGACACACAAAGACAGACAGGTGCAACCAAACACCAAGACCTGCTCAAGCCAAGTTTCTGTTTAGAACAGTTTCTGCCAGTAAAAAAACAAACAAAAAACAAAAAAAATGTAAATTATTTCTCCTAAATATACATGTGTGCCTTCACATTTGTGGCAATCTAAAGGAAAGAAAAAGACATCAGGGACAAACTCAGGAGGAACAGGAAGCTGCCATCCCTGCTCCTGCCACAGGTGTCTCCCTCCTGGGCTGTGTCTCCCTCCTCCCTAGGCTTTGTCTGATGTCAGGATCTCAGAGCTTTAACCTGACAGCTCACTTTTGTGTGAAATCAGCAGGAAACAAACCTCCAAATGTCAAACGCTGCCAGTCTTTACTCCCCACGCTTGTTTCTTCAGTCTTAGGAGACTTAAAAGGAAAAAAAAATAATTAAAAAGGCAAATATTCAATTATAAAATAAAAAGGAAAACAAGTTTATTCCTCTGAAAATAGTCTCTGAATTTGGGAACCACAAAGAATGAAAGTTCAATAGAGATATAAAACACTAAAAATTCCCCTGATTTGTTTTTATGAGATGGTCAATTATTATACTGTAAACATAAAAGTACCATATATGATTTTCTATATTTTAAGGTATAACCCTGAATTAACTCCTGAACGTGTCTGTTATGTAAAATCAATATGCTACTACTAATAATTATAATATGAATTGTGTGTAATCATTGAGTATATCATTAATAATTAATAGTGGGGAATTATTTTAATCCATTTATTGCCATGCACACGTATCTTTTTCAGGTACACTGTGGATGCCTGTGTTGCTCTCTCTGGTGCAGGTGGCTCCAGTCACATTCATTGGCAACTTCAGTTGTTTAAATGATGGGATTTAGAGTCTGGCTTCACTTCCTTCCACGTATGGCCTCACTTTTGATCCAGTTCTGCTTCTTTGTCCTCTCCTCCGTAGGACTTCATGGCATGAGCTTTTCACTGTTTTGTTGATGGTTTCCTTGTCATTTTCTATCCATCCGATTACCTTTCACAGAGTGTTGGCCACTCTGGAACTCCTTCCTTGGACCTGGAGTCACTGTCACTCTGCCATACTTCCTGAGGTCGGGGGTGAGGGTGGGGGACGGGTCGGGGGGGGGGGGAAGGCCATGTACAACGCACATAGTGGCATGGCAGAAAGTGTGAGCTACTTTAAATTAGTGACAATAAGTCACTAGTAGTAGTATCATTGATAGTAATGTCATTAGTAGTTATTGTCTATAATCTCAGCATTCTACTATGCCATAATATGCTAACTGCTCCATGCTAGAGATAAATTCACTTAAGTATAGAAAAATGTGCTATTTCCCTTGGGAACAACCTCAGGATTCAGGTTTGTTCTTAGACATCAGTGTCAGACAGCTTCTGCCAAGCACCTACTTACCATTTGTCCCTGTAGTAAAAGCCCCAACATTAAACTGTGTTCATTGCTGATCAGGATAAAGACCACACCCACATTCTACAGACTACATTTTCACAAAGTATTTGCAGTTTTGTACAGTCAGCAAGGGAAGCACGTAAAATCATTCAGGAACATTCCATAAGGCAGAGCATGACTGCCTTCTCTCCACATCACATAGAAGTGGTAACATCATCTACTTTCCCAGGAGGCCAACCAGCAAACATACAATATGTGCTCTTAACCTAATCCTAACCTTCCCTAGATCTGAAGTCAATATGGAGAAACCCTGGCCATGCTGTGTACCCATAGAGAGTCCTGAGGATGATGGCAGCACAGCTGGAGCACAGCTGGATCCTGCTTCTTCACACCTTGGTCCTTGGTTTTGAAATCTCTGCTCCATTGCTTTAACATTCTATGTTGGAATACTGTCCTACAACTTTAATCCAAGTGGACAGGTTCTATTATTATGAGTTTGGGGAAATGGTTCCCTTCTCTCAAAGTATAGAGAGCTACTTAGTACAAGCTCATCTGTTTGAGATGAGAACCCGAACACAGAGTTCCCGTGATAGTTTGTTTTATGCATCAGTTTGACTAGATTACAGGGTTACCAGATGTTTGGTCAGATATTACAAAGGAAGTTTTGCATAACATTACAGTTAGAGTCACTAACTTGTCCTTTCTAATATGGCAGGCCTCATCCAGCCAGCTGAAGGCCTGAGGAGAGCAGGAAGAATAACCCTTCTGCACATGAAGGGAACTCCTCCTGTCTAACTATGTCAGGGCAGAGATGCATCCTGCTCTAGGACTCCAAATAGAATACAGGTTTTGTCTAGGTCCCAATATGACCTGTGCCCAGGTTGTTCCTATGACATTGGCTATCCTCTGTCTCCAGTTTGCTATCCATATACCCTAGGATGTCTCATTTGGGGGGTGGGGGGAGGAGGAGAGAGGATGGATATGGTATCCTTCAGTTTCATTCTTTCAAGGAATCCTTTTTTTTTTTTGGTTTTTGGTTTTTTTTGTTTTGTTTTGTTTTGTTTCGAGACAGGGTTTCTCTGTCTAGCCCTGGCTGTCCTGGAACTCACTCTGTAGACCAGGCTGGCCTCGAACTCAGAAATCCACCTGCCTCTGCCTCCCGAGTGCTGGGATTAAAGGTGTGCACCACCACTGCCCGACCTTTCAAGGAATCCTAATTCAACCCCAAACCTTTCTCCCAGTGAGACTGAAGTGAATAGAGTTCACACTATCCAGCTGTCTTAATTAGGCTTTTAATGCTGTGAAGAGACACCATGACCACAACAACTCTTATAAAAGAAAACACTTAATTGGGGCTGATTTACAGTTTCAGAGGTTTAGTCCATTATCATCATGGTGGGAAACATGGCAGTGTGCAGGCAGACATGGTGCTGGAAGAAGGAGCTTAGAGTTCTACATCTTGATCTCCAGGCAGCAGAAGGAGTCTGACATATAAGACCTCAAAGCCTGTCATCCAGACAGACACACTTCCAGCAGCAAGGCCATACCTACTCCAACAAGGCCACACTTTCTAGTAGTGCCACCCCTTGGGCCAAGCATTCAAACCCATGAGTATAGAGGGGCCATTTCTATTTCAACCACCACACTAGCAAAGCCTGGCTGTGAACGGACAAACCTTAAGACTCACCAGCTAAACTGATCACAAGAGCTTACAAGACCAAGTGACAAGTGGACAAAAGCATGGAGTGAGACAACTGTAATTGAGGCCATTCTGTAACTACTGTGGTTCTAACATGGACTGCATGGCAGGGGGATGCTGACTGACACAGAAAGATGGCTAAGAATTCATATCCAAGGAAAAGGGAATCTGAAATGATGATTTCCTAATGGCATCTTAGACTTCATGACTGCAAAGGCAGAAACAGAGCCAATCACCCATCTCATCCCAGCCAGGTAACCCCAAAGGGATTGAGCAGCCCTTGCCAAGGTATCTACCTAAGTAATTACACCATGCAACAGATCTGCTATAAAGGGGGGTTATTGAGGAAAGGGAGAGGAGTGAGGAACTGGGAAGGGATAGAAGCAGACAAGTGGACATGTAGACAAGCAGACAGACTGGAGCAAAGCCAAGAGAGCAGAGTGAGAGGGGCAGAGAAAAACAGAGAGGAGAAGGAAATGATCAGAACACTTGAAACAGAGGAGAGAAGGGGTTGAGGGAGAGAGAAAGAGAGAGAGAGAGAGAGAGAGAGAGAGAGAGAGAGAGAGAGAGAACTGGAGTGGCAGGCAATCCTTTTATACCCAGCCCCAGCTGGAGCACCTGGGTTCATTGGAAAGTGATGTAAGCTAGTTCCCAGGGGGGAGCCTAGTGGAAACACCTTCAAGCTAACAAACAGAAATTGACTTTTTCTTTAATATTTCACTTCCCAGATTACCCTTGAAGTAACTGATGTGCATATTGGAAGCCTGGGAAGGAAGTTTTTGGGTTTTCTCTTGAGTCTGTTTACTATTGGTGGCTCTTACTTTCATTGTCTGAACTTTCTTACCATTGACAGAAGGAAGCTATAAGCTATGTGAATTTTCAAATTCCCCTTTCCCCAATAAGTCCTCTTTATAGCAGATCTGTTGCTTGGTGTAATTACTCAGGGGCATACTTTAGCATCATAACCTTTTACTTTAAGGGTCTTGAACACAGAGATTCCAAACGGTTGCAATTTTGAGCATATATTTCTGCACTCTGCTAGGTTCTGGGGCGGTAGGGGGCAATAAATAGCCCAGTCAGCTCTCTGGACTGCACAGTGGGGAAGGGCTTACACGACCAAGACAACAGAACTGTAGGCAGGCAGAAGAAATAAGATAGGACACTGGCCAGTTTCATGTCAACCTGACATTGGCTAGGGTCACCAAGGAAGCAGAACTTCAACTGAGGAAACACGTTTATCCGGTTGTCCTGTGGTTCATCGTCTTAACTGATTACAGAGATGGGGGACCCAGCTCACTTTTCGAGGATCCAACCTGGGCCTGTAGTCTCAGGTTTCATAAGACCTAGCAAGCCATAAGGAGCAAACCAGTAAGCAACATCCCTCCATGGTCTTTGCATCAGCTCCTCATTCAGGTCCCTGCCCTAATGCATTTGTACTGGATAGTTTTGTGTGTCAACTTGACATAAGCTGGAGTTGTCACAGAGAAGGAGCTTCACTTGAGAAAATGCCTCCTTGAGATCCAGGTGTAAAGCATTTTCTCAATTAGTGATCAAGGGGGAGGGCCCCTTGTGGGTGGTACCATTCCTGGGCTGGTAGTCTTGGATTCTATAAAAGAGCAAGCTGAGCAAGCCAGGGGAAGCAAGCCAGTAAGTTAGCATCCTTCCATGGCCTGTGCATCAGCTCCTGCTTCCTGACCTGCTTGAGTTCCAGTCCTGACTTCCTTTGGTGATGAACAGCAGCATGGAAGTGTAAGCTCAATAAACCCTTTCCTCCCCAACTTGCTTCTTAGTCATGATGTTTGTGCAGGAATAGCAACCCTGACTAAGACAGCATTCCATGATGAACTGTTATATGGAAGTGAACTGTTATATGGAATTCCCTCTTTAAGTTTCTTCTCATGGTGCTTTAACACAACTATAAAACCCCTACAATAACAGATATCGTAGTTCAGAATGTGGCCTCAGAATAAGCTCCCTTTGATTCACACCTCTTGTCTCTGCTGTCTGTTTATTATCTTTGCATTTGTTGTGTGAATTAATAAGATAATGAACATGAAAGTTTTCATTACACACTAACTGATTCTAAGCCACCATTGACAGCCTCTCACCTCCTCTGATATCGCCCACTTCTCTTTGCTGTCTGTCCACTGTCTGCTCCAGGTGTTTAATTATTGTAGTAATTACCACCTGAAATCTGGCCTTGCAGTGGTACACATCTTCCCTTTGTGGGATTTTCCTTTAAGCTTCTTCTAAGGCAGAAGAACTCTATGTGAAGTCATTCATAGGAAATCTGTCGCCAGATAATCTGAGGAGGCCAAGTTGCTATGGCCAACCTCATCCCTTCTAAAGGTTGATTGATGGAAATCATTGTTTACCCAGATTTTATGAAGCCCCTCCTCTCTCTGCATTCTTTCAGGTGGGCAGTTGCCCCCTCATAGAATTCCATTCTCTGTGGTTCTTAGGTTCAGGAGTATCCTTGCCAGCAAGGTCACTGTCATAGTGTCTCATCACACTTGTTTTGTATGTATGCAATGACACACCATCCCTCACAGCACTCTATTCTCTACAAAATGCCAAACTATTGCATTGTCTATTACCTGGTTTTAAGATGAAATTAAGGTTCTTATTTGACTCATGCTGGAGCACATTCCTATTTGAGAAGTCAATAAGGAAAAGCCCTGCTGCCATTCTGGATAGTGGCTTTAATATACTAAAATGGGGAGACTGCAAAAATAAAACCTGCCTTGTTCCATCTGTAACTCAGCAAAACAAAACTGTTGTGGGTCTTAGAAACTTTTTGGAGATTGCTCTTATTTGCCACAATATTCTCTGCAGGTTTTCTAAAATGAAATTACTTCCTAAACACAAAATTATCATTACAGAAAGTTGGGGAAAGAATAGTACAGATCATTTGAGGGTAAATACATTCTGCAAAACCAAGCAAGTGATTAGGATGTGAAAGGCAGCCCCAAGCACCTGTGTAAGACAGGACTGGAAGAGGCTAGACCAGTCTAATTGCATATACTGCATGCCATTCAGACTGCATTTAATATGGACCAGTGTTGGAATGTTTTATAGAGACTATGGGAGGGCTAAGACCCCTAAATCTTTTCTGGGTACCAGCCCAGAGAGGAGAAATGGTCTTGAAATCATAGCCATGGTCTTTATCACGTTTCTCATTCAATGACTCTTCTGGAACAAAATATAATGGCGACAAAACAGAAAGGCCAGTGCACAGAAGTCATTACTCTTTGGTGAGCAGAGTAACAAACATTAAATCTAGATTGGAAGGACTGGAATGAGCTTCAACCTCTGATCTTATACTGCTCTTCTTCCCAGAAGTCCCTTCTTCATAACATTCAAGAGTAAAATAATGGCTGTGTAAGGACCTCTTCACAGATAACATCACAAAAACCCCATCATCCAGCCCCATTCTACCCTCTTCATTGTCAGACTTGATTTGCCAAATACACACACTCCTGACAAAAGCTTAGACATTTCTGCCCTTATTTCATTAACAGCAATAGCAACCACCCTCAACCCATCATGTCTTCTCCCAGACTCTAAACTTCATTTAATTTCCCAACAACCTGTAGAGAGTTTACTCTTGTTAATAAAGCCTCGTATGTGGCAGAGAATGACCTTGTTGGACATCAGTCAGAGCAATGGCCCTTGGCCCTACGGGGGTTCAATGCCTCAGAGTAGGGCAATGCCAGGGCAGGAAGGTGGGAGTGGGTTGGTGGGTGGGGGGAGCACCCTTATAAAGGCAGAGGGAGGGGGACAGGATAGGGGTTTCCAGAGGGGAGACCTGGAAAGGGGATAACATTTGAAATGTAAATTAAAAAAAAATATCTCATAAAAGAAAAAAATATAAAGCCAACTCTCTTTTGGGAGCATTTGTTTTGGTTGAATAATGATTCAGACAAGCAATTAGATTGGTAAACACACTTCTTCCAGCAGAAAAACAGATGATAAACATGCAATCAGAAAAAGGGTCAATTTGATGGGAGCCTAGCACCTGTGAGGCAGAAGCAGGAAAGTCAGGGGTTCAAGCCAGCCTGGCTCACATGGTCGGTTTCTGTACAGACTGGGCTACTTGAAGCCCAACCAAAACAAACAAGCACACAAATAAAATAGTTCTACATATTAATGTATCATGAAATGAGCATGTATAGAGAGACAAACGGAGTGACCAGAAGATGGAAGCAGAGGCCAGTACTGCTGAAGGTTGAACAAGAAGATCTTTGTGAATAAAAGTCATTTGAGAAACATTGGCATGAATGATTCATGACTGGAGAAGTATCTAGGTTGTTAGATTCAGAAAGATTCTGTCTGAAGTCAGGGGAAGAGAGGCTGATGAGGGTGTGACAGGCAGGAAGCAGCCAGATCATGGAAACCTTAGCTTTAAACTGTGGTATATAGATGGTCCTCCAACCAAGTTCTGGAATTCAATCCACCTAACACAGATATGTGTACATGGGTGGGAGCATGTATTTTGTGCCAAGCTTATATATACTGTACAAGTGTGTTCTAGTCATTATTCCATAAACAATATAGCATAATAAATATTTATGTGCCACACATATTACATTAGGCATTTTCATAGCATGTATATTGAATTAGGTGCTATAAATAATACAGACAAGACTTAAAGTATGCAAGAAGATGTGTAGATTATATGCAGATAGTGTGCCATTTTGTGTAACACTAGAACACCTGCAAATTTTGGTACCCAGAGGTTCTAAAGCCATGATGGAGTGGCTGTGGTTTGAATATCATAAACACAACAATAGGAGGTTTATTGACAACCAAACAACAACTTAAGTGAGTGAAACTTTTCTATATGAATTAAAATACGAAAGGTCAGACCTCTGCCTGGGCCACCAGGGCTCCATAGTCAAATAGTGCTGGGAGAAAGATAGCCTCCCAGGAGTGTAGGCAAGCCTGTCTGCTCAGAAGGACCCACCTGGATTACCCAAGACACAGAGACTGAGGAGCGGGCTTCTGGTTTCTTTCAGTGGCTGGAGAACAGATCCTGTGACACAGGGCTCCTTACTCAAATACTGCCAGGAGAGAGTTGGTATACCAGGAGTGCTGACACACCTTCAAGCACAGGCAAGAACATCACTTCGTTTCAAATTCACTGGACCAAGAGGGACCCTTGCAGAGCCATCAGGACACAGGAAACAAGGGACAACTGGGGACTAGATCCTTCTAGTTTCTGTCTGCACCCCAGAGCTGACCCTTGCACCACAGCTCTTCAAACCCAAATTCCTCTCAGAGAGAACTGGTCTTCAAGGACTATTGACACCTAGGTTTGCGGGAAAGACAAGCCACAGTAAGAGAGAGTAAGACCAGCTAACACCAGAGATAACCAGATGGCAAAAGGCAAGGGCAAGAACACAAGGAACAGAAACCAAGACTACTTGGCTTCAGGTGAACCCAGCTCTCTCACCACAGCAAGCCCTGGATACCCCAATACACCAGAAAAGTAAGACTCAGACTTAAAATAACATCTCATGAGGATGATAGAAGATTTTAAGAAGGAAATAAATAACTCCCTAAAAGAAATACAAGAGAACACAGATAAACAACTGGAAGCCCTTAAGGAGGAAACACAAAAATCCCTTGAAGAATTACAGGAAAACACAACCAAACGGGCAGAATTACAGGAAAATACAATCAAACAAATGAACAAAACCATTCAGGAATTAAAAACAGAAATAGAAACAATAAAGAAATCACAAAGGGAGACAACACTAGAGTTAGAGAACATAGGAAAGAAATCAGGAGTCATAGATGCAAGCATCACCAACAGAATACAAGAGATAGAAGAGAGAATCTCAGGTGTGGAAGATACCATAGAAAACATGGACAAAACAGTCAAAGAAAACGCAAAATGCAAAAAGCCCCTAACCCAAAACACCCAGGATATCCAGGATACAATGAAAAGACAGAACCTGAGGATAATAGAGAGTGAAGATTCCCAACTTAAAGGAAAGTAAATATCTTCAACAAAATTATAGAAGAAAACTTCCCTAACCTAAAGAAAGAGATGAACATAAATATACAAGAAGCCTACAGAACTCCAAATAGACTGGACCAGAAAAGAAATTCCTCCCGTTACATTATAGTCAAAACACCAAATACACAAAACAAGGAAAGAATATTAAAAGCAGTAAGGGAAAAGGGGCAAGTAACATATAAAGGCAGACCTATCAGAATTACACAAAACTTCTCACCAGAGACTATAAAAGCTAGAAGATCCTGGGCAGAGCTCATACAGACTCTAAAAGAACACAAATGCCAGCCCAGGCTGCTATACCCAACAAAACTCTCAATAATCATAGAGGGTGAAACCAAAATATTCTATGACAAATACAAATTTGCACAGTATGTTTACACAAAACCAGCCCTACAAAGAATAATAGATGGAAAATGCCAACTCAAGGAGGGAAACTACACCCAAGAAAAAGCAAGAAAGTAATCTTTCAACAAACTCAAAAGAAGATAGCCACACAAACATAAAAACAACATCAAAAGTAACAGGAAGCAACAATCACCATTCTTTAATATCTCTTAACATCAATGGACTCAATTTCCCAATAAAAAGACATAGACTGACAGATTGGATAAACAGGACCCAGCATTTTGCTGCATTCAGAAAACACACCTCTGTGTTAAAGACAACACGACCTCAGAGTAAAGGGTTGGAAAACAATTTCCAGGCAAAGGGCCCCAAGAAACAGGCTGGAGTAGCCATTCTAATATTGGATAAAATCCACTTTCAACTAAAAGTCATCAAAAAAGATAAGGAAGGATACTTCATACTCATCAAAGGAAAAACCTACCAAGAAGAACTCTCAATTCTGACCAACTATGCCCCGAATGCAAGGGCACCCACATTCATAAAAGAAACTTTACTAAAGCACAAAGCACACATTGCAACTCACACAATAATAGTGGGAGAATTCAACAACCAACCATCAACAATGGACAGATCTTGAAAACACAAACTAAACAGAGACACGGTGAAACTAACAGATGTTGTGAACCAAAAGGATTTAACAGATATCTATAGAACATTCCATCCTAAATCAAAAGAATATGCCTTCTTCTCAGCACCTCATGGTACTTTCCCCAAAACTGATCATATAATTGGTCACAAAACAAACCTCAACAGATATAAGAAGATTGAAATAATCCAATGCCTTCTATCAGATCACTATGGAATAAGACTGGTCTTCAATGGCAACAACAACAACAGAAAGTCCACATACACATGATAGCTGAACAATGCTCTACTCAATGATAACTTGGTCAAGGAAGAAATAAAGAAAGAAAGTAAAGACTTCCTAGAATTTAATGAAAATGAGAGTACAACATACCCAAACCTATGGGACACAATGAAAGCAGTGTTAAGAGGAAAACTCATAGCTCTGAATGCCTCCAAAAAGAAACTGGAGAGAGCATATACTAGCAGCTTAACAGCACACCTGAAAGTTCTAGAACAAAAAGAAGCTAATACACCCAAGAGGAGTAGAAGTCAAGAAATAATCAAATTAAGGACTGAAATCAACCAAGTAGAAACTAAAAGAACTATACAAAGAATCAAAAAAAACAGGAGCTGGTTCTTTGAGAAAATCAACAAGAGAGATAAACCCTTAGCCAGACTAACCAGAGGGCACAGAGACAGTATGCAAATTAACAAAATTAGAAATGAAAATGGAGATATAACAACAGACTCTGAGGAAATTAAAAAAACCATCAGATCCTACTACAAAAGCCTATATGCAACAAAATTGGAAAATCTGGAGGAAATGGACAAGTTTCTAGACAGATACCAATTACCAAATTTAAATCAGGATCAGATAAACCATCTAAACAGTCCCATAACTCCTAAAGAAATAGAAGCAGTCATTAAAAGTCTCCCAACCAAAAAAAGCCCAGGACCAGATGGGTTCAGTGCAGAATTCTATCAGACCTTCAAAGAAGACCTAATACCAATACTCTTCAATCTATTCCATAAAATAGAAACAGAAGGAACACTACCCAATTCAATCTATGAGGCCACAGTTACACTGATACCAAAGCCCCACAAAGACTCAACAATAAAAAAAACCTTCAGACCAATTTCCCTTATGAATATCGATGTAAAAATACTCAATAAAATTCTTGCAAACCAAATCCAAAAACACATCAAGACAATCATTCACCATGACCAGTAGGCTTCATACCACGGATGCAGGGATGGTTCAATACCCGGAAATCTATCAATGCAATCCACTACATAAACAAACTCAAAGAAAAAAACCACATGGTCATTTCATTAGATGCTGAAAAAGCATCTGACAAAGTTCAACATCCCTTCATGATAAAAGTCTTGGAAAGATCAGAAATTCAAGGAACATACCTAAACATAGTAAAAGCAATATACAGCAAACCAGTGGCCAACATCAAACTAAATGGAGAAAAACTTGAAGCAATCCCACTAAAATCAGGGACTAGGCAAGGCTGCCCTCCCTCTCCCTATCTATTCAATATAGTACTTGAAGTTCTAGCTAGAGCAATCAGGCAACAAAAGGAAATCAAAGGGATACAAATTGGAAAGGAAGAAATCAAAATATCACTATTTGCAGATGATATGATGGTATACTTAAGTGACCTGAAAAACTCCACCAGAGTTCTGCTACAGCTGACAAACACCTTCAGTAAAGTGGCTGTATACAAAATTAACTCAAGCAAATCAGTGGTCTTCCTATACTCGAAGGATAAACAGGCCGAGAAAGAAATTAGAGAAATGACACCCTTCACAATTGTCACAAACAATATAAAGTATCTTGGTGTGACTCTAACCAAACAAGTGAAAGATCTGTATGACAAGAACTTCAAGTCTCTGAAGAAAGAAATCAAAGAAGACCTCAGAAGATGGAAAGATCTCCCATGCTCATGGATTGGTAGAATTAATATAGTTAAAATGGCCATCCTGCCGAAAGCAATCTACAGATTCAATGCAATCCCCATCAAAATCCCAACTCAATTCTTCATAGACTTAGAAAGAGCAATTCTTTTGTCACATGGAATAACAAAAAACCCAAGATAGTAAAACTATTCTCAACAATAAAAGGACTTCTGGGGGAATCAGCCTCCCTGACCTCAAGCTGTACTACAGAGCAGTAGTGATAAAACTGCATGGTATTGGTACAGTGACAGACAGGTAGATCAATGGAATAGAATTGAAGACCCAAAAATGAATCCACACATTTATGGTTACTTGATCTTCGACAAAGGAGCTAAAACCATCCAGTGGAAAAAAGACAGAATTTTCAACAAATGTTGCTGGTTCAACTGGCAGTCTACATGTAGAAGAATGTGAATTGATCCATTTTTATCTCCCTATACAAAGCTCAAGTCCAAGTGGATCAAGGACCTCCAGATAAAATCAGATACACTGAATCTAATAGAAGAGAAAGTGGGGAAAAGTCTCAAACTTATGGGCAAAGGGGAAAAGTTCCTGAACAGAACACCATTGGCTTGTGCTCTAAGATCAAGAATCGACAAATAAGACCTCATGAAACTAGGTCTTATTTCATGTAAGGCAAAGAACACTGTAAATAGGACAAAATGGCAACCTACAGATTGGAAAAAGACCTTTACCAATCCTATGTCAGATAGAGGGCTAATATTCAATGTATACAAAGATCCCAAGAAGTTAGACTCCAAAGATCCAAATAATCCTATCAAAAAATGGGGAAGAGAGCTAAACAGAGAATTCTCAACTGAGGAAACTGAAATGGCCTAGAAGCACCTAAAGAAATGTTCAACATCCTTAGTCATCAGGGAAATGCAAATCAAAACAGCACTGAGATTCCACCGCTCCCCAGTCAGAATGGCTAAGGTCAAAAACTCAGGTGACAGCAGATGTTGGAGAGGATGTGGAGAAAGAGGAACACTCCTCCATTGCTGGTAGGAATGCAAGCTGATACAACCTCTCTGGAAATCAGTTATGCAGACTCTCAGAAAAATGAACATAATACTAACTGTGGGCCCAGCTATTCCACTCCTGGGCATATACCCAGAAGATGCTCCAACATGTAATAAAGACACACACTCCACTATGTTCATAGCAGCCATGTTTATAATAGCCAGAAGCTGGAAACAACCTAGATGTTCCTCCACAGAGGAATGGATACAGAAAATGTGGTACATTTACACAATGGAATACTACTCAGCTATTAAAAACAATGACTTCATGAAATTCTTAGACAAATGGATGGAACTTGAAAATATCATCCTGAGCTAGGTAACTCAGTCACAAAAGAATGAACACAGTATGTACTCGCTGATAAGTGGTTATTAGCCCAAAAGTTCGAAATACCCAAGAGTCACTTCACAGCAACCGTAGGGCAGAGTATGAGGCCCCAGATGGAGGAGTTGGAGAAGGGACTGAAGGAGTTGAGGGTGTTTGCAGCCCCATGGAAGGAGCAACAGTGTCAATTGTCCTGACCCCTTGATGCTCCTGGAGACTGGATCACGAACCAAAGAATACACATGGAGGGACCCATGGTGCTGGCCACAAATGTAGCAGAGGAGGGTCTTGTTAGCTATCAGGAGGAGGAGAGGCCCTTGGGCCTGAAGGTGTTAGATGCCCCAATATAAGAGAATGCCAAGGAGGGAAGTTTTGAGTGGGTGGGTGGATGGGGGAATACCTCCATAGAGGCAGGGGGAGGGCGGAGGTAATAGGGAGATTCCAAAGGGGAGATCTGGAAAGGGGGAAATATTTGAAATATAAATAAAGTATCAAAAAAAAAGGAAGAAAGAAAAAAAGAAAGAAAGAAAGAAAGAAAGAGAAAGAAAGAAAGAAAGAAAGAAAGAAAGAAAGAAAGAAAGAAAGAAAGAAAGAAAGAAAGAAAGACACAAGATCAGTAGCAGCAGGGAAAGGGTGGGGTATGAGCTCTGATGGTTCCTCATCTTACTGTTCTGGGGAGCACACCACTATCAAGACCAGTAAATGGTTTAGCGTTTGACCTCAGGTTCTCATTCACAAGCCATGGTTCTTGACCCTAGAACCTATAAGTGTTTAGCAAACAACAGGTCAACAACAACAATATTCTATGAGAAATCCATAAGTTAATAAATACTTAATGCTGCTTTGGAAGGGAATTAAAAAGTATACAACATGAAAACCATGCTCTTCAGTTCCTGAAAACTTAAGATAAAATAGAAATTACATACTAGTTACATTTACATATAATCATACAAGAAGCAGATTCTCCTTCCCCCTTCTCCCAGAAAACATTATATCTGACTCTTGTCACTGTAACTATGCCAGGACCAATAATAAAAACATCATTAAAAGTGATAAAATGGGAAGTTGACACTTGTCCTATCACAGGATTATCCTTCAGCAAGAGAAAGTCTTCATCAAAGAGTCTCAAGGAGGGATAGTCCAGACAGAAGTATGCAGAAGCATGGACAAGGAAAAGTTGAAGAGGAACTGGAGATTGTTCAGCAGTCCTTGGAGGGGAGATGGGATGTGCACAGCTGTGTAAACGCTTGTGAGGTGGGGGTGGCCTGTCTCCTTAGAACACTGGTGAACTTGAGAAGCAATAAGTTCTGCCTAAGAGATGTTTAGATGACCAATATCATTGGAACCACCTCAATACTCTCCGGTTGACAAGACAGTGTTGCCATTCCTTCTAGGCTCCACCCCATAGTTAACTGACAACAGCGAGCTATGCCTGACTCACTATAAAAGGGGCTGCTTGGCCCCCTCCTCTCTCTCTTCTCTTTTCTTCTCTTCTCTCCTCTTTTCACTTCTCTCTTCTCTTTCCCCTTTTCTTCTCTTTTCTTTCTCTCTTCTCTTTTCTCTTTTCTCTCTTCTCTTGCCCTTTTGCCCTCTTCCCCCCTGTCCCTTCTCTCCCATTCCCCTCCTCCCTCTCTTCATGTGCTCATGGCCAGCCTCTACTCCTCTTCTATCTATCTATCTATCTATCTATCTATCTGCCTTTCTCTGTCTCTGCTACCCCCCCAATTCCCCCTCCATGCCCTAAATAACCCTATTCCACACTATGCCATTGTGTGGCTGGTACCTCAGGGGAAGGAATGCCTCAGTATGGGCACCATTCCGTGCCTCCACCAAACACATCCCTAGCTTTTTTTTCTTTTTTGAAAAAACACAACACGGAGGGCTTTGGATTCTGAGGATTTGGCAGAGGAGTGCTGTGACACTGGAGATGTGAGATGACTCTAAGAAGCTGGTTTGCTGCTGCTGCTGAGACAGTACCAGGAATACCCCCTCCCTTGTGGAAGTCTTAAGAACCTCATGAAGGAATGAGTGGATGGATTGCTGCAGTAAAAATCCAAATTATGTGTTAGGGATGATACTTAAGACCCTCATGTAGTGCATGCCAAGGGATACAAGCTCCAGTAAAGGAGCCCTAAGGATTTCTGAAAGTTATGCTTATCATAATGAAAGGGAAACAATTTATCTCCTGGAAAGAAGAGAGAAGATAAGATAAAATCAAGCATAGATGCAAGAGAGCCTTTCTAGAGGTTACATAACAGTGTAACTTTATTTAACAGTAACGTCTGGTAGTGAAGAGCCTTTCATGGAGCATCCTACAAGCTGAGCTGCTGGGATGCAGTCTTTGTGACTTTTGGAAATGCAGCTTGACCAGTCACTGATGCTCCTGTAAGCAACTGTGGCAAACTCCTTGGTCCAACGTGCTAGACTGGAATGAAAGCATTTCCTGTCTCTCTTGATATTCTGTCTTGAGTAAAGAGATATATATTCACCTCTTCCCAGGTAGCACCACACAACAATTTTGTTCACCAAATTAGTGAACTTAAAAATAGCCAGTTATGTGTCAAGAGTGGAGTGGGATACATATGTCAGTCTTGGGAAGAACTGGAAAAATGCTTGACTGAAGGTGTTTGGTGATGAGTTGGCCCCAGAGAGTTCCATCCATCATCATGGGTGCTGAAAGACAAGACACAGGGCACACTCTATCACTGTGGTTCTTTGTACTAGCATGGTCGGTACAGCACAGTTCAACTGTATTTGCTGAGCATCTTTATGTCAGAGGGACTGAATGAAGCTGTGAAGACTGTTCAGTGCCTCATCCTCTCATGCTTCGTGACCACACCGAGATGGCTCTTTATCAAGCTCTTTGCTGCACTCAAGAAACAAAGCACTCATCTCATGCTTCCCCAGCCTGCCAGGTGCATCCCAGGAGTATGTGAATGCTTTTGCATATGAAATCCTAATTATTTCCCATACCTGAGGATAGCAGCATTGTAGGGGACTCAACAGGATCGCCTCTATTGCAGAATTATGTTCATTTTGTGAATTTCATGGCAGTTCCTTTTTTTTCCTTCTCTCTGGTTTCTATAATATTGAAGAAAACTGTTTTTAACAGCAATGTATGTTTATAATTAACTATAGCTATATATTCTGCTTATGTAGTATATATTCAATTTGTTGAAGGAAATTTCAGTTTCTCTCTTCAGAAGTCACTGTTGGTTGTGACTGTATTTTAAGAAGACTATGAGAATGAAGAAAAATTGTGACTTAAAACCGAAAGTATTCATTTGAATGTGTGAAGTTACTAATTTGATGGATTTAAATAAAATTCCAAAACAAAACACTCATATAAAGCATCTAAGTGTGTATATCTTTGAGCTAAAAAAAAAAAAGCCTCCTGAAGAAAGAACACAGAGTGAGTACAGGCTGCAGGCCCAGGAAGAGACCTGAGATATATGTAGGAAGCCCTGCCATGATGGCTGCTGGCTTTATTTTTCTTGTTGATGGGAGAAGGTTCCTCACAAAGGTCTGTTGTTATGACAAGAGGGCTGTGGAAAGCCTAACACAAGCCCATACCATGTGCCCTGCTTAATGCCTTCCCCATATACTTTAACTCAGTCATATACTATATTTGAATGGTCCCTGGGCAGCCTCTTGCCTGATGAACAGTGTGGTCTCCCTCTGATGGAATGTCCTGGAATGAGCCTTTTACTTTGAGGTTGGAGATCTTTGACCACATCATTCTAGTAGAAAAAAAAGAAGATATATAGAGAGTTTAGAACTCAAGAATGAGTCAAACTCAGAGAGATAAGCAGTACATGCTCCCCATGAATATGGCATCTAGACTTAAATTGGCATAGATGATAGCTAGATAGATGATAGATAGATTATACACACACACACATACACACACACACACACACACACAACATGAAAATAGAAAGGAAAGGAAGAGGCCTCAACAGTTGGAGGGAATGAGAAAGAGTGGTAATGTTTCATGGAAGCAGAAGCAGGAACTATTGAGGCTAGAGAGGCTAGAGTGGGGGGGGGGCAGTCTGAGGGGGAGGGGCCAAGGCAAGTGGGAAAGGGCCGTGTGAAGGGTAAAGACAAGCATGAGGGGGTGGGGACAGTGTGAGGGGAGGGGCCAGCACGAGGAGGGAGTAGGAGAATAGTAGGAGGCAGGTCATAGCATAAAGGATAGTCAGTTACAGGATTCTCCAAGCTCTGCCTTTGGTTTCAAGACCACAGTTTCAAACTGGACCACAGTTTCAAGATTACAACAGTGTGTAGCTAAGAAGTTACAGTCAGAATTGGCTAGACTGGCTATTATCTCAGTCTGGATCTGAGGAGTCTGCTGGCACTATGGCAGTCAATGTTTGGGAGGTCTTTCGTTTCCATCATGAAATAATTGCCTCTAAGATTCCCTTTCCTCACCTTTTGAGATGAGCTTGGGAGAAGAAATGTCTCAAAGGCAGAGCATGTCAACGACTTGGGATGTTGGCAAAAGGGACGGACCCCTTTACTCTCCAGGTGAGAATCATCGGCTAAAAGCATCATTCAACCTTACTATCAGATTCTTTTATGATTTTTTCAGGGTGTTCTTTCAATATTTTAAAGAAAATTTAGATGATAAAAGATGGTGCATCCTACATACTACCCAATCAAGAGGCTATATTTTCTCACTTGTTTTATTGAAGCATTCCAGAATGCCTTCAACAACACGGTTAAAATGGTGTCTCAAGCATCATCAGCTGTTTACATAAGCTTGTTACATAAAACTTTTAGAAAAGAAGTTGATTTTAAAATTTTTCTATCAAGTAAGGCTCAGCCTCTTTATAATGGCAGAAATTCTTGCTACATTGAGACTTCTTAGTGAGAATACACACATACATAAAATGTTAAAGGTCTCCCTACTCGAAGTACTATTTACTTCATAGAAAACTTGACCGTTAAAACTAAAGCCCTCAGCAATTGCAGACCGGGTCACCCAGCCTTGTCTTTATCTTATCACCTCTAATGATGAAGGAGTTGAGCAACAGGATGCTGGTGTGCTTCCAGGTTGCTCAAAAACCAGCCCCTCCCTGTCCCCAGTCCACATCCCTCACCTTTCTGAGCAGCTTCCTAGGTGCCCACTACATCCTCAGCCCCAAACAGCTGGTAGGTGATTTCTAAACCTTCTCATTGTTTTGAACTTAAAAATAAAGGAACTTCTTCCTCCTGTTCTGCTTGTCCTCATCTTACCTCTTCTGCTTGCTCAGGGCTGGGCAGGGATGAACGCCTTACACATGCTGGTTTGAGATCTGTGTCTAAGGCACAACCCCAGTTTTACAGGTATTTTCCATATGCAAGAGAGTTTAAAAGTTATTCAGGTTGGAGTTTATTATTTTGTTTCGTGTTCAGTTCTGAACCCTGACCTGATGTTTTGTGTTTTGAAGTTTGCTAGCTCATTTCATGTATATTTTTATAATTACTAATAATTCTTGACTTGGGTGTATAATGTCTACTTTTTCCATTTGACATTTCCCAACTGTTAATTCAAAAAAGGAATTGAATTTATCACATTGAAGAAATCCAGTCTTCTTGTTTCTTCTGACAGGGTGTGTTCCAGTTTTGAATATGTTAATCCTCGTATTCTCTGCTTATCTGTTATTCAAGACAAGCAAGAGGCCCTTGTAATTCATTTACCTGTGATCCAAGTAAATATAGATTTCCTATGCTCTGCAGAATCCCCAGGACTTTCACGGGTTATGATTCTACCATCTAACCTGGAAGCTTTTCTCTCAAAGTAAGCCACTCTCCTCTGTCTCCTTAAAAGCAGCTTAGCTAGGGGTTAGAGGGCTCAGCAGTTAAGAGGGCCTGCTGCCCTATCTCGAGGTTCAGATCTCAGCACCAATATCAGGCAGTAACAGAGCCTGTAGCTCCAGTTTCTAGGGATCTTTGTCCACTCCTGGCCTCCACAGGCATCTGAGCACACGCATATAAACTTTTTTAAAAAAATATTTTTTGAAGCAACTTATTTTTTGTTGCAGCCTCTTCTTGAAGGAAGAGCCAATCTGGGCCCACAGTCATCTCAGCCATTGTTTGCAAGATAGCTGCTTGAGTAGCCCTGTCTTCTATTTAGTCTTTGTTTGATTTCTAGTAAGTTATAGAAAACACTTTTGAAATATGTTTTTATACTATTAGACAGTGTTGAGTAAATTCATTCCTCTATGGAAAGACCATAAGAAAGCTCACAGAGCTTATTAGACAAGGTTCCTTCGTTAAATAAAGGATCATGATCCTAAAATGTATTTTCCTTTACTGTTTTGTCTGATTTGGGTTGTTGTTTGCTTGTTTTGTTGTTGTTTTTGTAGTGTCCAATCTGCACAGCCTTCACAATGTTTTTTTTTTCTTTTAAGATTTTTTTAAAAACTTTTTTGTGTATATGAGTACACTCGCTGTCTTCAGACACACCAGAAGAAGGCATCATACCCCATTACAGATGGTTGTGATCCACCATGTGGTTGCTGGAAATTGGACTCAGGACCTCTAGAAGAGCAGCCAATGCTCTTATCTGCTAAGCCATCTCTCTAGCCCCTTCATATGTTTAGTGAGATGTCCTTTCGTTTGTTGTTTCTTTGCCTCTCTATTCTCTCCTTATTGTCTGAAACAGGGTCTCTTGAAACAGGGCAGGCTGGACTGAAACTTTCAATCTTCCTGTCTCAGCCCCCACAATCATGAAATGCCCTTGTTAGCATCTAAGTTCTCAGTGTGACTTCTTCCTCTTTCTCAGGGATCTTAACACTGGGGTTATTTCTCCCTCTGTGATCATAGAATTTTCACAATGTTATTATAGCTGTGTTCCTCATTTCTGCTTAGGTTTCTGGCTTCCACTAAGTGCAAAGTTCCCCCCCTCCCCCATTAAATTAGAACCTCAATTTCAAGCCTGTCCGTCCAAGCCTGACTCTGGCAGCATCACCAGCTGGCTGGTGGAGGACACCTTCACATGACATTATACTTCCAGCCTGTCCTTGCGTATGGTATAAGGTCTGTGGGGCATCAGTTCTCCAAAGAGGCAAGGGCAGCTTTCAGTAACTTTAAACCATTAAACCCAATGCACAAGCATATGCAGTCAAACCTCCTCCTCCACAGGCCCACCAGCTAGTTCCTCATTGCCGTGCAGCAAAGAGGATATGGAGGAAGGTTATGGTAAGTAGCTGCTTTGTTTCCAAAAATTAACACAAATAAAAGATCTTGTAAGGTTTTCCTAGAGCCCCTGGTGGGTATCCTTGCAGAAATAGCCTCTGGATGTAAATCTCTATGCTATGCTTGACTTGCTTACAGAAATGCTGGAGCATGACTGTGTCATCTTTCCTGTCCCAGAGCCTTCTTCTGAGATCACAGATAACTCAGATGCTGACATCCATTGTAGTCCCTGTCAACTTGGCTTTGTCTCTCCAATGGCCACACTGGCGCCCAGCACATTGTTACACTGCTTTTAAGTCATCACAAGAGACTCTCAATGCCTCTTTGCATCCAACAGGGCTCCCTCTAATCCGTTCTTCACATAACATCCAGGGCAATCTCCCTAGCATCTTTAAAACTCTTCAGTACAGTGATGTGCATTGTTCTTAGAAGAAAACAACATTTACAATCTTACAAAATCTTTCCCCTTTATAGTACCTGTTGCTGCTTGAAAATATCATTTTATCAATTTAATTGCAGATAATTTGGGATTTTTTTTCCCCCAATAGATTCAGGCTCAGTACAGATGAGGGTCATTCACTGTTCACTAGTATCAAATGTCCTACCTACAATTCTTCATGTATAACACACAGTAGGCTCATATTAGCCAGATTTCTGTCATTGTATAATTAAATACGTGTAAAAATTACATTATAAAAATGAATGTTTTCTACTAGTTCATGCTATAGAAACTTTAGTTCAACTTAGTAAAAATGAAAGTTTTCTACTAGTTCATGCTATAGAAACTTCAGTTCAACTCAGTGAGTCAGGAAACTGCTAAGTTTTGTTCTCTGGTGGGTGACCCAGGCGGCAATGATGATGAGTGTGTGGTGGGACCAACTTCAACTCATGTCCAGGAACAAAGAGAAAGGGACCAGAGTCACCAAGTCCCCTTCCCAGGTGCACACCAATGACAAAGACTTCCCTAGACCCTTGATATCCACAACACCTTCGAATGATGTGCTATCAATGCCCTAGCTTGTAAGCATAAATACAGGGAAAGGGGGAATCATCTGATACCCAAACTCACCAGTATATGAAGAATATTCACTTACAGATTTCATGAGTCCTGTCCAAATCCCATGAGACCCATACTGTGTAACTATGGAAACTGCCCAACTCCCAGGAATGGGAACCTTCACCAGGCTCCTCTTGTGTTGATGTTTGTTCCCTTCATACCACCCCTCTCCTTTTCTAAGGTGACCTCTGTGTCAGCTCACATCTTAACTATTTTCTATAAGTCCACAAAGGAGGCAGGCCCAGGAACCTGTAGGTCTCCAGTCTCAGGAAACGATGGTTCCCCAATAATTAGGACCTTCTATACAGTTTTCCTAACTCTAACAGAAAAAGAAAACATGCTGGAACTAAACTGTACACACCCCGAGGAAAAGTGTTTGTTCTCAGTGATAACATGGTCTCCAGCCTTTAAGAAAACCCCCTGTCCCTTGAATTATGCAAATCACATCATTATGTAAGACAGGCCACTGACCTATGAAGACTTCCTCCCTTCATTAATAAAAAAGAAGGGGAGGTAAGAGCCTGCCTGCTTCCACCTGTGTCCAGAAACCCCGCCTAGGCCATCAGGCCTCTCCATATACAAGTAGCTCAGAGAGAAAGCTACCCGCCCACTTGTGCTGAGGAGCCAGCGACAGGAGGACTCCAGACGCAGGGTCTGAAGAACAGCTGGAAGAGAGAACTGGTCTCCCAGGAATATTGACATCTGAGCTTGAAGGAAAGACAAGCCACAGTCAGAGAGAGAAAGACCAGCTAACTCCAGAGATAACCAGATGGCAAAAGGCAAGGACAAGAACACAAGGAACAGAAACCAAGAATACTTGGCTTCATCGGAACCCAGCTCTCCCACCACAGCCAGCCCTGGATACCCCAACACACCAGAAAAGGAAGACTTAGACTTAAAATCACTTATCAAGAGGATGATAGAAGATTTTAAGAAGGAAATAAATAACTCCCTTAAAGAAATACAAGAGAACACAGGTATACAACTGGAAGCCCTTAAAGAGGACACACAAAAATCTCTTGAAGAATTACAGGAAAACACAAACAAATGGGCAGAAATACAGGAAACACAATCAATCAAATGAACAAAACCATTCAGGAATTAAAAACAGAAATAGAAACAATAAAGAAATCACAAAGGGAGACAACCCTGGAATTAGAGATCATAGGAAAGAAATCAGGAGTCATAGACGCAAGCATCACCAACAGAATACAAGAGAAGGAAGAGAGAATCTCAGGTGTGGAAGATACCATAGAAAACATGGACACAACAGTCAAAGAAAACACAAAATGCAAAAAGCTCCTAAACCAAAGCATCCAAGATATCCGGGATGTAATGAGAAGACAGAACCAGAGGATAATAGGTATAGAAGAGAGTGAAGACTCCCAACTTAAAGGACCAGTAAATATCTTCAACAAAATTATAGAAGAAAACTTCCCTAACCTAAAGAAAGAGATGAACATAAATATACAAGAAGCCTACAGAACTCCAAATAGACTGGACCAGAAAAGAAATTCCTCCCGTTACATTATAGTCAAAACACCAAATACACAAAACAAGGAAAGAATATTAAAAGCAGTAAGGGAAAAGGGGCAAGTAACATATAAAGGCAGACCTATCAGAATTACACAAAACTTCTCACCAGAGACTATAAAAGCTAGAAGATCCTGGGCAGAGCTCATACAGACTCTAAAAGAACACAAATGCCAGCCCAGGCTGCTATACCCAGCAAAACTCTCAATAATCATAGAGGGTAAAACCAAAATATTCTACGACAAATCCAAATTTTCACAGTATGTTTCCACAAAACCAGCCCTACAAAGAATAATAGATGGAAAATGCCAACTCAAGGAGGGAAACTACACTCAAGAAAAAGAAAGAAAGTAATCTTTCAACAAACTCAAAAGAAGATAGCCACACAAACAATATTAACAACATCAAAAATAACAGGAAACAAGAATCTCTATTCTTTAATATCTATTAACATCAATGGTCTCAACTCCCCAGTAAAAAGACATAGACTGACAGACTGGATCCAAAAACAGGACCCAGCATTTTGCTACATCCAGGAAACGCACCTCCATATTAAAGACAAACACTACCTCAGAGTAAAGGGCTGGAAAACAATTTTCCAAGCAAATGGCCCCAAGAAACAGGCTGGAGTAGCCATTCTAATATCAGATAAAATTGAGTTTCAACCAAAATTCATCAAAAAGGATGAGGAAGGACACTTCTTACTCATCAAAAGAAAAATCTACCAAGAAGAACTCTCAATTCTGAACATATATGCCCCGAATGCAAGAGCTCCCACTTTCATAAAAAAAACTCTACTAAAGCTCAAAGCACACATTGCACCTCACACAATAATAGTGGGAGACTTCAACACCCCACTATCAAAAATGGACAGATCTTGGAAACATAAACTAAACAGAGACACAGTGAAACTAACAGATGCTATGAACCAAATGGGTTTAACAGATATCTATAGAACATTTCATCCTGCATCAAAAGAATATACCTTCTTCTCAGCATCTCATGGTACCTTCTTCAAAATTGATCATATAATTAGTCACAAAACAAACCTCAACAGATATAAGAAGATTGAAATAATCCCATGCCTCCTATCAGATCACCACGGATTAAGGTTGGTCTTCAATGGCAACAACAACAACAGAAAGCCCACATACACATGAAAGCTGAACAATGCTCTACTCAATGATAACTTGGTCAAGGAAGAAATAAAGAAAGAAAGTAAAGACTTCCTAGAATTTAATGAAAATGAAAGTACAACATACCCAGACCTATGGCACACAATGAAAGCAGTGTTAAGAGGAAAACTCATAGCTCTGAATGCGTCCAAAAAGAAAAGGGAGAGAGCATATACTAACAGCTTAACAGCACACCTGAAAGTTCTAGAACAAAAAGAAGGTAACACATCCAAGAGGAGTAGAAGGCAGGAAATAATCAAATTAAGGGCTGAAATCAACCAAGTGGAAACTAAAAGAACTATACAAAGAATCAACAAAACCAAGCGCTGGTTCTTTGAGAAAATCAACAAGAGAGATAAACCCTTAGCCAGACTAACCAGAGGGCACAGAGACAGTATGCAAATTAACAAAATTAGAAATGAAAACAGAGATATAACAACAGACTCTGAGGAAACTGAAAAACTCATCAGATCCTACTACAAAAGCCTATATGCAACAAAATTGGAAAATCTGGAGGAAATGGACAAGTTTCTAGACAGATACCAATTACCAAAGTTAAATCAGGATCAGATAAACCATCTAAACAGTCCCATAACTCCTAAAGAAATAGAAGCAGTCATTAAAAGTCTCCCAACCAAAAAAAGCCCAGGACCAGATGGGTTCAGTGCAGAATTCTATCAGACCTTCAAAGAAGACCTAATACCAATACTCTTCAATCTATTCCATAAAATAGAAACAGAAGGAACACTACCCAATTCAATCTATGAGGCCACAGTTACACTGATACCAAAGCCCCACAAAGACTCAACAATAAAAGAAAACTTCAGACCAATTTCCCTTATGAATATCGATGCAAAAATACTCAATAAAATTCTTGCAAACCAAATCCAAGAACACATCAAGACAATCATTCACCATGATCAAGTAGGCTTCATCTCAGGGATGCAGGGATGGTTCAATATCCAGAAATCCATTAATGTAATCCACGACATAAACAAACTCAAAGAAAAAAACCACATGGTCATCTCGTTAGATGCTGAAAAAGCATTTGACAAAATTCAACATCCCTTCATGATAAAAGTCTTGGAAAGATCAGGAATTCAAGGCCCATACCTAAATATAGTAAAAGCAATATACAGCAAACCAGTGGCCAACATCAAACTAAATGGAGAGAAACTCGAAGCAATCCCACTAAAATCAGGGACTAGACAAGGCTGCCCTCTCTCTACCTATCTATTCACCACAGTACTTGAAGTTCTAGCTAGAGCAATCAGGCAACAAAAGGAAATCAAAGGGATACAAATTGGAAAGGAAGAAATCAAAATATCACTATTTGCAGATGATATGATGGTATACTTAAGTGACCTGAAAAACTCCACCTGAGATCTGCTACAGCTGATAAACAACTTCAGCATAGTGGCTGGATACAAAATTAACTCAAGCAAATCAGTAGCCTTCCTATACTCGAAGGATAAACAGGCTGAGAAAGAAATTAGGGAAATGACACCCTTCACAATAGTCACAAACAATATAAAATATCTTGGTGTGACTCTAACCAAACAAGTGAAAGATCTGTATGACAAGAACTTCAAGTCTCTGAAGAAAGAAATCAAAGAAGACCTCAGAAGATGGAAAGATCTCCCATGCTCATGGATCAGCAGGATTAACATAGTTAAAATGGCCATCCTGCCGAAAGCAATATACAGATTCAATGCAATCCCCATCAAAATCCCAACTCAATTCTTTGTAGACCTAGAAAGAGCAATTCTCAAATTCATATGGAATAACAAAAAACCCAGGATAGCAAAAACTATCCTCAACAATAGAAGGTCTTCTGGGGGAATCAGCCTCCCTGACCTCAAGCTGTACTACAGAGCAGTAGTGATAAAAACTGCATGGTATTGGTACAGTGACAGGCAGGTTGATCAATGGAATAGAATCGAAGGCCCAGAAATGAATCCACACACATATGGTCACTTGATCTTTGACAAAGGAGCTAAAACCATACAGTGGAACAAACACAGCATCTTCAACAAATGGTGCTAGATCAACTGGAGGTCTACATGTAGTAGATTGCGAATTGATCCATTCCTATCTCCCTGCACAAAGCTCAAGTCCAAGTGGATCATGGACCTTCACATAAAACCAGATACACTGAATCTAATAGAAGAGAAAGTAGGGAAGAGTCTCGAACACTTGGGCACAGGGGAAATGTTCTTGAACAGAACACCAATGGCTTGTGCTCTAAGGTCAAGAATTGACAGATGGGACCTCATAAAATTACAAAGCTTCTGTAAGGCAAAGAACACTGTAATTAGAGCAAACCAGCAACCTACAGATTGGGAAAAGATCTTTACCAATCTTACATCTGATAGAGGGCTAATATCCAATGTATACAAAGAACTCAAGAAGCTAGACTCCAGAGATCCAAATAATCCTATCAAAAAATGGGGAAGTGAGCTAAACAGAGAATTCTCAACTGAGGAAACTTGAATGGCTAAGAAGCACCTAAAGAAATGTTCAACATCTTTAGTCATCAGGGAAATGCAAATCAAAACAACCCTGAGATTCCACCTCACACCAGTCAGAATGGCTAAGGTCAAAAACTCAGGTGACAGCAGATGTTGGAGAGGATGTGGAGAAAGAGGAACACTCCTCCATTGCTTGTGGGAATGCAAACTGATACAACCTCTCTGGAAATCAGTTTGGCGGACCCTCAGAAAGTTGGACATAATACTACCTGAGGACCCAGCTATTCCACTCCTGGGCATATACCCAGAAGATGCTCCAACATGTAATAAAAACACACGTTCCACTATGTTCATAGCAGCCATATTTATAATAGCCAGAAGCTGGAAACAACCCAGATGTCCCTCCACAGAGGAATGGATACAGAAAATGTGGTACATTTACACAATGGAATACTACTCAGCTATTAAAAACAATGACTTCATGAAATTCATAGACAAATGGATGGATCTTGAAAACATCATTCTGAGCCAGGTAACACAGTCACAAAAGAATGAACATGGTATGTACTCACTGTTAAGTGGTTATTAGCCTAAAAGTTTGAAATACCCAAGAGTCACTTCGCAGGAACAGTAGTACTGAGTATGAGGTCCCAGATGGAGGAGTTGGAGAAAGGACTGAAGGAGCTAAGGGAGTGTGAAGCCCCAGGGAGGTAGCAACACTGGCAACTGGCCTGACCCCCCATATTTCTGGAGACTTATCCACCAACTAAAGAATACACATGGAGGGACCCATAGTGCTGGCCACAAAGACTGCAGAGGAGGGTCTTGTTACCTGTCAGGGGGAGGAGAGGTCCTTGGGCCTGAGGGTGTTATATCCCCCAGTATAGGAGAATGTCAAGGAGGGAAGAGGAGAGTGGGTGGGGGTGGGGTGGGGAGGTGGGTTGGAGAATATCCCCATAGAGGTAGGGGGAGGGCGGAGGGAATGGGGAGGTTCCAAAGGGGAGATCTGGAAAGGGGGAAACATTTGAAATGTAAATAAAATATGAAAATAAAAAAAAAGAAAAAGAAAAAAGAAAAGGACGCATCATGATCGCTGCTCCAGCATGGGCTACATGAAATATTAAGCACCGGAGCCACCCTTTCTACGGAGAGCAGGTTTGATTAATGTGATTTAATGCTCATGACAATCCAAAGGCTCACTTTCTGCTCTCGTCTTCCACTCAAAAAAACTAAAGTGTAAAGAAGAAATGGAGGCTCCCCTGCTATACGGTCCAGACCGCAGAGAATCTCAACCAGATCTGACCTCAGCTTGTGTTTCTTCCCTATGAAGCACAAGGACCCTTTGGAGATGAACGCGTTCAGGAACGTTCCAGACTATATGTAGAACAGAGCTGTTAGTAAATATTATATAAGCCTACAATTAAATGACATATTAAAATGTGGGAAAGGTCAGAGGTTAGCACTGCTGGTAGATAAGCTTGTACCCAGAGCCAACTTTAAAAGGTTAAAGGTTGGTAATAAACACTGGAAGCACATTGCTATCCAGGTATCTAGCCATGCTGTGTTGCTGCCAGAGCTTCTGAGTCTGTTTTGTCTGCATGACAAGAGAGCGGCCATGATAGTAAAGACATTTTCCCAACTCTGCTCATTGGCATTGTGTTTGCTTCTGAATGTAGCTGTGATGAAAAGTATTTATACTAGGAGATTACCAATCAGCCCTCACCCACACAAGCTGGTTATTAAGACTGTACCAATTCTCATCATTACACTAGCCCACCCTTAAACGATGCCATTTCTCCTTGTGAAAGTGTCAGATGACAGTTCCTGTGCTAAGGAGGATCTTTTCAATACTATGTAACCTTTTATCCCTTCAGTCTAAGGATTCATACATCCTTACATGGGACATTCTTGGGTAAATAAACACACTTTACATTGTTTCCTACATACTTCCAGATGCCTAAATAAACTAAATGTATTGCTTAATAGAGATCAATAAAATGAGAGATTGCCATGGTTCTAAAATGGGCCTTTCTGAGCAAGGGGAAATTGATATTTTAATGTAATATTTTTGAAAATTGTATCATTTTGTGTGGCACTGTGACTGTAACCTGACATGGAGCACTTAAGGGAAGTGTTTATTCTGTCTCTTAGTTTCAGAGGGCTTTGTCCCTCATGGCAGTGGGACCTGGTAGTGAAAGCTTTTCACATCATGGGAGACAGAAAACAGAAAGCAGATCAGAACTGAGGACTTCAGATCAGCCCTTAGAGATCCATTTTCTCCTTCTGGACTCCCCACTCTAATACCTATGTATATATGTATGTATATGATGTGTATTTATATGATGCGTATGTATATGATGTGTGTTTATATGATGTGTATGTGTGTGTGTATGTATATGATGTATATGTATTGATGTATATGATGTATATATATATGATGTGTATGTGTGTGTATGTATATGTGGACCATGAACTTGAGAGAGAGAGAAAACAAGCAGGATGGGTTACATCATTGGAAGAAAGAAAGGGATGGGGTAAAATAAAAAATATATATATTTTTTAAAAAAATGTTAATCCTTTGGAGCCAATTGTAAATAGTGAGTGCCTGGAATCCTAACACTTTGGAAATTCAGGCCAGAAGATTGTGAGTTCAAGGTCAAGCTGCTCTGTCTCAAAGCAGGGGGCTCTTGGGAGTGTGTTTACTTTCTTTGCTTTCCTCTACATTGGGGAACAATGACAACCCCCAAGGGGTGCAATGTTCCACATGACAAGCTGTGAGCAGAGACAGGATCCTTACTATATACAGAATTTGCTCACACCTAGATTCTAAAACTGTAAGAAAATTATTTATGATACTCATAAATTACTTAGTCTCAAGTAACACTTACAGCAGCCCAAAGAGACTAAGATGAGATATACTGAAGGTTTTAAACCAAGTCTGTTCCCAGGGGATCCGGGTATTAAGATGTAACTAGCAGAATCAAAGCCAAAACATCTTCTGACTAACCCCTGACATCTGCTGATTGAACTTGGTTGCAAAGGTTTAGCCTGACCTGAGTGCTCCCACCTGACATGAGTACTTCCACCTGAACTGAGCATTTCCACCTGACATGAGTGCTTTCACCTGACCCGAGGATTTCCATCTAACCTGAATGCTTTCACCTGACATGAGTGCTCCCAACTGACATGAGCATTCTCACCTGACATGAGTGCTTGTACCTGATCTGAGCACTCTCACTTGATCTGGGGGCTCCAACCTGACCAGAATGCTCCCACCTGATTTGAGTGCTCCCACTTGACCTGAGCACCCCCACCTGACCTGGGTGCTTCTACCTGACATGAATGCTCCCACCTGACCTGAGTGCTTCCACCTGACCTGAACATTCCCATCTGACCTAAATGTTCTCACCTGATATGAGTGCTCCCACCTAACATGAACATTCCCACCTGACATGGGTGCTCCAATCTGATCTGAGCACTCTCACCTGACCTGGGTGTTCCAACCTGACCTGAATGCTCTCACCTGACATAAGTGCTCCCACTTGACCTGAGCACTCTCACCTGACCTGACCATTCTCACCTGGCCTGAGAGCTTTTCTCTATCAGATGAAGCATACACTGGTATACACCTAGATGGATGGGAATGAATTATCCTTCTCTGCTATTTCGACAGTTTTGTTTTGCAAAGACATTTATGAAGACACAAATTTTCAGAATTAGACATATGAAGCATGCCATCAGACAAATCTTTACTAATATGTTTGGAGTTGTCCTTTAGAGATTTCTATTCAAAGAAATGATAACAAGGAATTAGAAAATTGCTGCATTAACAATAAATATCTAACTCAATTCTTCTCCAGTACAACATGCATACAAAGTATGGAATAAGAAATGCAAAATTCAGTTTAAACAGGGCTTTTTAAAAAAAAAATGGCTGTCTTTGATGACAAGCCTAAATCTGAACATTTCATAGATGTATAAAATTAGGAATACTGACAAAAGGACTCACCTATTTTCCATCCTTGGGCAGGAGTATGTGGATCCTGGCATCTCCCAAAGTTCATAATGGGTTTTAATTTCAACAAATAAACAAAAAAATAAATAATAAAAGCATAAGTTACCTAAGCTTGAGAAATGTTGGCTTTAAACAAAAATTCTTCAACGCTAGACTTCCCAGAACCTTTACTATACCCGTGTCTGCTGTGAAGTTTGAAAGAATTTCCCTGTGGTGTTTCTTCTTTTATTATTATTGGATATTTTATGTATTTACATTTCAAATGTTATCCCCTTTCCTGGTTTCCCCTCCAGAAATTCCCTATCCCATCCCCTTCCCCCTGTTTCTATGAGGTGCTCCCCCTTCTACCCACCCACTCCCACCTCACTGCCCTGGCAATCACCTACACTGGGGAACTGAGCCATCACAGGACCAAGGGCTTCTCCTCCTATTGATACCAGACAATGCCATCTTCTGCTACATATGTGGCTGGAGCCATGGGTCCCTCGATGTGTACTTGTTGGTTGGTGGTTCAGTCCTTGGGAGCTCTGGGGATTCTGGTTGGTTGATATTGTTGTTCTTTCTATGGAGTTGCAAACTCCTTCAGCTCCTTCAGTCCTTTCTCTAACTCTTCCATTGGGGACCCTGTGCTCAGTCCAATGGTTGGCTGCGAGCATCTGCCTCTGTATTTGTCAGGCTCTGGCAGAGTTATTACAGCTGTCTCCTGAGAGGTTCTGCCAGACCCTGTGGTGTCTCTTTCAAACCAGGAACTTGTGCTTCTAAGAACACTGATAAAGAAACATGAACCTCCCCCTTTGGTGACACTGCTCCTGTCCTTCTGTGGTTTGTTTTATCCTGTTGTGGTCTACTGTCTAAATGCCACTGCTGGGCACTATTGGATTATCTGTCAAATGTCCCTGAGCACAGACTCTCTGCACATGGCATGAGTGTGTAACATTTTCAAAATGATTCTGTCTCTGTGGATCTAATCACTCAAAACTGAAAAAATGCTCCAAGTTTTTGTTTGAATGTCCATATCTTCTCTGTTGTTATATATATATATATATATATATATATATATATATATATATGATTCTTTTGATTTTATTTTATTTTATTATTTTATTTGATACTTTATTTACATTTCAAATGTTTTTCCCTTTCCAGGTCTCCCCTTTGGAAACCCTCTATCCCCTCCCACCTCCCCCTGCCTCTCTGAGGGTATTCCCCCACCCACCTACTCCTGTCTTCCCTTCTTGGCATTCCCCTATACTAGGGCATCTAACACCCTCAGGCCCAAGGGCCTCTCCTCCCACTGATGGCCAACAAGGCCTTCCTCTGCCACATATGTGGCCAGCACCATAGGTCTGTTGTTCTTTTATTTAATTTTACAATGGCATCAGTTCTCAGCAGATTGGAGACCAAAGAGCTGGCCCCTTTCCACCAGCACAGACAAGAACTTCTCCAGGTCAAACCTTGTGATGGAGTCTGTAGCTGTGAGATGTCTTTGTCCTCAGAGGGTTAGAGGAAATAATGGCAGGTTGCTGAAATCAGCTCGTCATGTGATACTTGACACCCTCTCAAGGTTCCCAGGAACCTCCCCTTGGACCCTTCAGCTCTTCAATTGTAAATCCTGCTGCTGCCTTCCTCTGTGAACTCTGTCTCCTAAGATTGTCCAAGCCTTTAAAAATGTGTGAAACTCTAAATTTGAACTTAATAAGTGGACCACACAGATTCTGCCAGCCACTGATCTACAGTTAGACTCATGTCATTTCTCTGGAGTGTACAGAGCCCAATCTGGGCCATGAAAGCAAGGAGACTTTCTCTAACTGGATTACTTAAAAATTAAAAGTCTCAGGGCCCCAACTTTCCTGAAAGATCCACAAACACTTATTAACTGCTACCAATGGGTAATCTTCACAGGTGTGAACCAGAAGGACTATGAAGAACTACTTAACCAAGCAATAGATGCCACTCATTAGAGTTTGGAGATGCTGATATTCAGCCACAACTCCCTGCAGCTGCAGGAATCAGCCACTGGGGATGTCAGACTGGCTGGATGGTGACATCATAGTATACCCTTTATGTCTCCTCTCCCCTTCCCACTGCATAAGCTTCTATCTGCCAACGTGTTTTCTACTTTATGTGTGGCCCCTGTGGCTGGGATTTTCATATTTCAGAGATGATTTTAAAACTCACAAAGTGTTAGAGAAGAAATGAAACAAAACACGAACTGGTAGGAGACTGCTGTTATATTCCCATATTTATGTTCTGGCCACATATATTTTAATGGGTTCCACTTACCAATACTGGAGATAGTACACGTGTTTATTTCTCTTTTCTTTCCAAAGTGCCCTTGAAACAACACTCTAAGAGGTGAATTTATACAGGCTTTCAAAATACAATAAGCTAAAGGTTTACAAAACCCAAACCAAAGGCAGGTAAATCAATCAAACCCATGAAGAAATATAATGAGAACATCAGAGAAGATGGTAGCAGAAGTGAAGACTCTGTATGAAAATAACCTCAACTTCTTACTGATTGGGCAGTGTACTGACTGGTTTTGTATGTCAGTTTGACACAAGCTGGAGTTATCACAGAGAAAGGAACCTCCCTTGAGGAAATGCCTCCATGAGATCCAGTTGTAGACATTTTCTCAATTGGTGATCAAGAGGGGAGGGCCCAGCCCATTGTGGGTGGTGCCATCCCTGGGCTGGTAGTCCTGGGTTCTATAAGAAAGCAAGCTGAGTAAGCCAGTAAGCAGCAGCGCTCCATGGCCTCTGCATCAGCTCCTGCTTCCAGGTTCCTAACCTGTGTGAGTTCCAGTGCTGACTTCTTTTGGTGATGAACAGCAATATGAAAGTATAGGCTGAATAAATCCTCCCCAACTTGCTTCTTGGTCATGATGTTTTGTGCAGGAATACAAGCCCTAAGACAGGCAGGCAGAATTAATATTGTAATGGTTAAGCTTGTCAACTTGATTGGTTTCAGAATCACTGAGATGTAGGCTTACTTTTTTTAAAACCGTGTTTAATAAGTCTACTTAAATGCTTTAATCACCCTTCTAGCCCACCACTCATCGGAGTTAGTGGAAAGGAAAGGTTAATAAAGCAAAGGAGGACATGAGCCTGTTTAGAAACAGTTTTTTGGGCAATCCCGATCTTCACTGTCAGAATAGCAGCAGTTCAGTTCACGGGAATCAGCAGCTGTAGCTTGATCCATTTGCAAACACCATTCATGAATCAGCAACAGCACTTTGATCCAGAAGAAACCTCAAGGCTCTGGCAATTGGCCAGTTCTCATGGAATTGGCAAGAAGCTGCCAGAACATAACCAGAAGTTCTTTGGTGCATTTCTCTCAATGAAGTCACAACAAACAAAGACCGGCCAAGAGTGGCAAGATGAACTGATACCACACAGTGTTGTTCACTATCTGTTAGGTTATATTTATACCCTTTCCAAACATCGTATGTTCTATCAAGAGTCTGCCTAGCAAAATATCACATGCCCTTTATCCTGACAGCTTTCAGAAAAACACCACATCTCTCTTCTCAGCAAAACATTCCCCCCATGTGTCTGCTTTAACACAAACATCCTCTCATAATTTCCAGAAAAATATCATATGAAACAAGTGAGTCTCAAAAAAAAAAAAAAAAACAAAAACAAAAAACAAAAATTTTCACTTCACTAAGAGACTAACCTTTGAACACATTTGTGAGGAGGTTTCTACATTTGATTAACTGAGCTCCCTAACTGGGGAAGCACCATCCCAGAGGCTGGGACCAGGACTGAGAATAGAGAAAGGAGTTAAGCATTTTCATCTCCTGTTCCATGACACAGTGACCAGCTACATCGGGCTCCTGACTCCAGCACTTCCCTGCCTTAATGGACAGTACCCTGAAGCTCTGAGCTGCTTTTATCCAAGTGTTTTCAATCACAGAAACAGAAACAGACAGAGCAACTAATACAGATAATAAGAGTAAAAAACCACTATCAGGAAAGATCAGCTCCCTGGATACCTAGGAATATGCCTGAGACTAAACTGAGGGAGCCCTCAGCCTGCCAGAAGAAAGACAGATCTACAGTTAACACTGAGCTCCCCCAGTTCCTCCAACAGCTCAGGGGAGCATGTTTCAATTCCAGTCATTTCAAATGTTGGGCATGCAAGAGTGAATTTCTAGAACAAAGACTCATAAGGAAGATGTGAAGCTCCAGGGGAGAGTAAAGGGGAGTGGTTTGAGGAGTCACCATGAGTCAGGTGACTTCCCAGGGGAAAGGGAGTGGAAAGAGGACCCTTCACCCAGCTGATGACCTTGCTGTGCTCAGGGCATCACCTCACACATTTGTATGTGGTAATGGTGTCCTTCCTACAAGACAGTCACCTCACACATGAGCTTTACTTCACTGCCATCTTGTTTTATTGTGAAGACCCATGTCAGACAAGGCATTGACTAGAAACAAACTTCTGCTGAAAGCCCTGTCAGTGGCTCAGCTCTGACAGAACACCTGTGATTTTTAATCCCTTCCATCTTGGTTTTCTCATATCTATAACCATAGAAATCTTATTGGTTTTTATAAAGCTTCAGTGAGTTAATATGTGTGAAATCCCATGTAGCACAGGAAATCTGTTAAATTTCTATATTGTTGGTTTTTGTCTATTTGTTTGGGGTCTGGGATTGAACCCAGAGATTTGTATTTTCAGGGTAAGATTTCACCACCGGGCCAAGTTCCCATCACTATTATAGTTGTTTTAAGACGAGAGCCAGCACAATACAAGATGGTAGACTCTTCTAAGGTTAAATATAATTTCTTTAAAACTGAGAGAAAACCACACTTAGCTCATAGCCCCCCACCAACACCTACATACCACACACATAAAACAGGTTTAAGTCAGCTATAACCCACTAGCTGCAATTTGCCAAACTGTAAGGGAAGAAACATCCATTCTTTCCCTATTAAAAAGTGGCATCTCCAGCACTGAAATCTAAATTACATACAAAAATAAAATAGTAAAACAAAATTATTCTCCCAAGAATTGTAGACTCTGGATAGAAAGAGCATTGCCAGCCTCCTCCTTCTCTCAGCTGAGCCTAGTCCAAGAAAGTCATCCCTGGAAACATTATACCTGTGGGGATGATATTTATCCCCAGTGGATGAGCTATGTTGACAACATTACAATCCAATGTTGTCAGGAGCCTGCTTCATTCTATAAATAAATTTATAGGTATCAATTTCTCAGGCTATTTCTGTGTAAACATCTTCCTTCTCAGAGGGAATAGAGAGGGTGCATACGCCAATATTATTGAACAGAAGGAACATAGAGTTTAAAACTGCCATGTCAGCAAAATCTTGGGAAAGAGAAGCTGGAAGAAGCAAAAACAGAGTCTGTGGACACAGCAGGGTCTGATGGGCAGCCAGGCCAGGGCACGAGAAACCCAGAGTAAAGAGAACAGGTGTTTGTGGAAGCAATACCTGTGGATCTGTATGTCCTACCCTGGGAGGCATCTGTATGTCCTACCCTGGGAGGCCAGGGTCTTCCTGAGTAAGTTCCCATGCTAATCAGGTTCTAAGCATGGAAGGTTGAAGCTTCATGGGGTCTGTGGTAGACAGGTGACCTGAAGCATTTAAATTTTGGGGTATCTCTTTAGTAGAGAGGCTCAAATAAAACATATTTCTAACCAGAATCAAAATCAACTAGACACAGGTTAGGACAAAACCATATTCTGAATGTAGAGATCATTTGGAGCTCAATTTGTCCCTTGCTTCAAGCACCTACCTAGCTCCCCTGGCCATAACCCCAGAACACAAATCATCAAGAGAGCAGTTGAAATCCTACCTCTTTGCTAATGAGTTAGAACATGTGTTACTCAGTATAATTAGAAGTCTTTGGGATTTTTATCTAAAACCAACCTTTCACTTCCCATTTCTCTGAGTGTTTGTCAGCATTTGTAGTTTATTTCTGATAGGACTGACAACAAATTGTGATGGGAGTATATAAATACTCATTGGCTCAGTATTGCTACATTGTACAATTTTCAATTAGAGAGTGAGATGATGCATTCAAAGAGACCACAATGCTTCATAATCCACAAAGTTCAGGTAGAACAATGTCTACAGTCTACAATGCTCTGTTGCACCAGGCATGGTTCAAATTAGATAATAAAACACTGGATTGTGGTCAATTGCCTGTGCGATATTACATTTAAATTTTATTTAAATATTCCATTATCACTTTTACACTACAGACTATTTGCCCATACCTTTCTCATTTTTACATGAGATAGACAAATTCATCAGGCACAGCAACAGTCTCACTTGAAATGCTTATGACAATCATTGGATGTAGCTGCTGTACAGAACAAGCCTTGCTCCTTCAAAGGCCTCTCTTCACCACCCAAGGTTTCTCACATGACTGTCTGCTAACTGTGGGCATAGACAAGGACCCTCTGTCCTTAGAACCCAGACTGAGAAACCTCCTAATTGACCCTCTTGGGGAACATTCTATCTCTTGTCTTTACACAGGGGCACTAATACCCTCTACTCAAATGTTCTCATATGGAGCAGCCGAACCAAAGCCAGAAGCCCTTGCCCAGAGCTGTCCAAGGAGTTGTAGAAGTTATCATCTGCTGGAGACAGGGACAGAGTCGGGGTAGGGGGAGATTTAAAAAGAAAAATTAACATCTCAGAGATACCCATGTTAGCAAACTATGACAAACCACTTTCTTGGGCTCCACAATATCTGCATTTAGAGATTTAATTACTTTAAACCAAGAAATCTAGTTTAATTTTTTTTTCTCCTCAGCATGTAACTAACTTTAGGTTTAGGTACATTTCTGTCTTTGCCATCTGCCTGTTCTTTACACAACAGAAAGACATTTGGCTCAGGTGAAGTAGACAGCTGGGCACTGATACAAAATAATGCCTGCAAGGAAAAGTCCAGACCCAATGGCTCTGGCTTTCCATAATGCCTATGCCCTAAGTACTGTCACTGGAAAAGCAACATTTTAGGAAAATGCATGGTTACAATGTATATGAAAATACCCAAGGATTCAGCTATTCCTTCAAGGAGGATTATTGCAGACCAGCACAAGCCACATAGTACCCTGGTAAAAGGCAGACAATGAGCAAATATGTGTCCTTCATGGTGACTGTGCTGGTTGGTTTTCTGTCAACTTAACACAAGCAAGTTATCTGGGCAGAGGAAACCTCAACTGAGAAAGTTACCCCATCCCCATCAATTGACCTGTAGGAAGTCTGTCAGGCGTGTCTTGATTAATGTTTGATGTGAAAGGGCCCAGCACTCTATGTGGGCAGTCCCACCCCTGGCACATGGTCCTAAGGTGTATAGGAAAGCAAACTGAGTGACTGGAGAGGTGGCTCAGCAGTTTAAGAGCATTAGCTACTCTTCCAGAGGACATGGGTTCTATTCTCAGCAGCCACATGACAGAGTACAACCATCAGTAACTACAGTTCCAGAATATTCAATACTTTCTTATGGCCTTCCCGGGCACCAGGCACACATATGGCATACAGACATAGACACAGGAGGAACATTCATACCCATTTTTTTTTTAAGAAAAAAAGACAGAGAGGGGGAGGAGGAGGAGGAGGAGGAGGAAGAGGAAGAAGAGGAGGAGGAGGAAGGGGAAAGAGAAGGAGAAAGAGAAGGAGAAGGAGGAGAAGAAGACTGAGCAAATCATGAGGAACAAGCCTGTATGAAGCATCTTCCATCACCTCTGCTTTAGTTCCTGCCTCCAGGTTCCTGCCTGACTTCCCTTCATGATGAATTAATTGCAAGCTGTAAGATGCAATAAATCCTTTCCTTTTCAAGTTGTTTTTGGTCATTGCCTTAGTTCCTGTTCTATTGTGAAGAGAACCATGACCGAGGTAACTTTTTAAAGGAAAGCATTTAATTGAGGGCCTACTTTCAGATTCAGAAAGTTAGTCAGTGACCATCATGGTGCGAAGCACACAGGCACTGATCTGGAGCAGTAGCTGAGATCTTTATATGGTGATACACAGCCAACAGGCAGGGGGGAGGGGATAAACTGGTGTGAGCTTCTGAAACCTCAAAGACCACCCCCAGTGACACACCTCCTCCAGCAAGGCCACACCTCCTAGTCCTTCCCAAACAGTTCAACTGGGACTAAGCATGAAATTATATGAGCCTATGGGAGCCATTCTCATTCAAACTACCAAAGCCATTGTGTTTATCACAGGATTAGAAAACAAACTAGGAGAGTGGTTTGCAAACTGTTCTTGAACGCAAAGATGTGTAAAGCTCATTTCTATAATGATCAATACAATTCCAAGAGTGATGAATGGAAAATGAAGGGAGCTGTGGGGAGGGGGAGGGAGGAGTGACTGCCCTAAGGAGGCAGTTTTGAGTGACATTTAGAAGGTAGCACAGAGTTCTGATATAGGCAAAGCAACACATCTGACAGCTTTGAAATGGAGAAGATGTGGTACCAAACTGTAAAGATATTATTGAGCATGCTTTGGGTTGGGTACTGCAAAGGCAGCAGAGAATCCCAAGCATTTAGATCAGAGGAAGTGAAAACTGTGCCATTGAAAAGGTCTGGCTTCTCTGAGGAGGATGGCAAAGACTGAGTATGCACAATGCTTGACCATTGTCTGTTCTTAATGCTCCAGTCTCTCAGAATCTTTGAAACTAATGTGATCTCTGAAGCTCTCAGACAGAGATTGCTTGAGTATCCACATCCTCTCAGAAGCAAAAGCTTCCTCCACTCATCCCTCTTCCTCCTGGCTTTCTCCTAGAAGTCTGTCTTAAGTACTTCTCTGTCCCTACTGCAAAGCATCCTGACAAAAGCAGCTGGGGAAGTGTTGTTGGGCTCTCAGCTTGAGGTTCTAGTCCACCACTGCAGGGAAAGTATGGTAGTGAAAGCCTAGGCCACTGAACATACCATATCTTTATCCAGAAGCAAAGGCTGAACTCAGCTCATTTTCTGCTTTTTTTTTTTTTTTTTTTATAGTCGAAGCTACCACCCAGGTAATGAGAATGGGGTTTCCCACCTCAATTAACCTAATGATACAATGTTCAGAGCCTGGTGCCCAGGTTATTCTAGATCTCACTCAATCTTCACCTGGCATGCCAGATCCACCACAGACTTCCTGTAAGAACCACCTGGAGGTTTATAACTTCACCATGCATGCACACGACAGAGACTGAGTCTTGCTTTGAAGCCATGTGATAGTTGGGGCTTTGCCATCAACCTGCAGTTTCACCCGATGGCGTCCTCTTCCGGTTGATGGTGCTCTCTTCCGGTGAACTACGCTCTGTGTACCAAGAATCAAGAACTATTGCTTCCCATCTGGATTTCTAACATCTCTAGGGTCACCTTTCAAGAATCTCCCCCCTAAAAATCAAGCATCCCTACAATTGTTTCGCCACACTGAAGCAAGCAAGATCTTTCTACGGATTTGTGTAAGTGGTTCTCTGTTTCACATCGTTCAATGGCCTCACGGTTTTTTTTACAGTAAAAGCCACATACATCATATATGGCACTTGGTAGCCAGGCTTCTCTTACTCAGTTCCCACCATGCCCAGCACCTTTAAGAACTGGATTGGGAGTCAAGTTCAGCTAGAGTGCTAACTTGTGTCTCCACTTGGTTATTGCTTCTGAAAAAGAAACCAACACCCACAAAAGTCAATAAAAAAAATACCCTACTAGTCCCCCCAAAACGTTCTCATTTAATGTTTTGGCAAAACAAACCTACAATGCCTGTTGAAAGCTGACATTAAGCTGGATTTTAAAACCAAATAACATGTGGCACAGTGGTGTTTATCAGTGGCCAGTAATTTGCTTCATTATCAATTGTGCATTTTTAGTGCACCTGCCAAAAAGTTCTCTAGTTGAAATTGCAGGCACGCTGAAGAATGAGAAGAAAACTGGGAACATTTTGTTGAATAGCTCCACAGTCGCCCCTGCTTTGACCCGCTGAGGCGAATTACTAACTGAATGTGTTTTGCATATAATTTTTCTTAATAGAAAAGTCAATTTCCCCCTGGCCCACAGAAATAAATATTGAGTATGTCATTTTTTTAAATATCCATTCCAAGGGGTGACAGAATATTAGCGAGCCTCCAGGGTCTTCATCTCCAATGTGCTTGTGCCAACCCCCACTTTTATAGGCTCTTTTTTCTAGAAGTCAGCTGTACCTCTCTCTTCCCTCTTATCTTAAATAACATTCATTTAAAGAGACTTCCCTCAGCTGTATCTAAGGCTCTCCCTCTTGCTCTTGAGTTTTTTCTCTCTCTCCCCCTCTTCACCCCCATCTCTCTTTCTGTGCACCTATTCTTATGCATCTTCAGCCCCCACAGCAGGTAATTCTGCCCTCTTTTGTTAAGTTGTATATCTAGGCATCTACAGTTCTTAGAACACAGAAGGTCCCCAACAAGCATTAAATGAATTACTAAACTACAAATAAAGGGTGCTAGACTTCTGTCTCCTTCTGGAACTTTTCCCTGCTACTTGTGGCCATGACATCTGGTTATCATAATGTACTTGAGTCTTTGACTGTGAGCTGAATTAAGCCAGACACACCTGCTGCCCCACACTCAAGCACAAGGCTATGCTCAACACTAAGGCTTTAGATAGCACAAGGTCATGGTCATGGTCTCCTAATGATCTTGTGGCCAAACCTATCACATTTTCCCCTAGTTCACAGGGAGCCCTGCAGACACTAGGAAACAGTTTAATTAATAAGGCTCAGTCTCCTTATTCAGAAGGAGCCACAGATGGTACGGCAATAGCCATCTTAAATAAACAAAGAGGTTTGGGACTGGCTGGCAGAAACTGTTGTTGTCCACAAACACTGTTTAAAACATGGAAATCTCACATGACAGCTATAATAACCCATTCCACACATGAGAGATCCCAGGGCAGGGATGTTGAGTAAATAGCAGAAGCACAATCAGAGATGAGTCTGACTTTAGAACACAGGAGATCTTGATTCCACTTGTGTCCTTTTCCCCAGTGACCAAACTTAGAAGTACAAGCTCATTTTGAAACCAAAACGAGGTATTATAAAACAAGTAATCTTTCTATTTGTGATATTTTAGTCCTTTATATTGGGTTCTTTTCTACCATCTGTTGCACAATCTACTTTTGTGTGAATAAAATTTCTTTAAATAAAAGTTTGTCTCATCTTACTTGTGTCTGAAATTAATTAAGATTGACTAGCACTCAAGAAAATGCCCAAGGAAATTACTTTTAATGTATTCTATGAAATATTTGAAACACCATATAGGGAAGAAATCCACAAAAATGTAAATTATTGTCCTTCATAGTTGTTTTAATTTTTTAAATCTCTAATGTGGTAGTTTTATGTAAATAAATCAAGAACTGAGGACATTTCCCTGGGGAAAGAGGTTACCTTGTTAGGTAAAGATAAAATGCATAGACCATGTGGTGATTATCAGAAAAAAAGTTAAATGGTGGTAAGGAAAGAAAGATGGAACAGCCTCCCTGTAACATACCATGAGCAATGTGGACTCTGTACCCACTTTTGGAAATGTTGGAGAACACAGGGGTGGGGCTCTGGCTGCCAAGCCTGACATGAGTTTCATCCTAGAAACTCACATGGTGGAAGGAGAAGGTATACGGTGGTGCACATGACTCACATAACAAACAATCAATAAATATTTTTTAGAATACTTGCAAATTAGGAAAAAAAATTTGTTAAATACCATCTAAAATTGTGAAACAAATAAAAGATAGATGTGTGTGAACATACTAGGTTTCCAACATTAACTATGGGTCATGAGAAGCTGAAAAAAAAATCTTTGCTTTGATGCCCAAGGGTCTAGAAAGTTAAATGGTTCAGGATAAGGATCCCTGTGCACTTGTGGGGTCAGACTCAACCGGTAGGACTTGCTCTCTGCTTGCAAGTGTTGGATTCAGTGAGCTTCACTAGAGCAAAGCTTTATCAGGCAAAGCTGTTGGAGCAAGGAGAGCATAGCTATTGAACGGAGGCCTCACCAAACAGATCAACTGCATAGTCTGTGGAGAACTGTGAAAAGTTGATGCTGTGGAGTGGAAGAAGGCTGTGGGCTTAGTTGACATGTCTGCACAGCTTATAGGAAAGGCAAGTCTCATGCCGGCATCTGCCCAAGGGACTGAGTTGAGCTGATCTTGTGCCAAGATGCTTCCTGGTAGGCCAAACCCACAGAAAACTAACTGTACTGTGTGCTGGGCAGTGATGAAGGTGAGGGTCATCCTGGTCTACACAGCAAATCCTGGTGAGTTCTTGTCTGAACAAAATTTAATTTGGAAAGTCAGAGGGTAAGATGAGAATATTGGGCAGAGTCTGGGGGACTCGGTCTCCTCTTGAGCAGGTTAGCACATGCGGTTCTGACACTCAGAAACCTGGACTCGCAGATGCAAAGGACACATTAACTTTTTTCAATGAATAAATAAACAGAAAAGCATAAATTGATATTTTCCTAAAAGAAAATTATTTTTTTGTTTTTTTGTTTGTTTTGGTTTGGTTTTTTGAGACAGGGTTTCTCTGTCTAGCCCTGGCTGTCCTGGAACTCACTCTGTAGACCAGGCTGGCCTCGAACTCAGAAATCTGCCTATTTCTGCCTACCAAGTGCTGGGATTAAAGGCATAAGCCACTGCCTGAAAATTCTAGACTCTTTTACAAAGATCTTAAAACAGACTGTCTCAAACATAGAATCTCAACTTGCTCAGAAACCCCCGATCATTGCCAATAAATGCAATTTTCCTGGTAGAAAAAACAAAGATTTCTCTAAAACTGAAAGGCTTAAGGGATTGTCATGATAAAACACTGATTCACCACAAATCCTGGGACCAAGCAAAGAAGTTCTTAAGTTTAGAAGAATACTTCTAAACTTAAGGACCATCATCTAAAAGTTAGAGTGCCCTGATTACAGCTGATGTTGAAGGCCTTAAAACAAAAGCAAGTAGCCAATAAAATCGATGCCCTTTACCACCTTCTAGAGCCTTCCTCATTCACACAACCCCTTAACTCACCCACCCCTATCTCTTCAGCAGCCAAAGTTGGAACCTTCTCCAGGCTGCCTACTCCAATCCCTAGACCTTCTTCCGAAAATCAGAGTTGTTAGGTCACTTGTGTGCTGTTTGGTATTGAATTTACTCAAGTTAAACCTGGCATACTACTCATGAATCTCCATGAGTTATGTATCTTATTTTTGTGGTTTATCATGACAAGGTTTCTTTATGTGGCCCCAGTTGTCCTGAAACCCACTCTGTTGACCAGATTGGCCTCAAACTCAGAGATCCGGCTACCTCTGCCTCTTAAATGATAGAAATAAAGGTGTGTGCCACTATGCCCAACTTCAACTACACAATATGTGTGTGTGTGTGTGCGTGTGTGTGTGTGTGTGTATAGAGAGAGAGAGAAAGAAAGAGAGATTAGTTCCCTCTGTTGCCAATAAGTCCCACATTTGTGAGTTCCACTAAGCAAAGACAGAAAATATATTTTAAGGAATATCTCTATTAAGTAAACACTTATTTTCTTGTCATCATTCTCTAAACAATACAGTCTAATAACTATTCACATTGTGCTGACATTGTATTCAGGATTATAAATAAACCAGAGATGACTGACAGCTCACAGAGCTTGTGTGTGGGTTTGATGCAGATACTAGCTTGCTCTGCATAGGGAAAAGAAGCATCATTGTGGGCAGGGAAAGGGGTCTTGGACTTAAGAACCTCACTGTCTACAAATTTCTTCCATTTTCAATATCATAGTGATAGAATGAGAGGAAGATACAAATTCTCACCATCTTCAAAACATGTATGTGACAAAATTGTTAAGCTTAAAAATAACATAGTAGGTAGATCATAGAACAGGCATCAACCTTAAAGTATTGGAATTCCTTACTTGGGAATATTATGTTGATCTTTCCCTTAAAACAGAAACAGGGGCTATGACAGGCATGTTTACTGTTAAACAATGAAAATTTTAATAAACTAGTGTTTAAAATATACAAGAGTAAGACAACTGGTGTTAGTATGATCTGACTAGATCCATGTCTGGCTTTCAGTACTATTGAACTTCATCTCCCAGAATGAATAATTGCTGATATTGGATCTTGTGAATGCAATTTTAGCATAATTTAATTCTTACAACAACCACGAGATGAGAATTAAAATCCTTGCTTCACAGATGAGTGACATGGGTTCAGAGTCAAGGAATAAGCTCCCGGTAGGCAGGGCAGCATCTGGGTACAGGTGCGTTCCTCCCCAGGCTTGGACTCTGTAACCAAGGCTCTTTATGGACCTGTCTCTCAGCACCAGACTCCAGTGCTTGACCCTTCTCCACCAGATCAAGGGCCTGAGACTCCCCATGCTTGAACATTTGGGAAAAACCCGCAGCAGAGATGAACACTCAGACCACTGAGACACGTTGATGCTAGTGCATCTGACACTTTACAAACAGTGATGAATCTGCCTCTTCTTGCATAGCTCGTTTTAAATGTAATGAGTTGGTGATTCATGCCCCTTGTAAAATCACCCTTGGCCCACCATTTTTCAGTAATATGTTGTGGAAGATGTCGTCTCTATGGGTTGAGGCACATGTATCTGCAGAAATGTCATTACGGCTGCATAAATAGCACTCTGTTATTTTTTTAATGGATTATTTTCCCCATCTGTTCAAATCTATGCTATTTATTACACAGAAGCAGGCAATATTATTTGCCCTAATTTCCGGTCTTAAAGTTTTTGGCATAGCCTGCTCTTTGGCCTGTGTTAAGTAATCTGGATCTGCTTATATTTCTTATTATTTCTTAATAAGTTTTGCTTAACTTTGTTGTAGACATACACACACACACACACACACACACACACACACACACACATGCTATAAACCAGGCTGCTGGGCAGATTCCCCATGGAGAAGCAGTGTCTTGTACCATGGTCACTCTCTGCAGTACAAACTGTAGCAGAAAAGACCCAATGACAGCAAATGCAAGAGAAGGAGTTGTCTTCCTGAAGATGTTCCAACACTGAAAACACACAGCCTCTGGATGCACAAGCAGAGCTTCCATTATTGTTAATGGGTGCCATACATGCATAGCACCTATTAGCACTAATGGGAGCTAAGTGCATACACAAGGAGAGAGTATGGTGAAAACCACCCGAGAGACAAGCAAAACTCTGTTGCCTGCTAGAGAATGTTTAAATTAAAAGCAGCACTGAACTGAACTTGGAACCACAGGGGAACTGTTTAAACTTGAGTGCAGCGAGGATCATCTCCTCTCCTCTCTACGCTCTGTGTCTCGATTTCTTCAGCCTCGCTACTTGATGAGAGCCAGTGACCTTGTGGTCTCCTCAAGAAATGACCTGGAAATGAATTTCACACTTCCGTTGGTTCAAATGATGGGCTTGAGGAAGTATTGTCTGGGAAAAGAAACGGTTCCTGGGTGATTGCATCACAACATAAACAAAATACATGGCACATGGTGTGCTAATGACACTTAATGGACCGGATGGAATGGTAAGGCAATATTATCACAGCAATTTGGTCTCTCACTCCTCAGCCTTGGAAAACATCTGTTCTCTTAATGTTATTGCAGAGGGCGGAGAAAGAAAAGTGGAACACAGTTCCCATCTACCTGGGGGCCAGGTTCAGGCTTTGTAGATCCAGAAGGTGCCTTCAGTGCCTCAGAGCCATGTCTTAATCCAGGCTCTTTTCAAAGAAGTAAACTTATCTCTGAGAAACACTTGTTCATCCAGGGCCTTAGGGTACATAGTCTTGGACTCAGAATCCAGACACTTTCCCCAGCTCTGAGCTCAGTGGTTTGGTGTTCAGAAGGATGGAGGAGGTGAATTATCCCTTCCCTGGCAATGAACTGGGGACCAAATGCACAGATGGGGAGATGAGCTACTAGCTCCAGGGGAGATGATTCCAGAACTCTGGAGAGATGGGGCTGTGTGTTATTCAAGCTCTTGCCTGCACCAGTTAGTTCCAAAAATAGTTTCAAACACAAATCTCAACAAGTGCTTATTTTAAAGAGATAGGGAGTGTGGAAATAGAAGGTGCCTTATGTTTCAGATATGCTAATTTATAATTTACAGTGATGTGACCCCCCACCCCCACATGCTTCTGTAAGTTAGAGACTTGCTGAGTCAAACCATGCTATGGCGCAACAGATGGGAGCCCTGCCTTAGCTGGCAAGTATCAACCTAGTAAAACACCCCAAGCAGAAAATCATGAAGGAGATATAAAAAAAAAAAAAAAAAAAAAAAAAGGAGGATAAACATGGGATAGGGGCAGAAAACATGGTGTGGATTGTAAAGACCGGCAGCAGGCAGAGGGAGAGGGAATGGGAAGGGTAGGTGAGCTGGGGAAGGTGGAATAGAAATCCTAAGACCTCACCATTGGGGAGGCACCATGTAGAGCAGCTATGGAAGTGAAAACCCAAAGATTTACAGTCCTGAGAGAGGTTCGCTTTCAGCTCAGCCTTTCTGTCTGCGTAGTTCTAATGAACCGAACAAGCTTTTTCTCTATTTCTCCATCTGTCAGAAGGAAAGAAGACTGCACATCCTATTTTCCCTCCTAGATGGCTTAGGTAATGCACCAAATACTTGAAAAAAAAAATAGTCTAAAGAACTGCAACACAGGAATCCTAATTTTCTGACAGATTATCAAAGTGCATGACAGAAGACAAAAATCAAACTGAAGGGATCACCTCCGTCCAGAGGCCACAATACTTCCCTTCCTGCTGTGCTGCTGATCAAATGTGGGACCTTGAACATGAAAACTGAATGTGCATCCACTCAGCTGCAGCTGCAGCTCCATCCTTCAGAATACACTTTGCTAGCCTCTGAACAGGAGCCTGATTGTTAATGAGCACCTTTATCCAATACCATCTTGATGTTATTTGAATAAATTGGATACTGTTCTCCATTTGGTACCAACTGAAAGGCTGGTGATTGGATGAACCTTTCAGAAGTGAAATAACTAATTATTTCCCAACTTAAAAGCAGGGCAGCCTCGGCCTGGTTAGAATCCTTTCTGCTTTCTCCACAGAACACTCACTCCAAGCAGCAGAGACAGGACTACAGCCAAGGTCACACCTTGCACAGGGGTTATTCCCTGTTACGGAGGTGACAAATCCTTACTGATTCCCACAGCTGCCTATAAAAGTATCTCTCTACCCAACCCAATGCTTTTGAGTCCTGAGGAAATGTAGGCGTCTTACTCTATGGCATGTGTCTAAGCTAGAATACACTGTACTTTTGTACATTACATAGCATTTTTGTCTATTCATTTTTTCCTTTGATGAACTGCAGTCACTTTAAATGTGTTTCATCTCTAGTCACTTTAAATGTGTTTCATGGCACAAAATCACAGCTAGAGGCTTAGTTAATAACTGACTTATTTATATACGTATTTATTTATTTACTGTTTGGTAGATTTAAAAGCCATGTAGATACAGGCCATTTTACAGAAGTGCAGGCCATCTTATAGTTTATGTATTAAAATAGTTGTACAATTGCCTGCATAATTAGTTAATGCCTCTTTGTATAAATAAGTGCCCACTAAGCCAAGTAGAACAGTTGATGCTGTAACAACCATGAAAAACTGCCAAGCTGATCTAGAACACCTAATCCTCATCTTCCTGATACTAACTTGTAGCCCTTAGAAAAGACAAAGAGAGCTGGGCAGTGGTGGCACATGCTTTTAATCCCAGTACTTGAGAGGCAGAGGCAGGTGGATTTCTGAGTTGGAGGCCAGCCTGGTCAACAGAGTGAGTTCTAAGACAGCCAGGGCTACACAGAGAAACCCTGTCTCAAAACAAACAAACAAGCAAACAAACAAAAAACAAAACAAAAAGACAAAGGAAAGGTGGCTCATTTGCAGACACACTAGAGGACCATGTCCTCTGAGATAAAATTCGGAGGTAATTGTTTGCTTCTAAGAAATACTGTTTCTAACAGTTCCATTTAATGGTTTGTTTTTCTCTGCTTTGGATTTGACAGTTTTCTTTCAATGATGTCAGCATTTGCATAAAGTATGCAATCATTTATCTACAGAGATATTAAACCACTTCTCACAGGAAGATGGCACTATACTGTGACTCAGTTAATTCTTAGGAGTTTATTGAACAGGATGCTTCAGGGCTGCTCCTCTAGACACACATGAGTTAGCAGTCTGCTAATATCACTAATCCACTATCTCTGTAGTTTTTTCAAAGATTTAAGTGTGATAAAGTCTGACATGAATATTATCTGTACATCACAAATACCATAAAAACTCCATTAATAGTGCTTAAAATAGATCCCATGTGTTTGATATTTACTACAACTAGGAATGGAGTATCTAGTCTATGTAGTGAAGGTACTTTCATCCCCATTTAGGGGAAGAACAAAGGAGGATCTGAAAATTAATAACTATTATTTCAGCCTCAAATATCAATAGAAGGGAGGAGTCAGAACAGTAAATCCCAAATGACTGAGTCCAACATAAAATAAAAATAGTCTACTGGCATTGGGACGGGTGTTCAGGCACTTGAGGCTCATGTGTGCTGCAGCATGCCTCCTCTTTCAATCTTTCTAATCAGTGCCAGTCATTGGTAGCAAACTCAGAGCCCTGACTTTGGTGCAGGCCACAGGTACAATCTGTGTTCTATTGTCTCTCACCTCTTAAGTTTGCTTCAGGAATCCCCAAGGACACAAAGGATCTATGTGGTGTGAATGCCTGTCTGATCTCTGGCTTTCTAAATATTGTGGAGGACATGTACAAATGCCAGCAATATCTCAGGTGGCAAGAGGTTAGACATGCTCAAATCTATGGGTGAAAAGTTACAAGTGTTTTGAGTCAAACTTCATGTCATCAGATGAAAAACAGCCACAATATAATATCAAGATTACTTGATGTTACCTCAAAGAGTAAACATTGTCTTTGGATGTGGATGTCCATTTACAAGTTCACTGTCCCCAGGTTATCTGATAAGGTACTCAACACTTGTCAGGAGACTTGGTGGAAGGACTTGGGGGGGTAATCTGAGAGATAAAACAAAGAACTTCAGATGGGAAAGAAGAACCTTCCATCTGTGTAAACCTTCTTCAAAACCTGCTTCATGTAAAAAGAGCCTTTATTGTGGAAAAGTTTAATGTTCATTAACATTGTCAAAGAGACACAATGCTACCCATTATTACCAACTAAAATTATGAAGTAATCGCCAGAAACAAATCTGAATTGAAGTCCATTCTACAAAGCAATTTGTCTTAGACACTTTAGAAAAGTCAGTGTCATAAAAGACCAAAGAACCTAGGGAAGAGTGCAGAGGACAATATTACACTACCCCAAAGTGCTATGAATGTCAGCACAGAGTTTCTGTTTTATTATTAATTTTTTAATTAGATATTTTATGTATTTACATTTCAAATGTTATCCCCTTTCCCAGTTTCCCCTCAGGAACTACCTTCTCCAATCCCCCTTCCCCCTGCTTCTACGAGGATGCTCCCCCTCCCACCCACCAACTCTCACCTCACTGCCCTAGCATTCCATATACTGGGGCATCAAGCCTTCACAGGACCAAGGGCTTCTCCTCCTATTGATGTCAGACAATGTCATCATCTGCTAGATATGCAGCTGGAGTCATGGGTCCCTTCCATGTGTACTCCTTGATTGGTGGCTTAGTCCCCGGGAGCTCTGCGGGGTCTGATTGGTTGATATTGCAGTTCTTCCTATGGGTTGAAAACCCCTTCAGCTCCTTCAATACTTTCTCTAACTCCTCCATTGGGGACCCCACACTCAGTCCAATGGTTGGCTTCAAGCATCTGCTATAACAGGCTCCTGTCGGCAAGCATTTCTTGGCATCTGCAAGAAGTATCTGGATTTGGTGTCTGTGTATGAGATGGATCCCCAGGTGGGGCAGTCTCTGGATGGCCTTGCCTTCAGTCTCTGCTCACTTTGTCCCCTTATTTCCTTTAGCCAGGAGCCCTTCCAGGTTAAGAATTTGGAGATGAGTGGATGGCCCCATTCTTCCAACCAGGGGCCTTGCCTAGTCTCTACAAGTTCTCTCTCCCCTTTGTTGGGCATTTCAGCTAATCTCATCCCTGTTGGGTACTGGGAGCCTATTGCTTTCCTGGCATCTGGGACTTGCTAGTGGCTAACCCCAGTTCCCCATCCCCCATTGCTACACATCTCTGTTCAAATCCCTGACACTCTGTATATCATCCCCAATTCCTCTCATACTTGATCTTGCCCACCTTTTCCCCCCTCCTCCTCCTCTCTTCCTCCTACGTCCCTCCCACCCTCTACCTCCTGTGAGTATTTTGTTCCCCCTTCTAAGAAAGATTGAAGCATCCACATTTTGGTCTTCCTTCTTCTTGAGCTTCATGTCCTCTGTGAATTGTATCTTGAGTATTCTAAGCTTTGGGGCTAATATCCACTTATCAGTGAGTGCATATCACATGTGTTCTTTTGTGACTGGGTTACCTCACTCAGGATGATATTTTCTAGTTCCATCCATTTGCCTAAGAATTTCATGAAGTCATTGTTTTTAATAGCTGAGAAGTACTCTATTACATAAATATACCACATTTTCTGTATCAGTTCCTCTGTTGAAGGGCATCTAAGTTCTTTCCAGCTTCTGGCTATTATATATAAGGTTGCTATGAACATAATGGAGCATGTGTCCTTGTTATATGTTGGAGTACCTTTTGGTTCTAGTAGTGGTAAAGCTGGGTCCTCAGGTAGTACTATGTCCAATTTTCTGAAGAACCACCAGACTGATTTCCAGAGGGGTTGTACCAGCTTGTAATCACACCAACAATGGGGGAGTGTTCCTCTTTCTCCACATCCTTGCCAGCATCTGCTCTCATCTGAGATTTTGATCTTAGCTTCTATGACTGGTATGAGGTGGAATCTCAGGGTTGTTTTGATTTGCATTTCTCTGATGACTAAGGATGTTGAACATTTCTTTAGGTGCTTCTCAACCATTCGATATTCTTAGTTGAGAATTCTTTGTTTAGCTCTGTACCCCATTTTTAATAGGGTTATTTGGTTCTCTAGAGTCTAACTTCTTGAGTTCTTTGTATATATTAGATATTAGCCCTCTAACTGATGTAGGATTGGTAAAGATCTTTCCACAATCTGTTGGTTGCTGATTTGTCGTAGTGACAGTGTCCTTTGCCTTACAGAAGCTTTGGAATTTTATGAGGTCCCATTTGTGGATTGTTGATCTTAGAGCATAAGCCATTGGTGTTCTGTTCAGGAACTTTTCCTCTGTGCCCATGTGTTCGAGGCTCTTCTCCACTTTCTCTTCTACTAGTTTCAGTGTATTTAGTTTTAGGTGGAGGTCCTTAATCCACTTGGACTTGAGCTTTGTAAGAGGAGATAGGAATGGGTCAATTTGCATTTTTTTTTACATGCTGACTGCCAGTTGAACCAGCACCATTTGTTAAAAATGCTGTTTTTCTCCCCACTGGATGGTTTTAGCTCCTTTGTCAAAGATCAAGTGACCACAGGTGTGTGGGTTTGTTTCTGAATCTTCAATTCTATTCCATTGATCTTCCTGCCTGTCTTTGTACAAATACCATACAGTTTTTATCACTATTGCTCTGTGATGCAGCTTGAGGTCAGGGACGGTGATTCCCCAAGAAGTTCTTTTATTGTTGAGAATAGTTTTTGCTATCCTGGGTTTTTTGTTATTCCAAATGAATTTGAGAATTGCTCTTTCTAAGTCTATGAAGAATTGAGTTTGAATTTTGATGGGGATTGCATTGAATCTGTAGATTGCTTTTGGCAAGATGGCCATTTTTACTATATTAATTTTGCCAGTCCATGAGCATGGGAGATCTTTCCATCTTCTGAGATCTTCTTAAATTTTTTTCTTCAAAGGCTTGAAGTTCTTGTCATAAGATGTTTCACTTGCTTGGTTAGTGTCACACCAAGGTATTTTATATTTTTTGTGACTAGTGTGAAGAATGCATTCCCCTAATTTCTTTGTCAGCCTGTTTATCCTTTGAGTAGAAAAAGGTTACTGATTTATTTGAGTTAATTTTATATCTAGCCACTTTGCTGACATTGTTTATCAGGTTTAGGAGTTCTCCGGTGGAATTTTTGGGGTCACTTAAGTGTACTATCATATCATCTGCAAATAGTGATAGTTTGACTTCTTCCTTTCCCTTTGACCTCCTTTTGTTGTCTAATTGCTCTGGCTAGAACTTTGAGAACTATATTAAATAGGTAGGGAGAGAGTAGGTAGCCTTGTCTAGTCCCTGATTTTAGTGGGATTGCTTCAAGTTTCTCCCCATTTAGTTTGGCTACTGTTTTGCTGTATATTGCTTTTACTATATTTAGGTATGGGCCTTGAATTCCTGTTCTTTCCAAGACTTTTACCTGAAGGGTATTGAATTTTGTCAAATGCTTTCTCGGAATCTAATGAAATGATCATGTGTTTTTTTTTTTTTCTTTGAGTTTGTTTATATAGTGGATTATATTGATGGATTTCCATATATTGAACCATCTCTGCTTCCCTGGAATGAAGCCTTCTTGGTCATGGTAAATGATTGTTTTGATGTGTTCTTGGATTCGGTTTGCAAGAACTTTATTGATTTTTTTTTCACTGATATTTATAAGGGAAACTGGTCTGAAGTTCTCTTTCTTCTTTGGGTCTTTGTGTGATTTGGGTATTAGCATAATTGAGGCTTCATAGACCAAATTGGGTAGTGTTCCTTCTGTTTCTATTTTGTGGAATAGTTTGAAGAGTATTGGTATTTGGTCTTCTTTGAAGGTCTGATAGAATTCTGCACTACACCCATCTGGTCCTGGACTTTTTTTAGTTGGGAGAATTTTAATGACTGCTTCTATTTCTTTAGGGGTTATGTGACTGTTTAGATGGTTTATCTGAGCCTGACTTAACTTTGGTACCTGGTATCTGTCTAGAAACTTGTCCATTTCATCCAGATTTTTCAATTTTGTTGAGTATAGGCTTTTGTAGTATGAGCTGATGATTTTTTGAATTTCCTTGGTTTCTATTGCTATGTCTCCCTTTTCATTTCTGATTTTGTTAATTTGGATACTGTCTCTGTGCCCTCCCGTTAGTCTGGCTAAGGGTTTATCTATCCTGTTGATTTTCTCAAAGAACCAGCTCCTGTTTTTGTTGATTCTTTGTATAGTTCTTTTTGTTTCTACTTCGTTGATTTCAGCCCTGAGTTTGATTATTTCCTGCAGTCTACTCCTCTTGGGTATATTTGCTTCTTTTTGTTCTAGAACTTTCAGTTGTGCTGTTAAGCTCCTAATGTATGCTTTCTCCAGTTTCTTTTTGGAAGCACTCAGAACTATGAGTTTTCCACTTAGCACTACTTTCATTGTGTCCCACATAAGTTTGGTTATGTTGTGCCTTCATTTTCATTAAATTCTAAAATGTTTTTAATGTCTTTCCTTATTTCTTCCTTGACCAAATTATCACTGAGTGCTGTTCAGCTTCCATTTGTATGTGGGCTTCTTGTTATTTTTGTTGTTATTGAAGACCAACCTTATTCCATGGTGATCTGATAGGATGCATAGGAATATTTCAATCTTTTAGTATCTGTTGATGCCTGTTTTGTGACCGATTACATGGTCAGTTTTGGAGAAGATATCATGAGGTGCTGAGAAGAAGGTGTATTATTTTGTTTTAGGATGAAATGTTCTATAAATATATGTTAAATCCATTTGGTTCATAACTTCTGTTAGTTTCACTGTGTCCCTGTTTCTTTTCTGTTTCCATGGTCTGTCCATTGATGAGAGTGGGATGTGGAAGTCTCCCACTATTATTGTGTACAGTGCAATGTGTGTTTTAGCAAAGTTTCTTTTATGAATGTGGGTGCCCTTGCATTTGGAGCATAAATATTCAGAATTGAGAGTTCATCTTGGTAGATTTTTCCTTTGATGAGTATAAATTGTCCTTCCTTATATTTTTTGAAAACTTTTCATTGAGAGTCAATTTTATTCTATATTAGAATGGCTACTCCAGTTTGTTTCTTAGGACCATTTGCTTGAAAATTTTCCTTCCAGCCTTTTACTCTGAGGTAGTGTCTATCTTTGTCACTGAGCTGTGTTTCTTGTATGCAGAAAAATGCTGTCCTGTTTATGTATTCAGTCTGTTAGTCTATGTCTTTTTATTAAGGAATTTAGTCCATTGATGTTAAGAGATTTTAAGGAATAGTGATTGGTGTTTCCTATTATTTTTGTTGTTAGAGGTGGAATTATGTTTGTTTGATATCTTCTTTTGGGTTTGTTGTAAAAGATTACTTTCTTGCTTTTTCAAGGGTGTAGTCTCCCTCCTTGTGTTGGAGTTTTCCATCCTTTGTAGGTCTGAAGTTGTGGAAAAATATTGTGTAAATTTGGTTTTGTCATGGAATACATTGGTTTCTCCATCTATGGTCATTGGGAGTTATGCTGGATATAATAGCCTGGACTGGCATTTGTGTTCTGTTAGGGGCAGTATGAGATCTTCCCAGCATCTTATGGCTTTTATAGTCCCTGGTGAGAAGTCTGGTGTAATTCTGATAGGGCTGCCTTTATATGTTACTTGACCCTTGTCCCTTACTGCTTCTAATATTCTTTCTTTGTTTTGTGCATTTGGTGTTTTGACTATTATGTGACAGGAGTAATTTCTTTTCTGATCCAGTCTATTTGGAGTTATGTAGGCTTCTTGTATGTTCATGGGCATCTGTTTCTTTAGATTAGGGAAGTTTTCTTCTTATAATTTTGTTGAAGATATTTACTGGCCCTTTAAGTTGCAAATCTTCACTCTCTTCTATACCTATTATCCTTAGGTTTGGTGTTCTCATTGTGTCCTGGATTTCCTGGTTGTTTTTGGTTAGGAGCTTTTTGCTTTTTGCATTTTCTTTAACTGTTGTGTCAATGGTATCTCTGCACCTGAGATTCTCTCTTCTATCTCTTGTATTCTGTTGGTGATGCTTGCATCTATGACTCCTGATCTCTTTCTTAGGTTTTCTATCTCCAGGGTTGTTTCCCTTTGCAATTTCTTTATTGTTTCTATGTCCATTTTTAGACATTTTGTTCATTTCTTTCACCTGTTTGATTGTGTTTTCTTGTAATTCTTTAAGGGATTTTTGTGTTTCCTCTTTAAGGGCTTCTACCTGTTTACCTCTGTTCTCCTGTATTTCTTTAAGGGAGTTATTTATGTCCTTCTTAAAGTCCTCTATCATCATCATGAGAAGTGATTTTAGATCTGAATCTTGCTTTTCCAATGTGATGGTGTATCCAGGACTTGCTATGGTGGGAGAATTGGGTTCTGATGATGAAACTTTATTTTCTGCTGC
>JADRCH010000011.1:20994395-21037394 GCA_019843965.1 Rhynchomys soricoides
GAGTTCCTGGGATTCTGGGTGTGTTAGAGTGCCTGGGAGTGGAGCTTCATTTGGGTGTTATGGGACTGGCTGCAGAGTTTGTACACAAGTTCTGCTCAGGGCACCAGACCAGACCGGAAGGATCCCATGCTAATGGTTAGGCAGGGATCCTGGGTACCTGGTCCCCCTATTCCCAGTTACTCCCAGTGTTATGGCAGACATTGTGTCCTCCTCACCTTTGATACTATGATCCTGAGCACAGACTTTCAGATTTGAGAGTGATTCTTCAAATACTGAGAAACAGAAATACCACATTGTCTTGCAATCTCAATCCCATGTAACAGTCTGAATTTCAGCCCATGAGTGAGTGAGTAGAGGAGATATCACAAGTATATGTGTGTATGCAATTGAAGATCTTTTAGCCTTAGAAAAGAGAAAGAAAGCCTATTATTTGTGGCAATGAAGATGATTTCTGAAGGCATTATAATGAGAGAAAACTTGAACAGAAAGGTACTTACTGAATGATCTCACTTATGTGTGAGGTCTGAAGATGTCAAACTCAGTATAAGAAAGCTCTATAGGTTTGGGACCAGGGGGCAGTGAAGAAACATGATCTAAGGGCCTGTCAGTTTCGGGATGGTTAACTAGTATAGATCTATGGCAGTATGCTGCATAGAGTTAGTAGAAATATGCTGTGTGCTTGCATTTTGCTGAAAATTGTTCTTAAATATTCTCATTACTCACAAATAAGCAGGTTGTCATGTGAGGTGGTGGGTAGGACGTAAGTCCCCTGGTCATCCTTGCACACATATGCATAAAGCAGCACCTCATGTAGTATACACTGAATGTATACAAATTTTCATTTGTCGAGTTAATATTAAGAAAGCTAAAAAAGCAGTAGGGAGAATAAAAGGAATATGAAACTATCTACATACCATGCAACTATACATTAGCAGGTAAGAAACAAGCCTGACAATAATAAAGTAGGAAAATTTAAATGGCTATGTACACATGTACATTTGATAGAATTTTGATTGTGTTTTTACATTAAACGTGTAGGCATTTTGGAAACCTTGATGAGTCCAGTGAATCAGGCTGCAACACTGGTGTTTATGAAGATGCAAAAACTGTTGCATTGTTTGGCTTTTGATCATCCCTTATAATAGCATGACGATGAGTTGTGGGATTAAACAAGATGCAGGCTAAATTCTTCAGGAAGCAGATGCTCTGATGAGGTCTGCTTCTGTGGCTGGAGGGGTTGTGGACCAAGGCTGTAGGCTAAGGACAGCTCTCACAAACCCACCTAGAATTCTTCATAGATGTCATCTGCCATCTACCAAGATGCCTTTGTGCCTTTGAACTTTGGCCACCTGAAGAAGGAAATAACCTTGAACAAGATGCTTTGGGCAAAAAAAGCACTGGGTACTGACCTCTGGAGTCTTTCTCTAGGGAACACTCATCAGCTGGGCCTTCCTTGAAGAATCAACCAGACGCAGTATCTTCATCTTCACATGTAATTTATTCTTTCTCATTTCAGCAGTTATAGTGCTTTGTAAGGTATTTGCTTTAATTGAACTTGGGACTTAAGTTTCAACTGATTTGTAAGAAAATCAATGGGTTTACAAAAGCAATGCCTTCCCCACTCATGTCTCTGACACTAAACATGGGCTGGACACTGGTTTTTAATGCTCATATTCTCTCTTAGTCTCCCTTAGAGACTCATATAGAATCGACTGTCTCCCTGTAATGCATATTCCATTCCCCCTATGCCACTGTCTTTGGTGGTACCATCATCAGGAGTTTTTTAGATCAAGTGAGATCATAAAGGTGGAGGGTTAACCCAGAAATGATGCCCCTTGAAAAGGAAATGTGCATGTGTTCAGAAGAAAGGCCATGAGCAGACTCAGAGGTCACCTATAGGTCTAGAGAAATCTGCCCCCCCACCCTCCCACCCCCCATACAGCCTGCCTGAACCTTGAACCTCACACTTGGATCAAAGGTTTTGTTGTTTAAGCCATTCTGTGTATAGTACTTTATTATGGAAGCCTGAGCTGAATATGGTAGAGCACAAATGAAAGATCAAATCTTAAATCTACTAAATAATTTAACCACGTAATTTACAGTTCTTAGCCTGACTTGATTCCATACACAGCATAATTAAATCACAAAGGTGAGAGTCTTGCTAGAGCAAGTTCCTAGCAGATTGTGCCTTTCCAAAGCCTGACTGTCTGTCTCTACTTCTGCATCAATATCACTGATTGGCATTGTTCTGTTTAAATAAATCACTGAAACCCATTATGGGAACTCTCTGCCTTCAAATTGGCTTAATGTGTCACATCGCTCTCATGGTACTGATGTCATCATGAAATAATAAAGCACACCAGAGTCCCAAGACAGACAAGACAGACTCATTCACCTCACTCTGAATCTAAGGAAGCTTTAGTTGCTGAGACTGGGTTCTAGTTGTGCTGATATTCACCTCTAGGGTAGGGTGCTACATGTGAGTGTGTGTGCATGAGCATGTGTATGTTCATACAGGCATTCTTGTATGTGTGAGTATACACATATGAGCATGATTGGATGTGCATGTGTTTCAGAGAGGGGAACAATGACCCTGAAACAAATCCATCTAATCCCTCTTATGCCTCTTTTTTTTCTTTTCTTTTCTTTCTGCTACAATTGGAACCGTGCTAGCCAACCTGTGGATATAAGCCAGGCACACCTTTTACATGTTGTTCTGTGAATACCAACGATCTTTTGTTAGGTCAAATGCATGGTTTGAGGTTATCAAACATGCCTTGAGGAGGGCAGCCAAGGTGCCCAAGAGAATAAATTTGGAGATGCCATTAATCGGACTGAATGAGGCAGAAATATGTCTAAATGTAAGTTCAAGTTGGACACCTCCATGTAGACATTAGTGGTTGTCCTTTGTCATGGGTAGCATTTTACTTGATAGAAAGTCAAGCTACTGCTGAATGCTCTCCCTGCCACATAACTCAAGGAGCAGAGCAAATGGTTACAGCCTAGAGCTACAAGAGAGCTGAAAGTTGTGTTTAGCAATACTTTGCAACATGGAATTGCAAGTGGTCCCATTAGACCAACTATACTTTTGCTGTTTTATCTAAGAGCTTTAAGCACAGAATTGAGAATTTGAAAATCCCCATCCTACATAATAATCCATTTTAAACACCCTTTTGGATATAATCTGTGATAGTGCATTTCTAACAGAATGTCATCCTCCAATGAAGCCCGACCACCTAGCAAAATACAATATCTTGGCATGGTGTTTGGAAGTTTTCTTGAAATAAATGGTAAGCAAGAAACTGACATGCCCTACCCACAAACAACCCTGCAAAACTCTGTGAAGATCACCTAGTCATAACAAAGTAGGTGTGAGGAACAAAGACCATGTTAGAGAAACCATGAACTCAGTATTTGACATGTCATTTCCTGGTTGTCTTCATTGCTGCTGTGACATCTATAGTCCAGTTTCCTTCACAAAATGGTTCCAGCCACCCCTACCTCTAGTGAGTAAGAAATCTCTCATGTGTGTATGTGTCCTTGTGCAGCTAGAATTATTTCTGACAACAAATATTTACCGAGTCTCTCCTTTGTGCCACTAGGGACATTCCATCACCTTTAGAAACTCACTGTCCAGTGAGGGAGAGGGTTAATAATAAAGAGAGGGCAGTTGCAACCAAGGCAGCAAGGTGTGAAAAAGATAAATCCAGGAAATATTCAGGACATGATTTGACAGGACTTTGTTACTGCCTTTTGTGGGAAATGAGGGTGGGTCAAGGATGAGAGTCAAGTTTCCAGCATAAGAACTAAAAATATCAGCTGAGTAGACAAAGAATGGAGAGGAAAGATGTGGACTCATGGAAGATAGGCTTGATACCACAGTTGCAGTCAGAGTTTCAAGGAGAACAAGGACAATCAGACTAAGTGCCGTAGGTATATATAGGTAAGGGGCAGGAGTTTGAAAGAATTTCTATGGACTGATTTCTCTGCCCTTTTTAAAGTCACAATGAAAATCATCTTTTACTGTTCCACTCTTTGTCTCTGCATTTCTTTTTGACAGGAGGAATTCTGGATTATTATTTTTGAGGTGGATGAGTGGCATTATTCCTCAACCAAAGGCCATGCCTATCCACTGGATATGGTCTCTACAGGTTCTATCTTGCCTTTGTTGGGTACTTAGGTTCACATGTCCTCTCTGTTGGATCCTGGGAACCTCTTGGGTCCCTACGACTGAAGAAGCTTAACGAGTTTGCAACCCCATAGGAAGAAAAACAATATAAACCAACCTGACCCCCCAAAGCTCCCAGGGACTAAACCATCAACCATAGAGTACACATAAGGGGACTCATGCTCCAGCTGGACCTGGAGGTTCTATGACCCAATTTAGGGGAATGCTAGGGCACTAAGGTGGGAGAGCATCCTCATTGAAGCAGGGGAGTGGGAAGGGGATAGGGGGTTGTGGAAGGGAAAATGGGAAGTGGGATAACATTTGAAATGTAATAAAATAAACAATAAAAAGTACAGAAAAAATCATCTTTTACAAAGCAGGGAAACAGGAAGTGTACAGATTTGGAAGGAGGGAAACTGAAGAAAGGTGATTGTAAGAGTAAAGAAAGGTGCTGTCTTGGTCAGAGTTTCTATTGCTGTGAAGAAACACCATGCTCAAATAGCAAGTTGGGAAGAAAAGGGTTTCACTGGCTTACACTTCTACATCACTATTCACTATCAAAGGAAATCAGAACAGGAATTTAAACAGGGGAGGTCCCTTGAAGCAGGAACTGATGCAGAGGCCATGGAGGGGTGCTGCTTACTGGTTTGTTCCCCATGGCTTGCTCACCCTGCTTTCCTATAAAACCCAGGACCACAGCCCAGGGACGGCTCCTCTCACAATGGAATAGGTTCTTTCCCATTAATCATTTATTAAGAAAATTACCTATAGCCAGATCTTAAGGAGGCATTTCCTCTATTAACGTTCCTTCCTTTCAGATAACTCTAGCTTTTGTCAAGTTGAATAAAACTATTTAGCACATGTGACAAAAAATCCATAGGTAGGGAGTTAGATGGTACCACCTACTGACACTTAGGAAACATGGAGCTGCTATTGGTGACAGGCAAACAATGTTAATATCCAGAATTGAGATCTGTTTTTGTTTGTTGTGGTTTGTTTTTAATGCTCAGCACCTAGGCAGAGATGAGGGAAAGAAAATGGAATCAGACTAATCGAAAGCAGAAGGTTTCCCACACGTCTAGAGGGTTTGGAAAGCCAAACACAATTTGAGGAAAATCAACAACAAGAAATTATTTGGGAGCAGGAAAGGACCACAGGAGGGGCTGACAGGGGGTAGAAAAGGATAAAAGAGATTAGACCCAAAGATTTCAGGGCAGATCTGTGGACAGTAACAGATATAGATACAAGGCTAAGAAGGGAAGGGTCTGTGTTGTCAGAGGAATTAACATTTCAGAACTGTACAGTTTAAGGCATTAGAGGAAGAGATAGAGGAAGAGATGAAGGAAGAGACAGAGGGAGACTTCCTCTAGGGAGCTGGCCAATGAGGTAAGGATTTCTGCACTGAGGAAGTAAAGGTGCCCAGGCAACCTGGACACACCGGCCCTTGTGTGTGAAGTTACTCAGTAGAGAGGATGAGTGAAGTTGTGGGGAGGATGCCGACTACCACAGCAGGCACTGACCCTGACAATATGGAGTGGAAAATGGAGGGACCTCAGTGAACAGACTTTCTATAGGAAATGAAAGCCATGATCTGGAATGAGAACTGGAAAGCAAAGAGTGGCCATTGACACAAACCTGGATCAGTGTGTTCCATGGATGCGTCTTACTCTCTTTCTCAGCAAGAGGATCACCCTCTACAGGTTTATTAAAGTTTAATCATCATTTTGAACTGAGCTTATTGTGTTTGTGGATAATAAATCTCTTCTCCTTTCTCCTTTCAAAGCTAACTGCGTTTTCGTTGTATGAATTTCTGGTCCCTTCCACTACAGCTGCTTCGCATCAATCTTTCATGAACACCAACAAAAAAAGTGCATGTGCCAGCAGAAGGTGAGTCCCACACTGAGCCTCCTAGCCAGGGATGGTCACCCTGATGTGTAATCAATCAACAGGAAAGGTGTGCCTTTTGCAAAGTTCCTCAAAGAGGTCACTTTCCTAGGTGTGATCAATCTCCCCCATGCTGATCCTGTTACAGCGATTACCAGTCCACCCTCACAGCTTGTCCTCCAGGGAGCAAAGATGTGTCTGAGAATGTCCAGTGTAGTGTCTCATCAGGTTGGATTACCTTATAGCATAGCTCACTGTAAATTCACCTCATAAGTAAAAGCAGTTGGTGATTTTTATAACACCACCAGAAAGCATTCTGTTTGTGGGTGGAATTATGCTAAACAACTGTAAATGACCCATAGCAGTCACACTCCCCATCAAAGGGGTCAGAAATTCTTTCTTTTGATATAGAAGGCAGAGAAAATCGTCTGTGCTCTGTGCCCTGGAAAGTTCCTGCTGGGGAGTAAATAGTATTTGTTCTCACGACCTGTGAAGGAGATGGGAAGAAAAGTAGTCTTTACTGAGTGCCCATTACAGGCCACCCCAATATATCATCCACGCTCTCTTCTTTAAGACTCTGTCTAACTCTCAGCTCTCTCTGGAATTCTCCCCCCACCCCCACCCCCGGCTGCATCCCAAGTCAGAGGATGCTGGGAAACTGCATGCCAGTCTTCATGGGCCACAGGAAGGTCCAAAGATGGGGATAAACATTAATCTGCATGTGATTGTAATGGTTTTCTGTATAAGATTGACATTCATGTTTGATTTTTGGTCTTGGGGTCTCTCTCTCTCTCTTTCTCTCTCTCTCTCTCTCTCTCTCTCTCTCTCTCTCTCTCTCTCTCTGTGTGTGTGTGTGTAAACCAGAGCTGCATGTCATGTGTCTTCCTCAGTTGCTCCCTATATTATTTTTTGAGGTAGAGTCTCTCACTGAACCTGGAGATCACAAATTCTGCAAGACTAATTAGCTAGCAAACTCCAGGGATCTCCCTGTCTCTGCTTTCCCAGAGCTACAATTATAGGTGGGCATTGACAAACAACTGAGTATTTTTCAGTGTTTTGGAAGTTGAACTTGGGTCCACACGCTTGTACATCAAGTCTCTTGCTGATTGAGCCATCTCCCCAGCTCTCAGCAAGATTGACGCTTGAATTGTAGATTCACTAATGCAGAGTTCTCTCTCCCTTGCAATGGAACTTCCTGTAGAATGATCAGGAAAGGGAAGGGTAAGCCAAGATTTTTTGATTCAGTGTTTGAAGCTAGACCATGGGGCTCAGATGCAGACTGGAGCCCACATCATAGGACCTACTGTTCTCAGGACGTTAGGCTTTCAGGGAAACTGCACCTCCAGCTCCAGCTCTAGTTTGGCTGAGTGCAGACTTCTCAGGCTCTGCAGTTCTGTGAGCCAAATTTCTACAATAAGCAAGCAAGCAAACAACTGCCCAGAAAGTTCTGATTAACACATGGATTAAGACACTGATGCCACTGGTCTCTATTTCTTTATCTTGCTGGGCACCATCTGCTTTTGCTCCAGACTGCAGTTTCAGTGAGTGTTACTCATGTCAGCATGGTGAGCACCTAAAGCCGTGTCTCCATGATCAAATGTTTGGTGTGTGGGACTTGGTCAATATTCATGACACAGTCCATGTCCTAATCATTCTTCTGACCAGTGATGGCCATCAGATAATTCATACAATGTGTGAGAATTGAGATTCAAATCCAGGAACATATAACTCTAAAATCCTGCAGAATTTCCTACAACATGTGCCTTTGTGTCTTTCTATTTCTGTTCTGTAAAAGAATTTGTAATAATTAAATTTAGCTTTAGAATTAATTTTAATAAATGGCAAATGAAGAAGTCTGCCCCATAAAGACAGAATGTTTCAATTCAAGTCCTAGTACCTTCCATTACAGTGCAACTGCAGATTGCCTGGTCTCTCATGCCTCAATGTCTCCTGATGCAGAAACTGAAGATATCAAATAATATAACCTATGTGTGCTATTACCACTGCAACACTGCCTAAGATGACTCATAAAGTGACTGACCTTTTAAGTGACAACCACTTGGCCTGGGGGCAGAAATGTTTGTGATTCTAGCTGCAATGGCTGGTACTCCTGAAGGCTGCTGTCAGAAGGGGAGCAGGCTCATGGGATGTTTCTCCTCCTAAAGCACACCTTCTGTGGCACTGGTGGGGATCCCCAAGAAAACAGAAGCATTCAAAGCCCTTTTACCTGTAAGTCACTGAAAAAAAAAAAATGACACTATTGAGTATAGAGAACCAAGCCTCTCCCACAGTGAGGCCACAGCCAGGACATAGTAAAGAACCAGAGAAAGGGTGTGTGTGTGAAATTAAGATCTGAGCCAGTCTTTCTACCACTACCATATCTCTGATAATAGCATTATTCATAACAGAGTCTGACATCCATTAAGAGATGAAGAAAGTTTCTAAGTGTTAAAATTAAGTATCTGTATATTAGAGCAAGCTGATTACAGGACTGCTCTGTCTCTGTCACCAACTAGCAGTAAGACTGAAAAGTCAGAGTACCTCCTTGTCCTTTAACCTTTCTTGCCCTTTTTTGTTTGTTTGTTTGTTTGTTTGTTTTGTTTTGTTTTTCAAGACAGGGTTTCTCTGTCTAGCCCTGGCTGTCCTGGACCTCACTCTGTAGACCAGGCTGGCCTAGAACTCAGAAATGCTCCTGTCTCTGCCTCCCAAGTGCTGGGATTAAAGGCGTGCGCCATCACTGCAGGGCACCCTTTATTTTTTTTAACAAGCCACTGCCATTAACAATTGCTACTTCCCTTTCTCGACTGCAGATCAAAGAACCAGATAATACATGGCAGGTGACCGTGTTTCCAGAAGGAGAAAACACAGGATGGAAATATAAAATGTGTGGCTAAGTCTAAACAACAGTTTGCCCAAGGTCAAGAAAAGTCCCCTCTTTTAAGGCTTAGTAAGCCATTGACCCTATTTCCATGAGTGTGATAAGTACTTCAAGGTACTGAGGTATTTCCAAGTAACAATTCCCATCATCACTGCAGAGACCAAAGGGAAAGGACTCTTACCAGAAAAGTCATATGCAAAGACAATACCGTGCATTTGGTAAGTTATGGAAACAGGTTTCTGAGCAGGGGCAGAAACCCCAACAGTACATATACTCAAACCTGAACCCAGGGCCAAGGCTGTAGATCACTAGATCATTTTCACCATTTTGCATACTATTGTAAGACTGATACTAGGTGTTGGAGCACTTGGGTGGGGGTGTTATTGGAGCCTTAGAGTCAATTTTCTCACAACCTAAAGGTATGAGGTCACCACCAGCCTTGAGGGTGAACAAGCATCAGCGTGGTGTCACAGTAGAGTGAGGACTGGACAGTCAGAGCCCAGGGAGAGCTTCACAGTAGAGGCCATGTCTATGTGAAATCTAGAACGTGCTTAGAACACTCTCTTACTCCCACCCTTGAGCCCAGGTCCTGGAGCAGTTATCTCAAGAGCCAAAGAATACAAAAAAAAAAAAAAAAAAAAAATGTCATTTACTATGGAAGAGCACTCTAATTGGTTGTCCAGTGCCAAACAGTAACCCTGAAAACATACATATGAGTAACATCAAACTGAGCAGGCCATATCTAGGAGTATATATGTACACACACACACACACACACACACACACACACACACATACACACACACACTCATGTAACAATAGTTAATGGAAAATAGAGGCCATGGATTTGAAAGAGAGAGAGAGCAAGAAGGGGTGTGTAGGAGGATTGGGCAGAACATGACAGTTGAGTGACACATGTCAGAATGGCATAAAGTACAGAGGCCCAGGGGTTCAAAATGCCCTCAAGTCCTGTCTCTCATTCTTGTAGAACCATCCTTACTAAAGATCAATGCTGAATTTGGCAAACTGAATCGTTTGTTTTCTCTCAAAGAACATTTTTCTCCGTAACCCAGTGTAGCTTCTACTACATTTTTACACGTTGTATTAATAATTCACTGGGTTAAAGATCTCAGAACCTCGTTTTTTTGTGGCCAGGTGCTGACATCTTTCAAAAGAGGCTTGTGGAACTTGGAAGTCTGGGAACTCTGGGGAGGATCTCCTTAGCATACCAACCAAGAGCTAGCTATTAATCCCACTTGTGCAGCAGACATTGCTCTGGTGCCTGGGAACACTGCAAAGGGGCAGAGTAACCATCTCAACCTCTATGTGACCTGCATCCCAGCACACCAACATACCCCACTATTCTAATAATCCAGCCAGAGTAAATATTAGCTAGCAGAGTAAATGCTTATGCTGATAGCTGTGCAAGCTATTAGGTAGTCGTGGGGAGATCTTTCTCTTTGCAACAATTTAGGTTCCACTTCTGAATAACAGCACCCCCCATAAGGTTCTGCACATCTGAAGTGCTTTCTCTCTTTGACTGTTCTCTCTTCATTTTCTGTAACTCCTACTCCAGTCTGGTTAGCTTTTCTCTAATGTCCATTCATAGAAATAAGACTTGTCAGAAAATCTGCAGTTACTTCCACATCTCACAGGAAATCAGCACTGCTTGAATTCCTAATCCTTCTGGCACACCCTGAAGAGCAGAATCTAATGTTTACCTATTGGTGACTAATCCTTTGTACTTGTTTAGTGATTGAACTTATGATGTCAAAAGAGCTTTAATTGATTGCTATTAATAGCAGAGGTGATTAGACTCTATTCCACTCCCAAGCACACAAGTTTTTCTAATTAAATCCAAAGAGTGAGCAATTGATGATTCTATTAAGTTTGGGTCTTTATATATAAAAACAGTCACATCATACACATATCTAAATTGCATCTAATTAACTTCAGCCCCCTGGAGAAAGACAGGGAGAGAGAAGTTAAACACTGGAGGTGATTCCACTCACCAGCACACCCAAGAAGCACATACTAAATTAAGTGTAAAAACAAGAGTTATAGTGTTTCTTCAGTTTTAAGTCTCATGGGCATCTCAAAAATGAGTGTGATCCTAATGTTCAAATATAGCATTTTCTTCACATAACATTGCTCCCATATGTAAGGTAAGCACCTTATCAAAACTTGTGGTGCAGAAGCAGTACAATGTGGCCATCCTCAGCATAAACCCAGAAGTTGGTTCTGTTAAAAAGCTCTGTGTCCATGTCTAAAATGACATCTTCCTCATATAGTCCCAAAGGTAATTCTGCTCTATGTAACATTTGCCTTATAATCTGGCCATGAGACTTAACCTTAGTGTAAACTACAATTTTATCTTGATGCCAAATGGATCCAAGGTCTTTGAACCTTATCTCTTTGACCTGGGGTAGCAGATGCTGTCTGTGACCTCCCATATGTGGTTTCTACTCACTGTCCACACACCTCCTACAAGCATCTGTTGCTCTAACGAAGGCTTAAGCATGAAGGTTGGCCAGATGTACAGGGGAATTAAGGAACTGCAAAGGCACCTATAACAAGAACCTGCAGGACAGAACAGATGAGAGGCTAATTCTGGGGTGTGTGCTTCACCTGTCCCCACAGATTCTCAACTACAAAGAGTGGTAACTTGCTTGATGATGCTGGCTTTTATACACTGGTTTTGTCTCATGCCTTTTCCATCTCCTAAGAAAGTTTGCTAGGATCCACTGAGGAGTGCATTGCTCAAGTCCTTGGCTCTGTAAGAAGTTACTTCTAGAGGAATCTCAACTGTGCTGTGCAGGATCACCATACATAGCATCACGTTAAAAACAGTTATAACGAAAATGAGCATGATGTGTTCCCAGTGCCCAAGTCATACTCCACACATGGAATAACATGTGTGCTGGTGATAATCTAAGGTTTGTACAACCTCTGTAATAATCCCCATCCCTTTGCCTATAACAATTTTAAACATGGTAGTGTGACAAAATGTGAGCCTAATCACATGAAATTAGTTCTAAGTTGATGTCTGGTGTCACATTCTTCTGGAAAGAGACAGTGAGAAGGCTCCTTGGCTGTTTTTGGTACCAAAGAAGACAAGTCTTTCTACAGGATCATGACTGTCTACTCTCTTCAAAAAAAAAATTTAAATTTGCATTTCAAGTTTGTTGGTCCATAGATAGAGTATGAATAGTGAATAACCCCTGAATTAACTTAAGTAATGGGCTTAGAGCTTCCCTTGGGATTAAGAATTGGACATAATACTACCTGAGAACCCAGCTATACCACTCCTGGGCATTTGCCTAGAAGATGCTCCAACATGTAATAAGGTCACATGCTCCACTATGATCATAGCAGCCATATTTATAATAGCCAGAAGCTGGAAACAACCCAGATGTCCCTCAACAGAGGAATGGATACAGAAAATGTGGTACATTTACACAATGGAATACTACTCAGCTATTAAAAACAATGACTTCATGAAATTGTCTATCAGTGGGAAGAGAGGCCGTTGGGTCTGAGAGTGTTAGATGCCCCAGTATAGGGGAATGCCAGGGAGGGAAGACAGGAGTGGGTGGGTGGGTGGGGGAATACCCTCATAAAGGCAGGGGAAGGGGGATGGGATAGGGGGGTTCCAAAGGAGAAACCTGGAAAGGGGAAAACATTTGAAATGTAAATAAAGTATCAAAACAAAACAAAACAAAACCCAGAAACTTTAAATTTGATGCATGTGCTCACTTTAACCAAATAGACAAAACAGCAAAATATTTAATGGGCCAAATTAATTACTGTTAATTTCTCAGTGAGAACAATCTATAGCTACATAAAGCTTCACTTTTGGGAAGCTATGGATGGAGAGAAGCTTCCTGGCATAAAGCTTGAGGGTAGATGATTGGGAAACACACAGGGCACTGTTGCAATTTCAGGATAAACAGAACTCTAACAGTGGTCTATGGTGCTGCTGAATGTTATTCGAGAGATCGCATTTTTACTGCAAAGAATAAAGTGCTTAAGGATGTGTGGTACTTAATAGTGCATTCTGTTTAAAGCTGTCATTTCTTGCAAAATTTCCCATGGAATTTTACAATGCTCAGATGGGAGGGTTGACTTAGTAAAGGGTGCTAGCAGCCAGCAGTTGTTCTTAGAAGGATTTCCAGAAGCAAACACCCCATTGTCTGGAGTCTACCTATTGTATTTTAGAAGCCTCACTCCCTGCTGCTGGGGGAGGGGTCTTCCTTCACCTCTTCTGCTGTAAAGACCTGTGTGACAGTTGACATGGAGCATTCTTGGCAGCCAAAGGACCCCAGATGACTGACTCGAGAATATATTTTATTTTCCAACAATGACATCTGAGCTTCTAGCTTGTTCTTTGGCTGGGACTGAAAGCAGTCTACACACAGGGTCATGTTAGGCTTGAGACCGAGTCAGCCTGTTGTCTGTATACCTCTAAATACTGTTTACCACTTATTGAGTAATTGCTAATAATTTTATTTTAAAAATTGTGATCATATGCTCTTTGTATTTGAGATAAATAATAAGAATAATCAGACAACCTTGATTTATCTTTTTAGTAAATAATTATTGCATGTTCAGAGTAAAATGACTCAAAAGTGATCTGTAGTATTCATCATATGTGACATGATCAGTCTCATCAAACACAGAAAGCAGTCTCCAGGCATTATACACTGTAAAAGAAAATACAAAGGAAGAATACAGACCAGGCCTCTTCTCCAACATTTATTCTGCAGGACTGGGTCTGATTCTTAGAACAGCCCTTACAGACCAGACTGCTTGTTACAGCGCTATCTTTGAGAGCAGAGCCTCTCAGCTGCTGTCATAATGAGCTCTGCAGAGAGAAAGCAGAGAGGAACAGAGGAACAGAGGAACAGAAGCACAGAAGCGGGGCATTCAAGAAGGGTACCTTGTCAGAACCAACAACACAAAAGCAGTCATAGCAAGGTGAATATTTTAGTGTTTGTGTTTTCAAGGCAGCGTTTGAAGAACTTGGCAAAAAAATTATTTAAAACCTGTTCACTTTCCTTATAAGCCTAAGTAGAGTCTTCAGGATTACAGAGGCACATCCACATTGAGCTACTGCGGCCACCTGGACAGCTGTGTGGGAATCTATTGTTTGCTCATTATTGTGAAGTGCTGACAGGAGGTTTGGAGGGGAAATCAAGTTTTTAAAAATTAGCATTGAATAAAAAAAGTATGAGGTACCTTTTGCTTTTAGATGAATATATTTCACATAAGATGTCCTGAACCTTCCTAGCCTTAACACATGCGTACACACACACACACACACACACACACACACACACACACACGCATACATCCACCTCCCCCACACACAAACAAATACATGTTGGAAAGGGATAAATGGAGACTTAAATACAGGAAACTTTTTAAAGCCTATAAAACAACTCTGGAAAACAATCCACTTGAGTACGTTCAGAAGAGATTTGGATTGTTTCTAATAAGTGCCACACAACCACCTCTGTCTTTTCACAATATTATTCTTCCTCAGCATGCGGAACTGAAAGCGTTGAATGTGTGTCAAAGGTATCAATTTTGAATGCTTGCTGGTTAATCCAAATGTACATACACTTGTGTCTTAAAACACATTTTCTTCTTCCTACAAGTGTGATAAATACAGGCCACAGAGATCCAGGAAATAGGCAATCATTTTTGTCACTGATTCCGGCACAATGAACTGGAAAAGCAGGTAATTGTCACCCCTGGAACCTTCCCACACTCCTGCTACTTGAGGTCTTGGGAGGCATCTCTCCTGTGATTTGGGGGAGTCCTATGATGGGCCTCTTCTGGTTCACAGACCAGAACTATTATCTTCAATCTCACACACAGTGATCACATATGGCAGATTAATGTCATTGAGTCTTTGCAAAAGCAAGGTTCATCATCAGAATTTTCCTCTAGTACTGAGTTATGACCTAATGTGTTTCCCGGCAATGCCCCAAGGAGATGAAGAAAGATGGCTGGAAATATTACATGGTGTCCATAAAAAAAGATCTTCTTTGCCATCATTCAGATAAAGGCAAGGAAAGGACTGACAAAGCGATCATTTCCAGAAAGCAATGTACTGCATGATCACTGAAGTGCACCTAGCAAAATGTGATGATGACCACACTTTGAATGTCATTTTAACATACTAATATGACTGGGTACACACATTGATGATGTCACAAGTCACTCACTTTGGATGGAGTCGTTGCACCTTGCTAAAGGCTCAAGTGTGCTGACAGACTGCACATGGGGTTATAGTTATGGTTTTGATTTCTATATGACCTATCTAATGTGATTCTCTTACATGGATGAAGCCACACTCATCACAGTGACATTGCATGTTACTAGTCTCATGGTGAGACACTGTGGTTGTAGGACAAACCAGCCATATGCTTTGGTTTGTGCCCCCAAATTGATGTTTTTATTATTGGTTTTCTTTTGTGTAGGCCACCCGATCCCCCTGAGACAAAATTGATGCAGACATTGTTGATGCAAACTCAGTATATATTGAGACAGAGTGATCCTCAAATTTAAAAACAAAAACAAAAACAAAACAAAATATATAAATGTAAACCTGTTCTTTGGCTTTGGGTTCTATTTACTCATTTTTCCAGCTGTGAAGCTTTGTTTCTGAGTTTGGTTCACATGGTTCCTGGAGGAGTTTTGAAACAGGAGACAGTTCGCTGTATAAGAGCTGTGAGAGATGAGAGTGCCGGATAAACACAGTGCCCTGGTCTGCACTCCAGGGAATGCCACCATCACTTGAGTTGTGCAAATGTCATTTGAGGTTCTGTTATTGCTTCTACCTAAGGTGAAATATTTAATTCCTCCTGGAACCAACAGTAGAATTTCTGCATGTCTTAACTTTTGTTCTAATACATGAGGTTGTGGAAAGCAGACTGGCACCCAGTGCCGACTCCAGAGCTTCACACCAGCCTCTCTGCCTCTTTGGTTCTCAGTGTTCTCATGAGGGCACTGTTGTATAGATGACTTCCATTTACATTTACATACAGTAACTCTGCAATGGCTGGGCCTGTTAGACTCTCTAGTTAAGGAAATACATTAGTCAATTCCCATGGAATCCAGTAAGGTATGAACCATACAAATGGCATTTCACCTGCAGTACTCGACCATCCATTTGGCTTTGATGGGGGGTGCATATTACCAGAATTTTAATCTTCTCCAAATGATTGAGATTCTTACTACTGGGGAGAAAAGAGTGACTTTAAAAAAGTCCATTTTGCCAAAAGTTTCATGATTGAAATTATATTCTAAAGAATAATTTTTAATCCTTCTGTGTCTCTTTCTGGTGTAAGCAGATGCAACCTAAAATTACTCAAATATTTATATTTTTGTCAATGGTTTTAATCCATTTTGTCACGTAATTGTACAAAGCTATCGCCTACAAAATAGCTTCTACTGGTATTTTTGAAATAATTTTTCTTAATGGACATGGATAAAAAAGCTACAGATGGGGTTTTACATACAGTTGTTTGCTTAGTGGATGGAATGTTGAATCCTTCACCCATTAAGTGCATCCTCACCACAGATTCCCTGCACCTGCTATTTCACATCTCTGTATGTTCAGTGCTGAATATTGATGGTCCTTTGAAGATAATATGGAGTTGACTGAAAAAGAAGAACCAGCCTGATGCTGACATCTGCTGGACACACAGCCAGATGCATCTGACTCAACTGTAAACTGTAAATAGGGAAGCCCAAAGCAAAACAGAACTTCATTTTACTTAATATGTCATTGCTTCTATTTGACTGTAAATCCACTATTTACACTTATGCTAATGTAGAGAGGGTTGGCACTGTGGGGCCTAAGAGCAAAGGCAGAGAAACTATAACATTCTCAATGGGGGCGAACTCAGAAATGATGCCAGGCAGCCCAGTGATGATGTATCTCTGGGCCACAGACCCAACTTTGCAGCAAATGCTATAGCACAGGCAGCTCCTCTACCATGCTTTTCTGATGGTTGGATGCTTGGCTCTGTTCTAAGTGTTCTCCACTCCAGTGAGGTAAGTCTCTTTGGTGGGCTTTCTTTGGAGTCTATGGACCTATTGATTATATTGTAAGTTAGAGCTTTACTTTGTCAAGGTTCAATTGTTGGATAAGTTATTACAACAAGAGCAGTGGTGTTTGGGTTTGGATTATGGCCCAGACTCTCACGTGTATCTCTTAAGTGTAGGATAATTAATTAGTTAACTTAATGATGACTTTATTCAGAATATGTGCTATGTGCAAGCTCACTTGAAACAATATCAAACTCCTAAAGTTTTAAGCTTATGGCTCAATGCTGAGAAGGAATAACTCATGTCCCGCAGATCTGCACAAGTTTGTCTCCTCACCAACTGAACATTGAGCCCCATGGACAGCATCTCCGTGCTTCCCACTGCCAGCCCCAGCTGTCTCTTTTTAATTCTTGTTTCTTGATTTGGCTGTTCTGGTACTTCATATGCAGGAAATCTTACTGTATTCATCCTTCTGGGGTAGGCTTATTTTACTTAGCATAATGTCTTCCAAATTCATCCACCATATTGAGTATAGCAGGATTTCCTTGTTTTGTTTTGTAACTGTGTGTTCAGGGAAGATTGAATATTTACACATAAAAGAATGAAATTTAATACTACGTTTATGGCATACCCAACAATACATTAAAATTTTAGACACAAGTCTGGAAACTGAAATTCCTCAAAAAAAGTGTAAGTGAAAGGGTTCTTCATACTCGGAGTCAACAAACACAGCTGATCTGTTATAGAAAGGGCAAAGTTACATTGGCAGGATGACTTCAAATCCAAAGGCTTTGGCATAGCAGATGAAACTGGTTGTGACAGGGATCCACAGAATGGATAGATACACTGAGAACCACATATATGGTCAGGGATTGATAGACAAACCATATGTGAAATGCCTACAACTCAACAGCAAATAATAGTAAATACTCAATAAAATCATGAGCAAAGGGCTTGAATTGTCTCAGAAGCTAACATACAAGTGGCCTGTAAGTACAGAGGCAGATGCTCTGCATAAATAGTTATAAAAGGAATGAAAACCAGTCACAACAAGACGCCTCATCATGCATGTCAGCATGGCTACCATCAAGGCACAAAAGTTGGTGAGGACATAAGCAAACGTCACTTGTATACTGGTGATGTGAATATAAATGGTACGCCCACTAGGAAAGTAGTATGAAATTCGATGGAAAAATAAAATTACCACATGAAATCAGACATGCACACAGGTAGATCTGTAGGAGTCAATTCCTCAACTGAGGTTCACCTTTCCCAGGTAGCTAGTTTCTGTCAAGTGGGCAAAAACCAACCATAGGAACAAACAGCAAAACATTTAAAATGCAACAATCTGTAAAACAGTGCTATGGAACCCCATTATTTCCTTTATGCTGTTTACTCTGTAAAATATTCAGAAATCTGATTCAGCTACAGTGTGAAGCCCTCAGAGGGGCCATCTTATTTGTTTGTATTCTCTGTGGATAATGAGACACCAACCATGAGTAATCGTTCAGTGTTTGCTGATGTGTACTCTATTTCTGAAATGGGTAGTTCTCATTCCATTGTGTTGCTATAATAAAGCACTCTGACCAAAATCACTCAGGAAAGGAAAGGGTTTATCTGGTGTGCATACATGCCATGGTCTATCAGTGTGGAAGGTCAAGACAGGACCTCAAGGCAAGAACTTGAAGTAGAAGCCATGGAGAACACTGCTTACCAGCTTGCTCACAGGCTCATGCTCAGGTACCTTTCCTATACAGACCAGACCCACCTGCATAATTAATGTGCTACCCACAGTAGGTTGGGCCTTAACAACCAAGACACTGACCCGCAGATATATCCACAGTCCAATCTTAACTAGGCAACTCCTCAGTCTCAATCAAGGCTTTCCTCTCAAATGACTCTAGGTTGTCTCAAGTTGACAATTAAAGCTACTAGGATAGGTGGCACAAGGAATTCACTTTGCACAAGGCAAAGATACATGGCTATATTGTTAACCAACAATATAATACAGAGAAAGTGACAAATGGGAACAAAGCGTAACAGCTTCATATAGTGGATTTTCAGAGCTAGAAGCAGATTGTTGGTCTAGCACAGCAGAGGAAGAATGTAGCTTCCTATGCACTGTGGAACCATTATCCCCACCAGAATTATGGAAAGAGGGCTGATACAGGGAAAGAGCACCCTTCAGTACTGCAGGAGAGACACAGACCACATGCAGAGATGCCCTTAAATTCAGCTCATTTCAAAGCTCAGTGGACTCTGCCCTATATGGGCTCAAGGCTGTTTCCTGACACTAACCAGAGATGTGCTGTGTTGGCCCTAACAAATGTCCTGGAAAAACTTCTTAAAGTTCATAGTGGACAAAACTATAAAACTAAACTTTATAGACAAAGTTTAGTATTCGTAGAATTGGGTTTTATTTCAAGAAACCACACAATCAAGGCACAAATATTGACCCAGGCATCCATGCAGAATTTAATGGAAGGACCCTCTATGTTTTATTTCTTTGGGGGCTAATAACACACCATAAACTCAGTTTTGTAAAAAACTATGGGTTCACTTTCAACTGCTGACTTTTTTTTTCTCTCAAGCTCCCATATTACTAGACAGCCAAGTAGCACATAAATTTGGCAACTGGTGATTCAGATGTGTCTCCTTTAAGTGGTGAGATCCCCATTGTCTCTGGTAGTGTCTGCCATGATGTTTTCCCATCCAGTCTTCAAACCAGCACACCCAAATATACCAAATGTATCATCATGGTTGGAAGGAAGAAGGTAGCTGAAATCAGACAGTCACTGTGCATTCTCTCTTTTGGAACCCTACAGGCATCCATAACAATGCCCCTTGCTTCTGATTGTCTCAGTTCTATTAGCTGCCTGTGTTCATGTGTTGGAAAACTTGGGCTGTACCTCCAAATGGTTGGATATATCCTGCTTAATCCCTTCTCCACCCTGGACATGTCCCAATTCCCACTCATGCCACTTTCTCCCTGAAGCCTCTGCCCCAAACCACATGTTCAATTTCTAGCTACTTCTGTGCAGTCTCTTCTGCATTCTCTAGGACAGTTTGCCCTTTATATCATTTGGGAGCAAAGCCCTTTATCCACTTTCTCTTTATACAGGTACACTATTCCATGAGTCTGTTGGGTAGCACTCACATCCTATTGTATAGCAATTTATTTCTAGTAAAAAAATTTATTCCATCTTAGAGGGAAGCTGGTTAAGACACAGGATGCTCTTCTAAAGGGAGGAGAAAGAGTCCATCTTTCTGGGAATCTCCTTAAAACTCAGGAAGCCAACAACTCAAAAGTTCCAAGAAATTCCTGAAACTGACAAGATGCACTAGCCCATCTCCCACCTTCCAAAGTTTATATCAGCAGTAAGGACTGCTGAAAGACATTCTTAGTCCAGCCAAGCTTCCTGAAAGAAGCATTCTCTAGCCTATTGAGCTGCATGAAGATGGTACAGTGAGCTCCAGGGTTTCAGCTTTTGTGAGTGATCACCCATTCTGGGGTGGAATTTTACGGATGCACGAAAAGTATTGGTTTTTCTGTGCCCATCCTTGCTCTGAATTAATGACATAGAAGCCTTTATATTTATTTATTAGCTTCTGGCACTATAGCTGGGCATATTCTGAGCTATTATACTCCAACCATGCTGGCCTGGCCTTTTTCCCAGCCACATGGCCTGCTACCTGCCATCTTCGTTTCAGCCTGACCCTGATGGCAACTCCCCTGGTCCTCATCTGAGTCTTTTCTCTGGGCTTGGAAGTCCTGCCTTTTCCTCTCCTGCTCTGCTGCAGGCCCTTCTATTCTTTAGTTGTGATGGTGATGGAGAATGATATTTATAGTATATTGAGTCAGAAAATGCTTCATAATAATGATAATACCAAAGTACAGACTACAACCAGATCTTTGGGTACAGAAGCATTTGAATACACAGTGCACAAAAATATCCCCCAACAGACACATCTTTCCTTCCTGCTCCTGAAAGTAACCCCTTGTCTTTGATAGAGTTTTTCTATTGCTGTGATAAAGCACTATGACCAAAAGGATATTGAGGAAGAAAGGGTTTATTTCATCTTAGAGCGTGTAAGTCCACCACTGAGGGAAAACAGGGTAGGAACTTGGTGCAGGAACAGAGACAAAAGGCATGGGAGAAGGATGCTTTCTGCCTTGCTCACCATAGGTTGCTCAAGTTGCTTTCTTATACATCCCATTTCCATCAGTTCAGGGTTGACTCCACCCACAATGGATTGGGCCCTCCCTCCCCCATAAATTGTCAACTGAGAAAATACCCCCAAAGTCTTCTATACAGACAAATATGGTGGAGGTATTGTCTCAATTGACGTTCTTTCTTCTGAAATGACTCTACTCTGTGTCAAGTTGACATAAAAAGTAGCCAGCACAGCCCTCACTCATACTCCTGTAAGTAACACCAACGAACTTGTTGGTACCAGCTTGGGCTTGCAGTATCCTCATTTTGTTCTGACATCAGTTCCTTATGTGAGCAAAGTTGATATGTATTCATTTCTCCTCAGAAATAGTGTGGCATACCATTTACACACCAAGGCTGATGTGGAGATTAGTAGTCCACAGCTCCTCTTATGTCAACACCATCAACAGATTCTATGCTCTATTATTATTTATCTGTCTCCTCTTTTAAGAATAGCCTGAATCAGGAAGTTGGGGCACATAAAGAGAAATCAGTAACAGCTTAGCTTTGCCTCTCCTTCTCCATATAGCCCATTTCTCTAAGAATTAAAAGGCCTTATTTTCCTTTTTCTGGACAGCAGAGATGTCACTGTATTACAGTGCTTTTCCTGGTCATCTTCAAAGGTTTTAAAGATGAAACTGTGGAGCCAAAAACAGCACAAGAGAGGGGAAAACACAAAGATGGGCTTTTCAAATGATCTGCTGTATCTAAGGAAGGCCTTGTCTCCTAAACAGAAAGGTGATTACTTTGATTTTAGCAATCAAGTGAAGCTTTTCAATTTGTTCAGGATAAATTTAGGGCCAATTTAAAACCAATGAGGCACAGGGTGAACATCCCACCCTGTGGTACATCTCCTCAGAAAGGGCTGTGTGTCAATGTATCAATATTTTGTGGACAAGATCCCTTTATAAAAATCCCTCTTTGTCCAGAACTTAAATTTATCATACTCATATTCAAATTTGTATTTCCCAATATAAAAATGTGAAATTGTTCAAAGTCCCTATGCTTCCACGTATAGTTCTTACATAGCCAATAGACCAAGAAAACAACTAATGTCAGATCCTACCTCTCAGTGTAACGTCTGACTGCTGCATTGGGCTGAAAGCTAAATAGAGCAATCTGCAGGAGCAGTGTCCACCTTCTTGTGTGTGAGCAGATGTGAGGTAGCACTCCAAACTGTCAGTCTTTTCTCTATTACTTGTGCCCATGGTCAGCAGACTGCCACTACTTGGAATCAGCACAGTCCCTGCTGAGGAGAGTAAGAAGAGGTCAGAATAAGTGTGACACCAGCCTGATGCTTAGCACAGGCCTCTCAGTGGGTCACGATGATGCCCTGAGTCTGAATGCTCATCACGAGCTGAATGTTGACATGGCACTGAACCCTTCAAACACTTGAAGAATAATGTTCTGATGGCTCCAACTTAGACATGCATCTGAGATGGGAAATGCCCGAACAAAGTAGGAAACTCTTTCTCAGCATGTTAACCACACTTATTTTTCTGCTACTAGAATTTTGTTCTTTCAAAACTGAAAACATTTGTTCAGAAGTTTAACCTGAGTTTTCAAAGAGCATGAGGTGGAATGGATAAGAGATGATACAATCATTTAATGAACCAATATAGAACAACAATAATAACAGAAACTAATAATTTTAAACCACATGAAATAATATGGGCGAGGTTTACAAAAGACTGAATAAGGAGCCATGACACAAACAGCATATACTCTAAGCTTCAACTGAGAGAAACAACCGCCTGGAATGACTCTGTGGTGAGAATTGTTGCTGCCTAGGGAAGAGAAAAACTGAGACTAGAAAGGAGTCAAGGGGGCTCTGAGGTACCAGGTTAATGTTTTGTGTTCAGGGTAGGCTTGCTTATATAGAATATCCCATTTGTGGAAATGCATCAGCCTGTACCTTTATGATATGTATACTTCATATATATAAGGTCTCAATAAAGTTTATTTTTATATGCCTCCTTTTCAATTTATTGAGTACAAAAATAGGGCCAACACTATCACACTAAAAAAATAAATCTCCTGTGAGGATAAAATGAGATTAAATTCTAAAAATTGCCTGAAACTTTGTTTTCATATAAAACCTCCTCTGTGCTGTTTTTGAAAGGTAAATACTAGCTAAAATATCTACCTGTAAGAAACACCCAGGCCACTGATCAGCTTATATCTAGTGCAGATGATGGAGACATGAGGAAACCAGGAACCCAGAGAAGTGAAACACATTGATGATGTCATTTGTAAATCTTTCAAAACCAAATAGAAGAAAACAACTCAAAACAAAAAATAACTATATACTAATTCCATAGTACTATTCCTATGGGGTACCTATAGAACACGGTCTGTGGGATACAAATTTTCCCAATAAAAGCTTAACCTAAGCCTGTCAGTGCCACTGTCCCATATTAGAGTAGGAGTGGGAAAGGTCTGAATTCAGTCCCTGTTACATCTCGGTTTTTTGTTTGTTTTTGTTTTGTTGTTGTTGTTTTCCTTTGTGGTCATGGTCTACTTGAGTAGAAGTGACAGAGGATGATTTTCTCACCCTGAATCTGTACACATAGAAAGAATTGGAAATCAGCCATCTTCAAACACAGTCAGTCAAACAGAATTGTGAAATGTCAGCCAAACAAACCCTCTGCAACTACAGACCAAGCTGCCTCGGGCCAAGGCTAAGAAAATTGATTTTCCTTCTGTGTTGGCAGTAGATCCGCAAGGTGATTTATAAAAATTTCTCAAGGAGAGAGAGGATGCTCAATTGTCCAAATAGTCATCTAGCACACATTCAGTCGCTAGCACATGAACTGGGTGGGTGTGGTGGCACACACCTGTGTTCCCAGAACTCAGGAGGTAAAGGCAGGAAGACCAAAAGTTTAAGGTCATCTTTGTCTCCATAACTCATCTGAGGTCATTCTGGGATACGTGACACTCTGTTGAGAGAGAGAGAGAGAGGGAGAGGGAGAGAGAGAGAGAGAGAGAGAGAGAGAGAGAGAGAGAGAGATTATTCAAGAACTATGAAGTAGAAAAAGCATTCCTAATAGATTTCAAATGTTCCTCAGTTTGTCAGTTGGCAACTCAGCTTCCTCTTCTCTCATCCTAGCATCCAATAAGTATCTCTAAAAGACATATATACCTGTACACAGTCAATGGCCACTTGGAGTTCCTTCCCACCACGATGTTCTTGCTGCCACTATGTTAGGAAGGAGACTTACAGTCACTTATCCAGATGTTTGGAATAGCTCATATCCAGAATCATATTAACACTAGAGAGTGGTCTCCAAGTATTTACCTCAATGTAGAAGGCAAAACAGCCAGGAAAGGAAAAGTCTGAACTTTTAATAATGTATAAATTCTGAATGTTGATGATTTTATTATTATGCAAAATGAAGAGAACATTTTTATCTAGGGAAAATGTTCTTTTTTCAGAGGAAAAAATCTCTTTTTCAAAAAGTAGGAAGAAAGTAGAAAATATGGAAGAATGGTTAAGCAAAAAGAATCTCTTATATATGCGAGAAAATGTGAGCTGGGTCTAAAGTTGGGTTTTGTTGTTGTTGATGTTGTTGTTGTTGAATACATTAATCTATCAACCAGTATTTCTATCTTTGTTGTTCTGCTTATCCACTGATTAATTGAGGATTCTCTGCTAAACTTTAATGGACCAAAATTAGTGTGGTAGGATGATTTTGTTTTATTATACCTAAGCTATTATGTGGAGAGTAGCCTAAAGATATTATTCATTGCCATCTTATTCCACAACTTCTTCTGAGTAAAGCTATAGCAAACTAGATCATACTTCTTCAACTCCATAACCTTCAAAGACCTGTGTGGCCGAATGGGGAAAGATGGACCAATCAGCTGGACTTTTGTTTGTTTGCTTGTTGAGAGAAGAGAGCAGTAGAGGGAACTTGCTAGTTAAGGCAAGCAGAAAGAGACTTGAAATCAGCTTGTCACATTAACATAAAAGTAAAGTTTCATGAGCACTTGCTATTGACAGCCTTTAATACCATGAAAACAAAGAAGGGTCCTCCTGTTCCATCCTATGTGTGGCATGGGCACATAACTGCACATATCCATTCATGTGCAACACATTTATTGACAGCTGCTCTCCACCAAACACAATGAATGACAGACTCTGTGGATTCAAAGTGACTATAGCTCTTACAGACCCTACAGTTGAGAGGAGAGAAGAGAAGGAAGCCAGGTAAGTAGTCAAGAGGGAAGCCTCACCTAGACTTGCTGCAGTCAGGAGGAACATCTGTCTCAGTTTAGCAAAACTCATTGCACTTGTCCTTGCAGAATCTCATGCTCCCTGAACCATTGGAGGTGGCTCTGTCCATGCACATGTGTCTTGCTCTCTTACTTTTTCTTCTTGTTGTTGGTGATTTTGTTTTGCTTTTGCTGTTTTTAGACTATATCTTTCTTCAAACTCTACAACCTTCTGCTCAGCCACCAGAGTGCTTGGATTATGGCTGTCTAGCCTGTGACTGTTTCATAAAACTTTTTAATGTGTTCTTGGGTGTCTCATCAAGCCCCTGAGAAAACCCCCATGCCTTATCATGTGTCTGTTCCTTCAGCCCATAGACAGTTCCTCCACGCAGTCAGTTATAGAAACAGCTCAGAGGCTGCTACTGTGCAAGGGCCTCTGAAGAAGCTGAGCTACTGTGAGAAGTTCTAGAGAAGACCACATTCTAAAAAAAAAATGCTTACAGATGTCATAGACTCTCTCTGAAGAGGACACTATAAATGGAAAAGCTCTGGGTCCTGGGATGTAGACCAACACTGCTTGACTTGAGTGCTGCTAATCCAGACAGTATGAGTATTATATTTTTAAATATGGAAAATTCCCCAAGAATATTGTGGTCTACAAATAAAATCTCTCTAAGACAAAAATATACTGATTGAGATCCTTTTGATTATAACTAACAAAATACAATTGAAACTAATTTGAAGACTTCGTGTGAGCTTACTTCAGGTTTTGGGAAAAGTTGGGGCAAGGAGCTGTGAGTAGTCCCTAAAGGAGACAGAAACTCAAGTGCCACCTTGTCTGCTCCACTTCATCTTGGCCAAAAGAGATTTTATTTGTAGATCTTCTAGGCCTTGAAGCATCATTTCCTTGAGATGAGTTTCCTCTATTCTGTAGACCTCCCCATTTAACTTCATTATCCTTGGCAGGTCCCTCTTTATGTCACATTGGTATGTGTCTGAGGTTAAGGATTTCTACAGATGTAATTCACTACCTGCATATACTTATGAAGTCCCTGCATATATACGCTTCAGCTCTCTTAGCTCCAAGTCAAAACTCTACAGGTGAACAGTGGTTGTAAGGTAGATATTCACTCCCAATATCATCACATTTACAGGGCTAGGACCATACTTTACTAACACAAAAGTTTCTTCTACAATCCAGTGAGTAATGAGGGGAGAAATTCCTAGAAATGAAGAAGTAAGTGGTAAGCTCAACAAATGCCCACTAGGAGAAATAATTGGGAAAAGTGAGAATTTAAGTATAAATGTGAGTTAGCACAAATCCCATAGGAATAAGCATCCTAGGGAAATATTCTCCTAATATATTGGCTGGTTTGTGTGACATTCCTCTCCTCAAGCTGTTAGTCTGGAGTGTCCCAGGGACACCCCTCCCCCCAAAAAACAATAAAGGCTGTGGCAACAATGGCATTGTTCCCAATGGCAATGGTTGCCTAGCTGGACTTGATGGTAAGACCCCATTGCTGAAGATACCACATACATTGGTCTCAAGATATAGAGAGATCAAGTTAGTACTGACCAAAAAGCTTCCTCTCTACTGACTAGCTTTCTTAGGACTGAGAGGTGCTATGCAGGCTTCTGAGAGAGAAAAGTCACCAACAATCTTAACCAGATCTGAACCTGTGAGCTACAACAACTGGCATGGCAAGATATATCCAAAGGTGCAGAAGTGGCACTAATGTTACAGGGGCAACCATTTGCTTTCTGATTGGCTTAAGGCCCAGTGCATGGATGAAACATATGACTGGCACTACAAGTCTAAACAAAAACCCATGTTTTGGGGTCAGGGACCTCACAGGGCCCAAGGGTGAACATGCTATTATTTGGCTAGCTGGACATAATATTAAACTCCCTGTAGAAAAGGATACAAAGTGCCAGGTAGAAAGGTTGTTTAGCAAATGTTTTTAAGGACTTGATTTTACTCTGGGAAGGGAGACATCTCAAGAGGAGCAGAACAGTGGTGGCAAAGTATCAGTGCAGCTACTTTCATCAGAGCAGATGGTGAGGAGAGGGAGGAAGGGAGCAAGGAAGGGAGAAAAGAGCTATGGAGATAATCTAGGTAAGGAATGAGCAGAGTGGACATGTGGAGTTGGAGAGATGTGAGCAGATCCAGGATCTATCTAAAAGCAGAGCTGGCAAGACTGGCTACTGAAAACAAGGGTGATGCTTGTGGCCCATGTGTTCAGATGTGTGGAGTGTGAAGTTTCTGTATTCTGCAGTGAGTTATAATCTGACTTTGGAAACTAAGGGTAGAGTTAGTCATGACAGGTATGAGCTCCTCTCAGGCATCAGTGAGATGGTGTGTAGAAAGGTAGGTACAATCAGCCAGGTTAAGAAAGTAGGTAAGATTGGAGGCTTAATTTGGGCCATTTGCTATAGAATCTTTTCAAAGCCACAGACTAGCTGAGCTCATGAACAGTGGCCAACCATGGGGAAGAGAAAAAGCTGAGCTCCAGGACACAGTGGAGAAGAATATATGTTAAATTGCCCATTTTTCTGATGAGGCTCAAACGTAGTAAATAATGAGTCTATACACTTGGTAAGCCATAGCCCCACATGTCAAACCAGGACTGCTGAAGACCATTAACCATGCAGCGCTTGATGATAAACCATGACAAAATCTATGCAGTGAAAGCAGCAGTCCCACAAATCACCATCGAGAGTCTGCAGGACATGGTCTTCCAAACACCTATCCACACACAGTGTTTCCTAGGGTATGCGAATGAGAGGCCCATCTCAATGAACTTCTGGTTAGTAAATCTTGGAAGAAGTCATAAAAGACATTCTTCAGGTTGTGTAGATGGCAGTGACACACAGTCAGAATGCAGCAGTAGGAGACCCTCCTAAGAGAGGCCTAAAGTACAATGGCTGGCTTGATTTCAACAGATAACTCCTATTCAGCTGATTGGCTGATACTCCCCAGTTTGGATATGTCTTGAATAATCAGAATTCTTTTACGCAATATAGAGTCTTCCAGGATCTTGGCATTTGTCCAGTACTAGTCTGTGATGGCATGAACTGGAACCAGTACTACCAAACAATGAAGTCTCTAGGCCTTCTCTGTATGCCCCTTACATAAAGCTGGGAGTCCTTACTGAACACACACATGCAGGTGCACCTGCAGGCCTTTGGGAAGGATGTATAGATCCACTGTATTGTATTGCTTGATAGACTGTCTGCATATGAAACTACTGACCGTACTTGTGGTTCCTCCAAAATGGGATGGGATGGATAGATAAAAAAAAGACTATAAGCTAGCTCATCAATTAAAATCTGGTATCCATTATACATTGAAATACAATCAATATCCGTTGCCTAAAAGGTTGAATAAGACACATTGAGGTTAATCTCACCTGTGCCTTTTCTCTGTTTTAAATGTGTTACCTAAAAATGTAAAAATGGGCTTGAGTGGCTTGTACTGTTCACTGAGGTCAGCCATGAGAACACACGACCTTGTCAGTGTTCTCACTGTGTAGTAACCACCCTATGTGCTGCACTCCTGCTGTTCTCTGCTTGTGACTCCATAAAGACTTTCTCAGATCTTCCAGTTATCTCTCTACTTGTCAGTCTCCACTTTGAGGCCTTACCTTGTCAACTCGTCCCATCTGGATCTGGAGTGAGTGCACCTGGCAGATGTCTGTGAACAGCTAACCCCTCTGCTCTCCTTGCCCAGGGCCACACAGATGATGGATTGCATAGCCCAAAATCATGCAGGCCACTTGAGGCCTGCCCTGGTGTGTTGTCTATGACAACCACAACTAGGCCCTTTCTCTAAAGATTAGCACAAGAAACAGATTGGAATAAAACTCGTCAGACCAATTTACTACTCATTAGCAAGTTTATGAAGACCGGTTGTGAAGAGATTGAAATACAAAGCTAATGTGACATTGTGAATTAGCTCATTGACAGTTTTCTGTGCTGTGATTCACTCTCATTAGAAAAGGTAAGCAAGGTCTGGGTTATTACTGCACCATGTCTCTCCTTCTGCTGCAGCACTTGTGGGTACCAAATGCTCACAATGATGCTGCACTTTTATTCCTGGCACTGAAGGTCCTACTTCCATTCTGTGTCCCCAGTGCGTGATTTAGAAGTGCTTGATTCATAACACACATCCACACTGATCTGGTGTCATTGATTCTCTCCAAAAGCATGTTTTTTATAAAATCATGGTTACATTAAGGCTCCTTTATCCTAATAAAGTACTATTCTTCGTAGTGTATTTTGCTCATGCCATGTACCAGTTCCGGCAATGCCGCCAGCTCCATGCAGGACTATTTGGTCACATCCAAGAGGCCCTGAGTTGTGTGTTCATGGTGACATAGCCTGTATATGCAATAAAAACCTGACTTTCAAATGTATTTAGAAATTCATAACCCCATGCTGTCTATAATTACTTATCTTGAGAACATTAGAGAGGGAAGAAGCATATTTCTTTCTGTCTCATCAAAGCCTGGAGGAGGTTCTTTACAGTGTACAGGATCAGGTCTCTTGGTCAAGTCCAGAAATACACTTCCTGTATTTCTTACTTTGATTGCTCTGATACAAGTTAATTTTACATCTCCTAGGTAGAAGAAAAATGTACTAATGCTGTTATTTCTCATAGTACTGGGTTCTTTGGTGCCTTTTGAGATGAAACATGATAGATCTTCTTGCCTCCGCAGCTCTCCAATGCCATTTATTTAATGTTGGTTACATCATTAGTCATGTAATAATGCCATCATTCTTTGCAGCACCTGTGAATATTGGCTTCCGGTGACTCTCACAAAGTGTGTTTCATTGATGATGGTCACAGATGAGGTTTTAACCCAGAATTTTGGGAGAGAGATGTATCATAATTCATTACCTGATAATTAAATTCACTTTTCAAAATTTTATAATATAAATGTAGAAACACACTTGTCTTCTGAAGAACTTATGCCAATTTTCCATATTTTTACTGTGATCTCTTGGACTCTTGCCATTTTGGCTTCCACATACCATCAGCAGGAAGAAAAATTGAAGATTCTATGGGCAAGGTTGAAGAAATGACCCCATTAATCAAAGGAATGGCTATCACTGAGCAGGTGCAATCAAAGATTGTCTAGGGAGAACATGGTGATGACAACCTACCAGAGTCAAAGCCATTGACTAGAGAACCTTCAGAGAAGGTAAGAGAGGTTGTCTCAGGGAGATTGACTGTTACCTAATGTAGAACACTCACTGGGGTGGGGTGGTGCCCTGGTTGTCAGGGGAAGATAGAGTGTACATGGTGTTGGAAATACCTACCCCATCCCCATAGTCTTCTACTATTAAAGTCCAAAGACATTTGGCCACAGTTGTGTAATATCTGGTACATAAGCTTAGACATGAAGCACAACTAGAAGTTGAGTTGGACCCAATTCTGTCTGTAGCCAGAGCTTGAACTTATCTCATGGCACTTAGAAGAACCATACACACATTATCATGTGATACCATAAAAGTAGCAGTATATTGGCTAGTGGGAGCAATTTTCTCCCTGCCTCCATTCTGGCCTTGAATATAGTACACAACTCTGAGGCAGTCTCATTGGATGCTCTTCAGAGCATCTAGTTATTAGGTGAGAGGGTCAGAGAGGAAGAGCTAAGGCTACCTCAAAAGGAACATGGAGCTATGACTCATCCAGTCTTGTGTTGCACCTTATCTAAATGGCACTGTCAGCTATGATCTCTTAGTTGGGGGAAGAATAGTTAACAGTTTTAAAGGAGATGATACGGGTTATATCTGGACTGTTTCTGATGGAGCCACATGTAGAAGGCTTAGGTACCAGTCCATGATACCATTAAGAGGTGATTAAACCTAAAGGAGGTAGGTTTAGTGGATGTCCTGTGTTTAACTAGTGTATTTAGGTCATGTGTTTAGGACACACCTTATAAGGGGAATATTGGAGACTCTAAGATCTCTATCATTCTCTCTTTTTGCTTCTTGGCAACCATGAAGTAGACAGACCTCCTCTTGTTGATACTCCCACCAAGATGACTGTGCTTGTGTGATGATTAATCATCAACAAGATGATTAATGCAGGAGGCACCCAAAACTGTGAGGGTCTCTCTTCTGGGTTTGGATGATACTGGCTGTGTGATATATTGCACCTGAGGATGAAAGGCTTTGAAATATCTTCAAAGGAAGTCTAATGAGAAAACTATATCCTCATGTAAATCTGGGGAAAGGGTTATTCTAGTTGCTGATGTATCTGTAATCATGCCCACTCACCAACCTTGAAGGGGTATTTTCTGACATCTACTTTCTGTCAGATGAACCTCTCACCTGTGCCCCTAGTTGTCCTTACTCTCCTTGATCACCACTGCAGGTTTGCTCATTCTTGTTCACATCCACATCTGCCTGGAAATAAAAACTGGCTTGGGGATTTACCCTGTTTTCTTCTTCCAACTTTCTGCATTAGTGAAAATTTTCACATTCTATTCCTGGAACCTTCATAATTCTGAAGCTGAAACTGCCCTGCATTACATTGGTGCTGCTGATGCAATCTAATAAAAGCATATAGCGCTAGGCAAATCCTAGTGACAAGAGAACTGTGATGCCAAATTATGTGTATTCTCTCTTTTTCTCTTCCAAGTGATGCATTATGACAGCAAAGCTGTGACTTTTGAAGATTTCAGACCAAAATTCAAATTCTCCTTTTATGACTGACCCAGCCTCATTCTGTTGCTGGGATAAAACACTCTGACCATTAGTAACTCATGAGAGAAAGAGTTTATTTGGTTTGCACATTTGGGTTACAGCCCACCATTGAAGAAAGTCAAGTCAAGAACTTAAGTCAGGAACATGAAGGCCAGTGCCATGAGGGCACTGCTTGCTGGCTCAGCCCCAGGCTCATGCTCTACTGTGTTTCTCATATAGCTCAGGACAACTTGCCTGGTGCTGTCCACCATAGGTTTCTCCCTCTTGTATCTTTTAATAATCAAGACCACCTATCTGGTGCTGTCCACCATGGGCTTGGTCCTCTTTCATTCTTTTATAGTCAAGACAGGCCCCCAGAGACATACCCACAGGCCAATCTGAACTAGACAATTCTTCAACTGAGGTTTTCCTCTCAGATGACTCTAGGCTATGTCAAGCTGACAATTAAAGCTAGCTACCAAGACAATGACATTTATTTCATCTCTCTGCTTTGATTTTCTTTTTTGAAGAATGGGGTTAATAATACTGGCACAGTAGGGTAATTACAAAGATTAAGTGGGATGCTGCATGTAAAGCCCCTGGCAAATGCAAAGGCGAGCATTCTAGATCATTCCATGCTGCTTTGCTCTTTCACACCCACATACAGGATGCACTTGGTTACCCAAGGCACATGCATATGCTCTCTGAGGCCCAAATGAGTATTGCTCACACTCCTGATCTATTCCACACTTTGAAGTAAACTTACAGCATTTGACCCTGTCAGTAATTACCTGTTGTTCATGGCAGGGGGAGTAGAAGATTATTTTGGAGTTGAGCAGCATTTCTGCCCCAAGTTGGAAGCAACATCAGGCTTCAGCATTGGTCAGCAGAAATGCAAGAAATCTAAAATCACCACCCTCATCATCACTTCCTGCCTCTTCATGCCTTCCTTTAACTCTACACATCTAGCTTTATGTCTCAGTTAGGGTTTTACTGCTGTGAACAGACACTATGACCAAGGCAACTCTTACAAGGACATTTAATTGGGGCTAGCTTATACTTTCAGAGGCTCAGTCCATTATCATCAAGGCTATAACATGTCAGCATCCAGGTAGACATGGTACAGGAGGAGCTGAGAGTTCTACATCTTCATCTGAAGGCTTCTAGCAGAATACAGGCTTCCAGGCAGCTAGGACTAGGGTATTAAAGCCCATACTGACAGTGACACATCTACTCCAACAAGGCCATACCTCCTAATAGTGCCACTCCCTGGGCCATATACAAACCATCACAGTTTACATATAAAGTCTCCATTTACCTTCAAAATAGTACCTAAAATGCACCAACTTTGGAAGCCATACTTAAAGAAAACAAATGAGCCTTTTGTCTCACTCACACACAATCTCTCACTAGTCTCTAGACTAACTAGGATGACTTACACAGTTTGTATCTTTATCCCCAAAATAATGATGCCAAACACTATTCTTTTTGTTTTTAACCCTTCTACCCAGAGCACTCACTGGAATTTCATGCATTCCCAAGTCCTTTTCCTTATTCATTCCTTTGGAAGTGAACTCTCTATAGCCCATAGGCCAACATCTACATTCTTGGAATTAAGGTGGAAGATTTGAACACAGAGCCTCTTGGGATGTTCTGACCTCTCTCTCATCCTTAAGCCAAGCTATACTCTGAATACCAGTGTCTGTCAAACTGTAATGCTGATTACAATGTGCCCCATCATCCTCTCAGAGCTCTGTGCACATGCCACACCCACTTCAATTCTGACTCTAGAATATATGGTGGTATTGCTTGAAGTGTCTATATGCTCTTTCAAGTGCAAACAGCTATGATGTGTATCAGTGTTGAGAACCATTCTTGGGAACTGATAATTGCTCCTGGATGTACAATAAAATCTTCTGTGTTAGTCACTGTCCTATTATTATGAAAGATACCATGACCAAGACTACTCTTATAAAAGAAAACATTTAATTGGATGCTTGTTTTCAGATTCAGAGGTTTAGTCCAAAATCATCATGGCATGAAGCATAATGACAGTCAGGCAAGCATAGAGCTGAGTGCTTGCATCCTGATCTGCAGGCAGGCAGAGAGACAGAGACTGAACTCGGAATAAGATTTAGAAACCTCTCAGTACCAGACTTACTCCAACAAGTCCATATCTCCTAATCCTTCCCCAAACAGTTCCACTCTCTTGTGATTAAGCACTCAAATATATGAGTCTATGGGGGCCACTCTCATTCAAACCACCATACCTACCTCTCTGAAGATCCAGATCCAAGCAAGGTCCCAGGCAGCTTTGCTAAGCTCTTCATACAACTCTATCATTTAGAGTGCATATCCCTGGGTATGTAGAAAGTCATGTTGGAAAATTAGTGAACACACTTTTCCTGTACAGAATAAGAACAATGTGAGGATGGGAGTGCCATATCAGAAGCTGGCGAGTGGACACTGCCCTTCCCCTGTTTCCCACAACTGCAGAAACATTCTAGGCATCCATGGCCATTCCCTCAGTTGAACCACTCTGTACCATCACGCTTCTTTTCAATTCTACTCAAAGCAAATCCAGGACCTGAGCTAAATTCTTCAAGCATCCATGCCATTAGACTAGTTCTTTTTTAAAAGCTTTTAAAATAATGAGATTATAGCACAATTACAATATTTCTCCCTTCCCTTTCCTCCATCCAAACTCTCCCATATACCCATCCCTCTTCTCCTTCAAATTCATGGCCTTTTCTAACATTAATTGTTATTGCATGAATAAATGTATACGTGTGTTCATACATATTCATAAATATACAAACTGCTCAGTCTGTATGATACTGTTTGTGCGTATGTTTTGGGAGATGACCATTTGGTACCAGGCACCAAATTAGTTAGCCTAGTTCTCAAATGGGCCCATGGAAATTACTGTTCCCAGACTGTACTTACTGCCCACTGCACAGCCCTGAGACTTCCTTTGCCCAATAGAATGAAAATAAAGTCATATGTCACTTCATGGAATAAGATAGAACCAGAAATTCATAGTTTAAGCTTACCTCATTCACTTTCTGGCCCCTTGTGCATAAAAAAAAAAAGACACCAGAACAAAATATTCAAAATACTCATCTGAAACAATTATTGTACTATACAGTACTACATCTGGACAATCACAATCATTTTCTGGGTTCCTCCTCCTTCTACCTCTTCCTTGTTTGACCTCGAGTTGTTTTTCATCTTACCTCATCTTGCTCCTCTGGTGATACAGATGTCTGTGTTACTGGCACCACTCTTAGTTTTCTGAATTTCTACCCTTTCTCCTCCCATTGAAATTTATAATCATATATTTCCTATGATTCTCTCTCTCTCTCTCTCTCTCTCTCTCTCTCTCTCTCTCTCTCTCTCATGATGTAGTTCTCTATCCCTTGATTTTAAGTGCCAGCTTGTGAATCTTACAGCACCCTCTTCACTCACCCTACAGCCTGGTTACGAGTCCCTCAAGTGGTTTCAGTGACCAAGTATAGAAGAGGATTTCTCCTTTTGGCTCTAATATTTTATTTTCATTCTATCCTTGCAAAAATCTTGGAAGTATATTCTGCACATTTTAAAGGAACCCTTGGGACTGGGGAAAAGGTTCAGTTGATACCATGTACCAAGCAAGCATGAGGATCTGAAGTCTGACTTGTGAAACTGGAGAGCTTTAGTTCAGTGAGACCTTTCCTTAAAAAGAAAACAGAAACAGAGAAGACAACTGACACCCAGCTCTGGCCTGTGCGCGCGCACACACACACACACACATACACACGTACACACGTACACACGAACGTGTACCCACATACATGTGCAAACAGGAACAAGTACATGTATACATACTACATGCAAAAATTTAAACTGAAGGACATCCTATAAGATCCATTAACTAAGAAAATTTCCATTTTAAAATATCTCAAGTCCATAACCCTAGCTGTCACTCAACTCAGGTTCTATATTTTGTTCAACTCTTGGGACCCTGAAACTCAATAAGCCACATTAGCTTGATCAACTGCCTTCTGTGTTGTCCTTCCATCTTGACTTTAAAATTCAATGTTTTTCTTCTGATGCAGACAGGAGGTGTAGCTGTCTTGGACTCTTCTCACCTTATGATCATGGGACTGGAGCACACTTCCTTCTTTGTATTCAAGATGCCCCTCACTTCCTGGCCTTCTTTAGCACAAAATATTGTCTTTCCTTAATCTATCTGGGCCTGGCCACCTCAACTGGCTTGCTGTGAGCTTTACTGTTACATCTGCATGCAATAAATTACTTTCTGAAATATGCTTTGTTTCTTATTTAAATAAACCTGAAAAATTAAAGCCCCCCAAAATTACAGTATTTTTCTGAGGTTGAGAAAGGTTCTGCATGATGTAAAATTACTTCAGTATTTATATGCATCATAACTAATTGACTCTAAATGTCTTTGATTTCCAAGTGTGAGGCAACAGTCTGATGAATCACTCACTAATCGTTTTACAGGTCAATTCATGGCATCTTTTGATGAGCTACCTAAGGGTACAGTGGGTGAATGAGCTTCAGAAGTGAGGATTTAAGTGATGAGCTTTGTGAAAAAAGCTTTTATAGTAGCATTGACAGGAGATGGGAAAATCAAACCACAGGAATGGTTTTTATAATGGAGCTGATTTGCCCTAATAAAATCTAAGGGGCTCATATGAGACAGAAATGGTGATGTTCTTAACAGCGAAGACAGCTGTACTGTAAGTGCTAAAGCCTGGCAACGAGGAGTGAGTGAGGAGAGAGTGTTTAGTGACTGCATTCACATCCAAGCAGCTGTTCTCCCACAATCACTTAGCAAAGCTCCAACCACAATTGCCAGAGTTATAGTGATAGTGGAGACTCGGTGAAAGACAGGTTTCATGTGAGCAATGGCTGCCACGTGCTTCTCAACCAACCCTGGTTAGTGGGTGTCACAGTTACTCTCATCACTGTGACAAAACCTGACAGAAGCAACTGAGGGAGAAAGACTTTATTCTGGCTCACAATTTGAGAGCAACATCCATCATGGCAGGAAAGGCCTGGGAGCAGAATATGAGGCAGCTCATGTCTGCATTTAGGAAACATGGATGACAGTGCTCAGCTCACTTTCTCTCTTTTAGTCAGTCAGGGACTCTTTGACCCAATCTAGAATCTACTCTACAGATAGATGTACCCAGAGGCATGTTCCCTAAGTGACTCCAGATCCTGTCACACTCACTGAAGATGTCAACTCTAGGCACTCCCAAAGCTTCTGTTTGAACCCTGCACTTAACTATTCCTTAATATTTCCCTTCCTTGTTCACCAAGTTTCCTGACTGATCCCCTACCCCATCAGCACATGGCTGTTTAAGGCTTTAGACCTGGTCCCAGACCCCGTCACAGCAAGATCTCTGTGAGTTTGAACTTGGTCTGCTTTGCTTACCATTACCCTCTAAGTATCTTAAATTGTTCAAACCACATAGTAAACACCTTACTAAATTAACTGAGTGAATCAAGATTATCTATAAATAAGGACTCCCTAAGGCCATTTCCTAAGCATAAAAGCTAAACTTTAGGCTGGGATTATGGCTCAGTTAATAAAACTCTTGCCTCCCAATTGTGAGGTCCTGAGTTCTGACATCATAACCCACACAAAACTTGGGTGTAATGATGATCACTGTAATCCTCAGGTGGCAAGATAGGAGGCAAGGCAGAGGCCTAGCCTAACCTTCCTAGTGAGATCCCAGGCCAGAGAAAGGACTTGTCTCAAACAAAAGGAGCAAAGTCCCTGAGGAACTCCAGGGCTATCCTCATATGGATGTACATACAAATGTACACACTCACTCATGTACAGTGGATACACATGCACACACATAGACATGTACACCTATAGATATTTACATACACACACAAAGATAGATTTTGCTAACAGGAAAGAAAAGTCCATTGGCCTTCAGACCAATAGTACTATCCACCTTCAGCACAGTGAACCATATTTGTGCAATTACTCTACCAGTTTAAAAGACTAAAAACATTTAAAAATAGAAAGACAGCAGGCCAGAGCTGCATTAATGAGATGATAAATTTTTCTTCAGTATGAGATCAAGCAACCCTGTCTCAAATACAACTGAAATTCTTTGGACCCATCTAGACTAATCAGACATCAGTCCTGAGTGAGGACTGAACTGGAATGGGAAAACTTCATCTGCACATGCTTCCAGTTACTCCTGCACAGGTTTCAACAGGAAAGAGTTGTTAGGCAGTCAGAAGGAGGAGGCAGCATGGCTTTGGGGGTCAAAGAAGAGACCCACACTGCTATGAGGCAAGGAAAAAGACCATCTTAAGGGCAGTTGCATTATAGAAATAACACATATGGCTGTAAACCAGTTAGGACTTGTCATTAAGCTTGAAGTTTTATTTGGTGGCTGCCCTGAAAGTGGCAACTACTAGTTACCTTTTAAATTATTACTTATCACAGGCATCTCTTCTTCCCTGGTATATCTTTGTCTTTCCCCAAGTGTCTGTTCATGGATTTAAGTAAAAGGTTAAAACAGCATAGAGGTGAGTGATGGAGAGGCAAAGATAGGCAAGATGAGGAAGCATGAGAGTACATGGTGAAGTGTAGGTGTACATGCACAGAATTGCTCTGCACTTGGCCAGGTTTTTTTTATAGAATTTATTTGCAAAAAGTAAATGTCAAGTTTAAGATCTCAAAATGGAATATAAGATGATACTACTATGTTAAACTCACACAGCATTCAAAATGCTGCAACGAGGCACATTAACACACTGCAAATGGTTTCAGGTTATGTACCCGCAGATGGATCTTGCCAATGATGTGTAAGTGCTAAGAGTCAATAGGTTAAAACAAATATACTCTACATGACATTAATTCAAGTTAAAAGTTTTAAAATGGCAAGTGTTCTACTAAACAGTGATGCTGTTCTCTACCACATTGTCACGTCATGCCCTTGTCAGGGGAAATAAGCAGGATAACAGAAGACCTGCCCCAGTGTGCCTGAAAGACAGAGTGTAGCATATTAACTAACTATGCTGCCATTCCAATCACCACTCTTCCCTCCTGCCAGGTGACATACCTGAGGAGGTTTTCACACAGCTCCTGAACTCACATACACAAGGTCCAGGTTTGCCAGCATGCAGGAACACAAGGTCATGCTGCCTCCACTACTGCAAGAAGTCCAAGATGCCCTTTAAATGCTTCAAGACAACATTGTTCTAAGGCCTTGAACTCCTCAGCATGAACAGTTTCTAGGCTGAGACTTCTTTGCTCACTGTAATATCAATAATTTAAAAATACTGTCTGTATCACAAACCTTCCATTGCCAGTGTGGGATATTCCAATCATCCATTGCTTTTGCTGATTCAAACTATAAGCACACACCTTCCCCAAAGACTCGAGTCTTCCTTCTGCCGTGTCAGAACCATTCCCTCTTCACAGATTATTACCAGAAAATAAATACCAGAACTGATGTGTGATCATCTCGCAAGAAGCACTCTTGTGAAAGCTTTAGCAAGGCCAGTTTCACTGCAAAAGGAAAATAGGGTAAGGCACATATTCAGGGAGGTGTTGGCTTTCATTTCTAACAGTGATGAAGGCTGTGGGTGACTCCTCTCTTGCCTGAGAGGCACCATCTTACAAGATGATGTCTGTGGTTGGCTTCATGGCTTATTTCTCCACAAGACTTGAAGTCCCTGAAAATCAAGCACACTGATGCAACCATGGCATCCAGGATGATGGGGTGGGTGATGTGGGGAAGCTCACATGGCATTGGAGACTCATGTTTAAGTTCTGCTATTTTAAACCAAGTATTTACTCTGCCTCCTTTTGTTCTTAATATGTGAGACTATGCAACGAGCATAGCTGTGCTAGCTCACAACTGTTTTTTATTGTTATTTCTTTGACAAACCAGTTATTATTCCTTTCTAAGTACTCATACTACAATAGTTAAGGGTGACAGACATGAGAGAAAAAAGAGGAAACGGAGGAAGAGGAAGAGGAGGAGAAAGAGGAAGCACCTAGGCATTGTAAACCATTCATAATGATTAGAACAAGTTCACAATGATTGGAAACAAGTAACCAGATGGCAAGCCACTAGGACACAGCTGACAGCTGGGACCACCAAGACACTCCTCAAAACACACGATAATATCATCAACATCATGACTACCACAGAGAATTTGGAGAGACACTTAAGGCTGAAAATTCAGGATTGAGTGCTACGACATTTGAACTGACTAAATATAATAGGAATTCACTTACTCTTCCTGTAATTGAACAAACATACTTGAAATAGAGATTAAGCAATATCTTGGGTCAAGATCTCCAAAGACCAGTCTGAGCAAAGGCACACAATGCACTTAAATCACCTTGGGCCTGAGGGTGTTAGATCCCCCAGGATAGGAGAATGACAAGGTGGAAAGACGAGAGTGGGTGGGTGGGTGGGAGGGTGGGTTGGAGAATATCCCCATATTGGCAGGGGGAAGGCGGAGGGAATGGGGAGGTTCCAAAGGGGAGATCTGAAACATTTGAAATGTAAATAAAATATGAAAATAAAAACAAAAAAAGAAGGTTCTGAGATGATCCATCCAAGGAGTAGGGGCAGGGCATGGAGGAAAGACAAAAAAAGGTTAAGTGAAGCTCCACAAAAAGTGTCAACCTCTATCTCAATGTCCTATACCTGGGGGTACCTCACTGACATTCAGCCATTGGTTGAGGGCCACCTGAGATGAAAGCCATTCCCAGGCACATCTAGCTCTTTGGGTCTCTGGAAAACACTGTCAGGTGCAGACAGGCTGAGGGGAACATGACACACTCAGATGGGCAGTGGCGCTATGACAGATGTAGGAAGCACTGGGGAAAATGTTCCCAATGCCCAGTAGAAGTGGTGTTCAGAAAGGCCAAGCTATGTCATTCACTCTGGCTCTGTACCCTTAGGCATTCGGCAGTTATAGACACAGAGGTATCACAGGGAAGACATGAGTAGAGGATTTCCGGAATCCCTTAGGAAGCACTGATCCTGGTTCTACTACTCACCACCCTCCTCTGATCAGCCTTTGGACTCTCAGGAGTGCCTGCACAGTTGATTGAGTCCTGGAGTCAAAGCTCCATTCTATGTGGAGATTACCTAACAGCCCTGAAGACACACTTAGGACTAAAACTCCATCCAAAGATTAGCAAAGAAAGTTGGAAACAATAATAAAAACATGTGAAAAGAGCCGAGGTTCACATCTATTTGATGGGGTGGGAGGTCCAGGCTGCTAGTCCAGCCCAAAACAAATGGTCAAAGGTTAATGTTACTAAGCTGCGTTTTATCCACAAGTCAAGGTCAGGCTTTCATGAAATTTGTGGATTTTCAGACATAAAAGAAACATACATCAGAAGAGAAAGAGAAAAACACATGTGTGGAGGAGCATGCTGTGGGGACTTGAGCTTAGGGACCACGGCTATGAAGGAGATAGAGTTTTGAGAGTTTGTTTTCCGATGACCTGACAAATACCCTAAGTCAACAGATGTTTGGTTAATCAGGTGGCAACAGACCTCTTTGCTCACCATGTAGGAGGATGGTATAGTAGGTGATGGTATAGTAGGTGATGGTATATAGGGGTGGAAAAGCTAGATGCTTAGGGATTGTTGCAGGAGTTACAGTGGGAGATAACAGACAATGTAGTTAACACACTTCCTGGAGAGATTACACAGATGAGGGAACCAGCCCAAAGGAAACGGTATTGTTCTTGTAAGTTCATCCTTCTGATTGTGCATAGGTGATGGTTCAGTGAGGAAACAATACACCCCTCTGTTTTTAAAACCTGGAAGAAGCTTTATTCCCAAAGAACTGCGCTTGTGTGAGACATCACTGAGATGAGACAGGAATAGAACTCTGTCCTAGCAAGAAAGCAGAGCTAGCTCCTGAAATCAAGTCCTTCAGGTATGGGATATTGGAGATGTAAGGGGATACAGTGACTGACCACCTCATGCTGCAGGGAATGCTCTCCAGCATGAGCTAATTCCATTGGTCAAATAATAACATTTAGCAAGTAAAAATCATTAATGAATAATACAACAGAAAACCTACAAGTACTTCACAGACAGGCTCTGCTAAAACACCGCTGGTAAGAGATGAGCTATCCACAGCACTGGGAACCAGATGCTGACAGAATCAGTAGTACTTGTTGCCAGACGGTACATACAAGGAGCAAGACCGAGTCCACCTGAGCCATGTGGATAGAAAATGGAGAAGGAGGAACTGTGGGAGGGCCAGTGTTCACCATGAGGCTGAGAGATGGGGGAAAGAGAAACGGATGGAGGATGGGAGGCTAATAAGGAGGTCCTCTCTCTGCCTGCTCAGCATCATAGAGGTGTCTGAGAAGCAGGTTAAACCTGTATCTGATTCAGGAAAACGTCAGCTCTAGAGACAAAGATATAAGACCAACTGAGGCTTAAAGTAAGCCTCACCCTAGAACTGGTGGAAAAGGGCTTGGAGGTGGAACATGTGTGTGTGTGTCAAGAGTAGAGCCCAAGACTGAGAACTATCTCAACTGAAGAAAAAGAATAAGCCAGGCTAAGGAGAGACCAGAAGGGAGAATGATGAACATTACCTGTTACTTAACGACATGAGTACATCACTCTGAGATAGGCAGCTTGGGTCATCTCTTCACCCTGGAAGTTTCACAGTGTATACAACACATCTTGAGTGTCACTCAGTGTGACCTCATTCCCTTGGTGATATGCAGGTGGCTGTAGCCCACATAAAAAAGCTTGCTTTTGTACTGCAAGCTTTTATAAGTAAATAGAAAAGATGTAGTTAATCACCCCTAAATAGAAGCACACTTGTTCACTGTCACTATTGTATGTTGTAAGTATA
>JADRCH010000011.1:21037404-21062810 GCA_019843965.1 Rhynchomys soricoides
AATAGAAGCACACTTGTTCACTGTCACTATTGTATGTTGTAAGTATACATCTGTGACATGTATACACATGATGGCCAATCCTTGCACTTGGTTACCTCAGTGACATCCAGTACTAGGCTCTATCATGATTTCAATGTCATCAGGTGACATTTGAACTTAAGGGACCACTGTTGAGCATATGATCTGTAATTGACCAAAATGTCCTTAGGCTGTGTGAGGCTGCAGTATTCAGTATGTTGAAGGGGAAAAAAGGTACCTAGAATTAAAATATGACCAGGATTACATAGGGCCCCACTGTTGGCTCACTATGTAAAGATCAGATTATTTAACCTCTTTGAGCCTCTGTTTGCACATCTGTAAAATGGGGAGAAGAGCACCTATGTGAAGGATTGTTGTAAGAGCTGAATGATTTAAGATGTAGAAAGTGCCCAGAAGCCAGCCAATGCCACAGTTAACACTGTATATTTGTAAAGAGGACTGCAGCATGGACAAGACAACCAAGGCCTACCCAGAGGGTGAATTTGGAACAGCAAGCCTAAGTATGGGGTTATCACCACAGAAGCAAAAGAAAAAGCTCTCATTATTAACAATATTAGGTGTCTGAAATACCACTGCGTTTATTTTAGAAACACAGATGGCCAGGCAGATGTGCGCTGCGTGGGAGTGTGTGAACAGCAAGTGACATGAGCGGTAGCTGTGGTATTCATCTTGAACTAGGCATCCTTCTTTCTGATTATGGCATTTGATGAAAAATGGAGCCAGCTCCACAGAATACAAATCTTTATTTGTGAGCACTATCATGCTCACAAATAAAGTATCAAATTATAGAATTGTATGATCAATTTTTGCTACTTTTTATACTTCGCACTGAGAATGTATTATGTGTTTTCTGCAACCATGTCGCATAAACTTCTCAGCAAGTCATGGAAGCAATTCTTTTTGGCACCTCTAGTTCCTGAACAGGGAGGCTGAGATACTTGTTTTGGTTGTGAACACCAGAGCCAACACCAACCCACATACTTACCCCCGGAGTCGCACCCTTCGGTGCTGTGCATCACTGCTTCTCAGTTAAGGACTTAATAAGTACCATGAGAGGGAAAGAATCTGTGCTGATTTACGGAGCTCTGCCACACTGTGTTAGGGAGGAAATCATGCTCCCCCCAAATCCAAAGACTGAAGACATAACCCTGCACCTCAAACATGGCTGTTACCAGAGACTAGCCCTTTAGGGAAGTAATTGACCCTAATCCAATATGACAAGCACCTTTATAAGGATCACACCTCAGAACACACAGAGAAACTAGAGGTGTGTGTGCACAGAGAGAAAGCAAAGAGCAGACACAGTAGAAGGGCAGCCACCTGCAAGCCAAGGAGAGACCTCCAGAAGGACAAGCTGGCAAATTCCTCTACACCCATTACCTTACACTTCCAAACACAGCTATAATACATAAGTTCCTCTTGGCACAGCCTGAAGAAAGAGCAGTGTTCTGTCAGCCAGTTGCTCATGATCAATCCCTGTTGTTGATATATATGGCCATGTGTCTTCTCTTTCCATCTTCTCCTGGCCTATCATCATGCAACATGCATGTGTAAAGTTGTGTGCCCAAAGCATTTCAGTATTGTTAATTCTACACTGTAATAACTAACTTGCAGACATCAAGGAAAGGAGTGACCACCACATGAGGACTCAGGTTTTGCTTCTAGGAGAAGGCTCCTGTGTATATAACATATTCAGGACAGTTGTATCATCTGGGAGAAGCCAAAAGTTTACTGTGTGCACTTGGAGGCTAAGTAATTGTTAAAGGAGATGTGGGGGGGGGGGGGCTTGTGGGGATTATGGTGATTAACTCTGCATGTCAATTTGAGTGGACTGTGGAGTGTTCGGATCAAACACATTCTCTATGTGTGTGCATCTGTGAGGACTCTTCTGGGTGAGAGAATCATTGGAATGATTCTTGTGGATACCATGTAAAGACATTACCATCTTCCCTAAATAAATAGCAAAAACGTTTCTAAAGAAGTTATTGGAACTGGCATTGGGTGAAAGTGCTTACTGTCTGACCTCCACACATGTACTGCTACACACACACACACACACACACACACACACACACCCCAAGGAAAAATCAGTTTTCTCTCTTAGAAAATATTATGGCTCAAACCATTGACAGTCCAGATTTTGTAACAAGTTGCCAATCATTAAGCCTCCATTCATCTAGGGATGAAACTGATCCCATACCTGGTTTAGCCATGAAGCAGTTTACGAGGACCCTCAGGAGCTCTGTTTAAGGTTAATAGCCTCACTGGTGGCTTGCTAAAAGCTATTCCACATTACCCCTTGTGAATCTTCAGAAATGTCTTCAGAATGACCTTTCATTGCTTGTTCACTTGAGGTGGGTAGGGATAGTCAGAATCTGAATAGATTTGAACAGCAGTCTGGCATTGTAGTGAATAATCTAAATTACACAAAACCAGAAGTCAGCTTGACATTGCAGTGAATAATCTAAGTTACAGAGAGCAGGAAGTCAAAGTAAAAGGCGTAGGACCCATGACAGATGATTGCAGTTGGTGGCACTTTTGGAGCACTGCAGGATGGTGATGAGCAGAAGGTATAATTCCAGTGACAAGATACCCAGAAGAAGCAATTTGAGAGGATGGTGCTGTTCTGAGGTGAAGATTTAGAGGGTGCTGCCCATTGAGGCTCCTCCCATCGAGACTCCGCCCATCGAGGCTCCTCCCATCGAGGCTGCTTACTTGCTCTGACCAGGAGTGGAGCATGCCATAGTCAAGCATGTGCCACCGCCCCCTGTGACACATCTCCTGCAGCAGCACCACCACCACCAACCCCGCATCACGAGGGTGCTGCAGCCTCCCAAAAATACCATCACCAGCTTCCAACAAATTGCCAAGCACTAGAGAGACATTTTACATTGAAACCACAATAAATATTTTCATTAACTAAAGTAGTTTGTATGAGGGCATACTATTTACCATAGAATTTATGACTGACATGTTGCAAAGAAATGTAGATTTAGCATCATAAAATCTATAATGGTAGTAGGATATGCCCATCTTAGATGTTTTCAGCACAGTTTTGAAGAACTTCTGAGTTATTTTGTTATTGTGAAGCTAAACCTTGTATGACTTGATACAGTTTATGAACTCTCTTATCTCGTTTATGCTCTCTTTTAAAAGTATTTTACAGGTTTTTCCATATTCTGAAAATATTGCTGTGCTGCAAAATTGGCCAGATGGTAACACAATTCATGTACGAGCCACAGAAATGACACTGGCTCAGGAGCTTTCTGCTAGTTATGATGGCAGTGGGGTCAAAAGCTAGATGATGGCAGAGGAACCAGAGCATGAGCCCCATGATCAAGAGATCTAGGCTATATCCCAGCCAGTCAGACTTTCAGTTCTTTATTGACCTTGACCACGTCAGCCAGCCTCTGTCTCCAGCTCCCGACCTATAGTATTGAGAAAAGAATGTTCTTATTTCATAAAGTGTGTCAGAATTAGTGATTTGTTATTATGGAACTCGGTGGAATATGGACGGATAGGAGCCAGGTACAGGCAGGTGATAAAACCCAACAAAAATGTCTCACCGGTATGTTCTCTTTGATTTATTTTTCATGAGAATTGAATGGTTTTACACATTACAGTGGGATATAATCAAGATAATTGCTGCAGAAGTTCTGATAGTAATAAAAGTCCAAGCCTAAATAAATAAATAAATAAATAATCATTAAGCACAGCTAAGTCTACTAACCCAGTGTCACAAAGGACAAAATCACCCAGAAAAGTATCAGAGATTTCCAGAGTTGAGAATACACACGAAGAGCAGAGCTCTGGCCTTGGTCAGTCTCTCTAAGTAGAGAGCTGATTAGAATTTATCAAATCAATTAATGGACAGTCTAACAGTTGATAAATTTAGCAAGAAGACAAGGCTGTTAAAGGCACCATTAAAAAATAAAATAAGGGGGTAAAGAGATGGCTTGGCAGTTAAGCATGCTTGCTGCTCTTCCAGAGGACCAGAGTTTCATTCCCAGCACTGTGTCAGGTGACTCACAACTTCCTGTACCTCCAGCTCCAAGGGATCTGACATCTGATGATATTTGCACTTGTGTGTTCATACCCACATGGAGACCCGAGCACATATCCATAATTAAAAATAATAAAATTAAATTTGTAAAAGGAATGTATTTTTTAAATAAGATGAAAATTCTTGTTGGGAGCCTAGCATGTTATAACATGCCTGCAATCCCACATGTAGGAGATTAAAGCTGCAGAATTACAGAAATTTCAAGAGCCTACTAGGGCTACATAATAAGACTCTGTATCAAAACAATAAGAAAAAAATCTCTTTTTAGAGAGCAAATACTTCACCCATATGAGATAACAATTTTCTTGAAGCAATCAGTAGTTTCCAAGAGAAACACCGATGTTTATTTATTATATATATATCAGATAAGAATTTATTAAAATAAATAGTTGTCATGACAAGACCACCATTATCAGATCTCAGTCCTAATGCCATGTTAACGGTGTGGCCAGAGTCTCAATAGTCACAGCCTGACATACTGTAGTTACCCTATAGGAATCTCTGTAGAAGGAAAGAACACTAGTGAAACTTAATAATAGGGGCAATGTTACAGAACAAGAGAAACAAAGAGCCAGGTATGGTGGCACACACCTTTAATTCCAGCACTCCAGGAAGCAGAGGCTGGTGGATCTCTGATTTCAAGACTAGCCTAGTCTACTAATCAAGTTCCAGGACAGCCAGGGCTACAGAATGAAATTCTGTCTCAAAAGAAAGAGTAGAGGGAGGGAGGGAGGGAGAAAGGGGTGGGGGGAAGGGAAGAGAGGGTGTTATGGGCCAGCAATGAGTTTCTACTAATCTCAGGAACATTTGAGATGCCGAAATGGGTCACTGATATTAATTTACTTCTACATAACCAAGGTCCATGCAAACCTACAGTCATATAAATTAGAACTTATACAAGAAAGCTCTGGTCTAAACATTAGAGGACAGCAGACATGACTACTGTATGTATTCTCCAGTTCAGTCCTGATAGGCTGAGCTTGAAAGTCTTATCCCTGATGACTAAGGATGTTGAACATTTCTTTAGGTGCTTCTCAGCCATTTGGGTTTCCTCAGTTGAGAATTTTCTGTTTAGCTCTGTTCCCCATTTTTTTATAGGGTTATTTGGATCTCTGGAGTCTAGCTTCTTGAGTTCTTTGTATACCTTTGATATTAGCCCTCTATCGGACATAGGATTGGTAAAGATCTTTTCCCAATCTGTAGGTTGTCGTTTTGTCCTATTTACAGTGTCCTTTGCCTTACAGAAGCTTTGTAATTTTATGAGGTCCCATTTGTCGATTCTTGATCTTAGAGCACAAGCCATTGGTGTTCTGTTCAGGAACTTTTCCCCTGTGCCCATGTGTTCAAGATTTTTCCCCACTTTCTCTTCTATTAGATTCAGTGTATCTGGTTTTATGTGGAGGTCCTCAATATATTACTTGAAGTTCTAGCTAGAGCAATTAAACAACAAAAGGAGGTCAAAGGGATACATATTGGAAAGGAAGAAATCAAAATATCACTATTTGCAGATGATATGATGGTGTACTTAAGTAACCCGAAAAACTCCACCAGAGATCTGCTACAGGTGATAAACACCTTCAGTAAAGTGGCCGGATACAAAATTAACTCAAGCAAATCAGTAGCCTTCCTACACTCGAAGGATAAACAGGCTGAGAAAGAAATTAAGGAAATGAAACCCTTCACAATTGTCACTAACAATATAAAGTATCTTGGTGTGACTCTAACCAAACAAGTGAGAGATCTGTAAGACAAGAACTTCAAGTCTCTGAAGAAAGAAATCGAAGAAGACCTCAGAAGATAGAAAGATCTCCCATGCTCATGGATTGGCAGGATTAATATAGTTAAAATGGCCATCCTGCCGAAAGCAATCTACAGATTCAATGCAATCCCCATCAAAATTCCAACTCAATTCTTCATAGACTTAGAAAGAGCAATTCTCAAATTCATATGAAATAACAAGAAACCCAGGTTGGCACAAACTATTCTCAACAATAAAAGGACTTCTGGGGGAATCAGCCTCCCTGACCTCAAGCTGTACTACAGAGCAGTAGTGATAAAAACTGCCACAAAACTTTTTAATGCAGGAAAAGTCTTTGCTAGGGCATTGCCTAACTTGGAGGCTCAAATGATAAATATTTAGAAGTCTAAATATATAGTTAATGAAAATGAAGGCACAACTTATAAATGAGAGATCAACAAGAAAAATAAATCAACAAACCAAAATGTAGTTTGAAAAGTCAGTAAAGTCAACAAAACCCTATTCACAACAGTAAGCAAGAGAAGGATAGAAGAGGTTATAGAGATGAAACAAGATTCCATACGATCTCAGGAGCACTAAACAGCAATCAGTGCTGTGAGCAATACACAAAGGTGCTTCCAGACACTGAATGAACAGCCCCACTGTTATGGGGCTCGAGGAACCAATGTGAAGTGAAGCTTCCTTGTGATTCCACAGATTCTCCATCTTGGTCATATCTCAGAGGTGTGGGGGCATCCACTTGGCACACACTGATTTTGCACGTCTCATACAAATCTAGTATTATTCTATTCTAAAAACAACAGTAAAGTGATGTTCTTTCTTATACATTGTATTTTCCAGGTTTCCAATTTATTGATGGTAAGTATCCCTTTATAAAAACAGTGTCAGGGGAGAGCTACTTACATGAGAAAAAAAAATCCACTGGTCCTAAAGATATAGTTGAATAGATCCTGGTAAATTTATGAAGCTGGTGATCATAACCACACTTAGGCTGTGGAACATTCCATCTCCCCAGAACTCTCTGGTGCATTTGAGCCCCACAGTTCCCCTGCTCACAGGTCTGCTTCCCATTGCTACATAACACAGATCCCTGTCTGGCTTCTTGGACCCAGCAGGATGCTCTGAGATGGGCCATGGGCCTTCCTTGCTGTTGACTGGTAGGATTGAACGGCACGGGGGTAGCATGGTGTTTTTACTCAGCAGCAATGGACATTTATTTGGATCATTTTCTTCAGTAGTCTTCCTTCTTTCCTCTCCCTCCACTTCCTCTCCCCCAATCCTTTTCTTTTTCTCCTATCATCAACACTGGTAAGAACTTTGGGATGCACTTTTCTTCCTCCCTCATCGTGGAGAACCAGGAGTAGAATTTCTCAAGATCACGATGGGCATTCATCAACAGTGCCAAGCTACTCCCCAAATCCTGAACTAACTAGTCAATTTGTGTTTCCAACAACAACACCTGAGTATTTCAGTCACTCCAACTGCTCAATACTCAGGACTCTAGATGATTTCCATTTTTATAATAATACAAGTCTGTCCATTCACACTAATGTCTTGTCCTGATTTCAAACTGAATTGTTTTTATGATTAGTAATGTCAGTTGTAGATTTTTCTGGTTAAGAAAGTAATCAAATATTTTGCTGTGTTTCTCTTACTGAGTCAAAAGACAATGTTAATACGTTCCAGCTACAAGTCCTTCTCAAGTAGGTTATCTTTTCATCTTACAGGTGATGTCTCTCAAGGAGCCTTTTTATTCATCTTGATGAAATTCATCCATTTTATTTTATAGCTTGCATTTTCTGTAAAGCATTGCCTTTCAAGGGGAATGAGCTGATGAAGACTGACATGAACAGGTTAGGTTGAGGCGGCACTAAGGAAACAGTGCAGAACTGTGAGCCCTTTGTGTGACTGGGAGAGAAGTTAGAAGTTAGAGTGTGTGCCCGCCTCACTGTTTGACTGCAGTTACATCATCCTGCGGCTGGAGGCAACAGGTGCTAGCGTAGCAGCTACTGTCTGAAGTCCAACCTGGGAAAGGGAGACAGATATGCTCATCTTGGTTCAGCCACCTTTCAAAATAAAAGCCAAAGCAGGAGGAATCACATCTAGTCAGGCAAGAAGAAAAGGCAAAGGAGATTCTCTACTTTGTAAAGAAAAGGTTGAGACAATGAAAGACCAATCGAGGAAATGGATCAGCAAAACTACTACATTGCATTTCAGATGAGAACGAAAAAAATAGTAACATTAACATGAAAACAAAATCTCACCCAGTGGGCAACCGAGTGGGGAGTCTACGAAATAAGCAAAAGCCCCACTTCTGTCAAATAGAGGCTATTTGAGAACACAATTTCTCAATATAAATTGTAAAAATTGTTTTGCTAACTTATTATTGGTCAACATGCTAGTATCCCACATCCTTCCAGCTACACCCAGCGATACAACCATACCTTTGCCAGTTTCAACTTATACTGTAAATCTCAAGGAAATACAAACTGAAAAGCCTCAGGACATTACTAGGACCTGAAATCTAATTAAAAACAAAATGAGAAGCTGATCTGCATTCTGAGTATTTTTGGAAATATCCTATTTAATCGCAACACTCAACTAATTACCAATTTAAGGACAGAATTCAAAATAAACTCTTCTTCAAGACTGTAGCTTCGACACAGAGCTGAGGAGTTTCCCTCCATCGGGCAACTTCCCAAGGATAATTTATTCATCTCCTGCAGAAAAATAAATCACTAGGTTTAACATATATTGTAACATTATTTCTATAGAGTGGGTAGATTGTAAATGAAATACATAAAAACTCAATATTTGATATTTTCAATAAAATTGCAATGCAGATAGAGATCACTTTTCTAAGATGCTTTTCCAACATACCGAGAGCTTGATTTTTCTTAAGCCAGAAAATCTTTCCTAAATTAGATTTTCTTTTAATTCCCCAGGATACTAAATACAATACAATACAATACAATAAAAGGACATGGTGCCTTTAGTAAGGATTTTTCTTTCAAATGTGAAAGGAAGAGATCCAATAGGATTGGGAAGGTGCTAAATAATTTCGGCTCTATTTACAGTCTGGGAGAGTTTGTTATGTATGAACTCCAGGCATTGACTCTCCTTGAACTGCTCTCAGTCATTCAAGGTGCACTTCAATGCAGGAAGCACACATGACTGCATAGATTTCTCGAGCAACTAACATGTCTCATAATCTTATGAGTGTTTTTATTACTCCAGTACTAAACGAGACAGTTGGTTTTTTCCAAACCTATGATGCAAGCTCCTCACTAACACATGAACTCTCCAGAAGCATGTCAGTTACACACCAGATACAAGCTACAGAAGCTAGTTCTCTCCTTCTACCATGTAGGTCCCAGGGATTCAAGTCCAGTTGTCAGTCTCTGCATCTAGCAGCTTTATCCATTGAACCATCTCACCAACTGTCTTAATTTGGGTTCATTGCTGTGAAAAGACACCATGACGAAGGCAACTCTTATGAAGGAAAACATTTAATTGGGGCTGGCTTACAGTTTCAGAGGTTCAGCTCATTATCATTATGTCCGGAAGCATGGCAGCATCCAGGTCGACGTGATGTTGGAGAAGGAGCTGAGAGTTCTACATCTAGTTTTGAAGGCAGGCAGGAGGAGACTGATTTCTGCAGGCAGCCAGGAGGGTCTCTTCCACACTGGGTGGAGCTTGAGCATAGAACCTTAAAGCTGACCCCCACAGTGATGCACTTCTTCCAACAAGGCCACAACTACTCTAACAAGGCCATAACTGTGCCACTTCCCACAGGCATATTCAAACACCACACCAACCAACAATTTACATCTTTTATATAAAGCATATCTACTAATAAATTATTTTAGTTTGGATTATTTTAATATGTTTGGTGTTCAGCTTTTGCATTAAGGTTAAAAGTTGAATAAAGGCATCCATCAATCTTGCAGTGTTGAGATGCTCTGAATTTGATTCACTCTGGCCTTTGAAGTGAGTTCTTCGTTTTCATGGTTTTTAATGTTTTTAACACCTTTTCATTTCATATCTAGAGATTCATTTATCATTTCTTGTCAGCAGGCCCAGTGGCCCCGGATTGGCTTTTGTTTATCAAGACAATGTCTTCAACCGGCAATTTCATCAGTGGCCTTACCTGACAACCTTTTATTTGGGCACTTTATATCACCCCTCTATGTCTGTGGATGCTAAGGTTTTTGCTGACCACCCCCTCACATGTGATGACTTTCTTTCTCTGCTTGCATTTGAAACTCTCTGCCCTTACTTCTAAGTTTGATTACAGTCTGTCTTGGTGAGGATTCCACTCACTCCATATTTACATCATGCTGTGGGCTTTCTTTACTTCTTCATTTGTTTTCTTTCTGCCCTCCTTGTCTGGCAACTTCAAGGGATATATCTTTAAAATTATTGATTCTTCAGCCTGATCGAGAGGCCTACAGACACTTTCTGCATAGTTTCAACCCATACACTGTGACCTCTGGCTCTAGAATATCTGATTGATCATAGTGTATGATTTTAGCAGTTTTAATTTCTCACCGTGTGTGCGTGTGTGTGTGCGTGTGCGTGTGTGTGTGTGTGTGTGTGTGTGTGTGTGCACACGCGCGCGCGTGTGCGTTATTGCCCTGATTTTACCTAGCTGTCAGTGTCCCTATGTAGCTGCCCAGGCTTCTTTAAAAGGTGATTTTGAGGTTTTTGTCAAGTAAAGTATAAGTGTACATTTTTAGGTTGGTTTATTCTGTTATCTTGCTAGTGTTATTCATCATCTTGTGATCAAGTATAAAAATGCCTGCCCCAGAAATTTATCCTAAGAGTCTATGTGGACTGCTGGTGGGATCTGCAGGAAGGCAGCCTACAAGTGATCCTGATGACTAGACCTGGAAGGGAGTCCATTGTGGTAGGTCCTGGACTCAAAACCTCCCAGAGCAGTCACCCTTGAATCTACAGGAGTTTGTAGCCACAAATGACTGGCTGTAGCTTGGGACTATGGTTCCCATTGTGAGTCTACCATGAGCTTGGTTACCAGGTCTTTAAGGGTGAACTTGGAGCTTCCAGCCACAGGAACTGACCTGGCTTGTGGAGGATTTCTCCTGGATCAGTGAAGGTTGTTGTGGCTTTAAAGTATACATGGAGCCTAAGTCTGCATAGGAAAGCCTAAAGTGTAAAGTATAAGGGCCAAGGTGATGAATTCTGGGTCTTGCATCCACAAGGAGCAGCTCACAGGTAGCCTAAAATACAGAGGAATCCCTCCTAGCACTGCGTCAGGCTTTGGTGATGGAGTGTCAGGTAATTTGGGAAGGGTTCTCTGCAGTGGGATGTATAAATTTAGGCAGGAGTGCATAGAAATGTAAACTGTCCTTCCTGCTCTCTTCCATGATCTCCCATTTCTTCATTCCACCAGGCTGTTGTCCTGGCTTCCTTGTGAAGGTATCATTGCTCATACTGGAGTTTCTGAGAATTAAAATGTCACCTCCTGCCATCATGGTGACAATACTCCATCACTGGCCAATGCCAAGTTCAAGTGCAAATAGCCTTCCATAGATGAAAGCTAGGTCTTAGCTGTAAACCTCCAAAGCTCTGCTGCTCCTGTTCCAACTGATGGCTTCAGCCTCAGCTTGGAGTCAAGGTGGCTTGCAGCCATTCTGGAAGATTCCATTTCATACAAATCCATATCTCTCCCTCCCAAAAGCAAGAGTATAATAAATTTGTATAGTGCATTATTAAGTATGTACCTGACAGGTGAGGGTATTGACTGATAGAAATTGAGGAATCCAATCACAGTTTTATATATCTGAATATAAGAGATTTCCCATGGACTGCTTGTAGCTCTGCACATTTCAAACATTGTTTCTGTTGCTCACACCAGTGTCTGAATGCTCAGTGCTGAAGATGTACTTATATCACTGTGGCCACATCCCAGTGGGTAATGGCACTCACCAAGACAACCGTATGAATGTGTCTGTGTGTCTGAAGTGTTGCTACGACACAGTGAGGAGACAGTGACATAAATATATGGAGGGGTGATGAGAAACACACAGGTGTGCCCGCCGAACTCAGTTAAGATGCATTTGCCACTCATGGTTCCTTAGCTATACCTCAAAACTGCATGGAGGTCCCACAGGACTGAAAAGAGAAAGAGAAATGCAGTGGAAGAGAAGCTGAAGTGGAAACTACAGAAGATGCTGCTTATGGCAGCAAATAACCTGGCCCAAATCTCACCTCATCATTGTTAGTCTCCCTGCAGGCTTCCTGTGGTTTCCGTCAGTTTAGGAGCTTGATGTACTTCTCTCTTGCTTCATTTCCTTTATTAAGCTCCAAAATACCAGGAAGTCCAGCCCTTGCTTTTCTTACCCCCTTTTCAGTTTCTCAGCACATCTGTATTATCTTCATCATTATCATCATTGTTTACTTTTTCTTTGCTTCCACAGCTCAAGACCTGAATTTCATGGCTGACATCACAAGTCATCAGAAAAGATAATTGCTTGAGTGTGATAATAGTGACTGACAGCTTCATCTCCAAACTACTTCTCAGTTCACACTCCATACATCTGGAACTGAGAGAACACGACACCCCTGTCAGTAAAGCAGGAGGATCTGCGACAGCGCTTCAGTTGGATTTTTCACCTGGCACTCACTACATTAGCACTCAGTTAAAATAGCTCCATTCACTATTCCAAAGCAAGAAAAACAAAAACGGAAAAACAAAACCCCCGATGTTCCAGACCTGTTAAATGAAATCATACACATATGTTTAAAAAGCTAGAATTACACCTGATCTGGGGTTTTCACCCCCTTCAAAACAACCTGTCTCCTTTTATTACAACATTTGTAACTTTGTTTCCAACAATATGTCAATTACAGGTCATTTTCTTATACAAGTGAGTCATTCTCAGCAAAGAATGAACATCAAGCCCAATTGTCAGCATGACATGTCAATCTCCAAAGTACAGCCGGAAGTGCCTCAGGGGCTCCAAAACCTCCACACAGGGGTGCTGAACCCTATGCAAATTTCCTAAAGCTGTAAGCCCACTCGCAAAGCACAGATTCAGATTTCCAAAAATTTTTCTGAAAAAAGGCCATCCTTCCTCTTAAAAACATTCTTTCTCTTTCAAAGGACATTTCTCAACCTTCAGAGGACAGTAGAAAGTGGTGATCAAGGATATGAGCCAATTAGAAAGTCGAGTGGAAAGTGTTTACATCATACCTCTGCTGTGACTGTCATGGGGTTGTGGGAGAGGTGAACAGATTCCCTAAACCTGCTGAGCTTCAGTTATTTGGCGAACAATGTACAGATGATAATGCGGTGTCCCTTTCCCAGCAGTTGAAAGGGTGAATGAGATTGTAGGATAGCATGCTAACTGAGAAAGCATACAATCTTCCTGTTACTCTGTCACTGTGTTCTGTAAAACTGTTTAGGAGACAGAGCTAATTATCCGACAGTGCCTTCCTAGCACATGGTCATCACCTGTTTCAATGCCTGGGCTGAGTATTTCCAAAACAAGAGATTTGGTCTCTCTTGATCGGATACTGTTTCACTTCAGAAGGAGCAATTCCTGGGATGCTTCTGCATCCAAAGTTCTAGTGTGAGGGAAGAGAAGGTACTTAAATCCCATCAAACTGTACTTAAAACAATAAATCTTTTTTTTTTTTTCAGAATGAAAAGTATTGAGGAGCCTTTGCAAAATAAGGATATGAATGCAGTTTTCATTTTTTCAAATGATATTGGTAAGTCCTGTAGTGAACCCCTGGTCAGGTGCCCTGTCTGCAATAAGGATGAAGGAGGTTTGTTCTCTCTTTCACATGGCAGCTGATCACACTCTGTTTCCAGCCATCCTCCTGCCTCACATACTGGGTCTAGTGAGTAGAGAGCATTAGCACATGTGAGTTCTTAGTCCAACTGTGGATCAGAACCAGTGCCTGGCCTTCTTCCCAGGCAGTAGGTCTCTATATAGTTCTAGCCTATGCTGTAGAACCCTGGTTTGTTCTTTTAGTTCAGAACCTGTGCTGTGGGCCTCTGTTAGTTCTCTTTTGTACACCTGGGCAGCCTGAAAATAAGGCCCCAGCAGCTGATAAGTGTAGGTTAGCTTTCCTCACTGGCCAGTGTTTGCACATACACTTCTGGGGCTATGCTGAAGGGAAGGACGGCTATGCAGGGCAAGGCACAGATGTCAAGAGTCTTGGGCCAAACCCTGCCTGTTTATCAGTCTGATGTCAGTTCTTAACCGCCTTCCTTCCTTTGCCATGAGCAGTTCTGTCCAGACAGCATGAGAACAAGAATAGTAAAAGGGAGCTCTGAAATAGAAAAGGAGAGAGAGAGAGAGAGAGAGAGAGAGAGAGAGAACAGGAGAGTGTTTGAAGGGAAAAGAAGAGAAGAAAAATGTTGTAATTATAATCTCAAAAATGAAAAAATATATAATAAATAAAAGTGAGTACCCCCTTTGCCTTTTCAATATGCAAGACTCTTACAGGGAGCTGGTGGACTGAATTCCCCGAGGGAGGAGTGCAGGAAATGCATACAGACACGCTTTTTTTCTAAGATTACATGCTGATCAAACACGATTTTATTCCCCATCTTTTTGAGTAATAAAAACATGCAGATTCATCTGGAAAAAAGCCATATTTACCTTCATAAATAATTTTTAAGAAGAAAAATATGTAAGCTGGTCACCATGTGTGTATATAATCCTGGATTTCAGAAAGTAGAGGCAGAAGAATCTGTGAGTTCAAGACCAGCCAAACAAAAGCCAAAGGGGAAAACTTGCTTTTGGTGGTTTGAATAGGTGTGGCCCCCATAAACTCATGTGTTTGAATGCTTGGCCCATAGGGAGTGGCAGTATTAGGAGGTGTGGCCTTGTTGGAGGAAGTGCATTACTGTGGGGTTGGGCTTTGAGATTTCCTATGTTCAGGCTCCACCCAGTGCGGAAGAGACTCCTGTATGCCTTTGAAACAAGATGTAGAACTCTTGGCTCCTCCAGCACCAGGTCTGCCTGCACACTGCCATGCTTCCTGCCGCGATGATAATGGACCAAACGTCTGAAGCTGTAAGCCAGCCCATATTAAATGTCTTCCTCTGTAAGAATTGCCTTGGTCATGGTGTCTTCACAGCAATGCAACCCTAAGACACTGCTCCGAGGTGGGAGGAGCACACAGGGTTGATTGACAGCTTTGCCGTAGTCCTACCTCTCTAGACCCCATCTGTTTCTGAAACTAATTTTGGCTGCCTTTGTGGTGATCCTAGAGTGTGAAGAATTTAGCAATTCGTTTTTTTTCGAGAGAGAGGGTTTCTCTGTGTAGCCCTGGCTGTCCTGGAACTCACTCTGTAGACCAGGCTGGCCTCAAACTCAGAAATCCGCCTGCCTCTGCCTCTCAAGTGCTGAGATTAAAGGCATGTACCACCATGGCCCGGGGAATTTAACAATTCTTATGCTCAATTTTAATCCTCACCTAAAATCTGAGACAAGGAGAAAGTCCCATTTAACAACCTATTAAATTGATACGCTTGTGCCACATCCTGTAAATGTCAATAAAACCATCCTGTGTAAGAAAGGTGTTGAGAATGATAAAATAATCAATGAAATATCATCAGAATGAAATATCATCAGTAGTGTTTTCTCTACAGTTGGAAAAGTATCAAATCTGTGTTCCACAAACAGTTCAGACTTGATTTTCAGTCTCCCTTACTATAAAAAAACAAAAACAAACAAAAAAATCACTAAAACACATTGTATTTAGAATCTAAACACCTTGTATTTAGAAACATGTCTCACTTGGTAGAAATGCCAGGTAGATAAGTGCCTCCACAGAAATAAGATTCAGGAGTCCTTTGGTGCCTTTTCCTTTAAAATCTCTGTCTTGGCTGGGTGTCCCATTTGGCTTCCAGAAGCATTCCTAGCCTTCTGGAATCTCCTCTGGATCACAGTATGGCCAGGAGCCTGAGTACTGACTGCATCTAACAGGCTTCCTTGCCAGCTGCTTTCACACGGAGCTCTGCAATGGGGGGCAGGGCAGTGTGTGTATGGATATGGGTGAATATGAGTATGTATTTTCGAGTGTGTTAAGCACGTGCATGGGAAAGATGATAAAGAATGCAATCTGCAGGCCCCCCCATCCCAAGGCAGCATGGCTGCATTCCAGTGTGTGTGAGTGTGCATAAGTGTGTGTGTGTGTGTGTGTGTGTGTGTACATGTGTATAGGAAGGTAAGTGTGTGTGAATGAAAGTCTGGAGTGACTGTGTGTGAGCGTGTGTATGGGAGTGTTTTGTGTGAGTGTATGTATAAGTATGGAGGTGTATGAATGTATATGTGAGTATGTGAGTGTGGAATTTAGGAGTCTATGTTTATGTGGCTGTGTGTATGAGTGTGTATTAATGTAAAAGTGTGTGTGAGTGTGTGTTTGTGTGTGTGCACATGTGCTCTGCTTAGATTAGTACACAGAAGCACCATCAGAACAAGTACAGCCTGCAGTTCCTTCTTGTGTGTGTGTGGGGGGGGGTGTGTGTGTGTGCATGTGCTCTGCACATGTACACAAAAGCACCATCAGGAAAAGTGCAGGCTGTAGTACCTTCTTGGGCAGCTGTTTTCACAGTGATAGCAACTTGGTACCTCCTACTACTGAGGGATGGTGAAGTTCTAGGCTCTGACTCTAGCAGAAGCAGAGTGAACCCCAGTAGCAGGACACCCCGTGCATCTGTGGTGTAAGTATTGGCATCAGTTGCCTGGGAAGGAATGTGAGAGCTCAGTCACCTCTTAGTTCTGCAACACAGTCCTGACTGGCCCAGCTGGACCACGGTGAGCAGATAAGCTCATTGGCTCCCTTTTGCTCCTTCAGTTCTAGTGGTGTCATAAAAATTCATTAAATGTTTTCCTGAACAGACACTAATACACCATTGCGTTCTTATTTTTGTTAAAGATTGTGTGTGTGTGTGTGTGTGTGTGTGTGTGTGTGTGTGTACTAGAGGAAGGCACTGGATCCCTGGAGCTGGAGTTAGCGGATTAGAGGAGGGTGTGAGTCACCCAATGTGGGTGCTTGGAAGAGCACCTGAAGGTCCTCTGAAGAGCAGCAAGAGCTCTTCAGTGCTGAGTCACCTCTCCAAACATTCTTTTTATTCTTATTATTGGATATTTTCTTTAGTTGCATTTTAAATGTTATCCCCTTTCCCTGCCCCCCCAATTCCCCTATACAATACCCCATCCCCCTGCTTCTATGAGGGTGTCCCCCCCGCCCCTGTCCATCCACCCATCCACTCCAATCTCCCAACCCTCGAATTCTCCTACCCTGGGGCATCAAGCCTTCAAAGGACCAAGGACCTCTCCTCCCATTGATGCCAGATAAGGCCATCCTCTACATATTTGGCTGGAGCCATGGGTCCCTCCATGTGTACTCCTCGGTTGGTAGTTTAGTCCCTGGGAGCTCTGGGGTGTCCGATTGGTTGATATTGTTGTTTTTCCTATGGGGTTGCAAACCCCTTCAGCTCCTTCAGTCCTTTCTCTAACTCCTCCATTGGGGACCCTGTGATAAGTCCAATGGTTGGCTGCGAGCATCCACCTCTGTATTTGTCCAGCTCTGGCAGAGCCTCTCAGGAGACAGCTATATCAGGCTCTGTCAGCAAGCACTTCCTGGCATCCACAATAGTGTTCAGATTTGATGTCTGTATATGGGATGGATTCCCAGATGGGGCAGTCTCTGGATGGCCTTTCCTTCAGTCTCTGCTCCACACTTTGTCTCCATATTTGCTCCTGTTAATATTTTGTTCCCCCTTTTAAGAAGGACCAAAGCACCCACACTTTGGTCTTTCTTCTTCTTGAGCTTCATGTGGTCTGTGAATTGTATCTTGGGTATTCCAAACTTTTGGGCTAATATCCACTTATCAGTGAGCGCATACCATGTGTATTCTTTTTTGATTGTGTTACTTCACTCAGGATGATATTTTCTAGTTCCATCCATTTGCCTAAGAATTTCATGAATTCATTGTTTTTAATAGCTGAGTAGTATTCCATTGTGTAAATACATTTTCTGTATCCATTCCTCTGTTGAAGGGCATCTGGGTTCTGTCCAGCTTCTGGATATTATAAATAAGGCTGCTATGAACATAGTAGAGCATATATGTAGGAGAATCTTTTGGGTATTTGCCCAGGAGTGGTATAACTGGGTCCTCAGGTAATACTATATCCAATTTTCTGAGGAACCACCAGACTGATTTCCAGAGTGGTTGTACCAGCTTGCAATCCCACCAACAATGGAGGAGTGTTCCTCCACATCCTCTCCAGCATCTGCTGTCATCTGAGGTTTTTATCTTAGTCATTCTGACTGGAGTGAGGTAGAATCTGAGGTCGTTTTGATTTGCATTTCCCTGATGACTAAGGATGTTGAACAGTTCTTTAGGTGCTTCTCAGCCATTCAATATTCCTCAGTTGGAAATTCTTTGTTTAACTCTGTACCCCAATTTTTAATGGCTTATGCTCTAAGATCAAGAATTGACAAATGGGACCTCATAAAATTGCAAACCTTCTGTAAGGCAAAGGACACTGTCAATAGGACAAAACAGCAACCAACAAATTGGGAAAAGATCTTTAACAATCCTACATCTGATAGAGGGTTAATATCCAATATATACAAAGAACTCAAGAAGTTAGACTCCAGAGACTCTCCAACCATTATTTTTTTTAAAAAAAGAATGACTTATTTATTTTTTGTGTTTATGAGTACACTGTAGCTGTCTTCAGACACATCAAAAGAGGGCATCAGATCCCATTACAGATGGTTGTGAGCCACCATGTGGTTGCTGGGAATTGAACTCAGGACCTCTGGAAGAGCAGTCAGTGTTCTTAACCGCAGAGCCATCTTTCCAGCCCTCTCAAACCATTCTTAACATTAGTGAATCAGGTCACAAGAAGAAAGATGCATGTTTCCGTTAATTTTTCACATAGGGAAGCACATGCCCACTGACCACCTCAGAATCTTATAATTTAAAAAGTCATCTGCAGAGATACAATTAATGGAATGGCATACACTGAAAAGCTTCAGGAAATGTATTAAACATGATTAAACATGTGTGATCCTAAAATACCATTGGCATAAGCCTAAATAATGAGGGAATGTACAAAACAAAACAAAGAACAAGAGAGGGAATGAAACAGTGAAGACTGTGGACAAGAGACATGAACACTTGTGAAAGACACAGCAAAGTGGTTCAAGTATAGATCTCTCAAACCATCTCAGAAAGTTCATGCTGCAGGACTTGGACTGAAAATCCACTGTACCAGAGTGTATATCTCAGCAGACTTGCTTTTCTGTGTGTGCTGCTATATCACAAGGCCTGAGCCATGAATTAGACATGAGCCTGAATGGTACAGTTGGCATTTCGTTAGGAAAGAAGCCTGTTCTCTAGAACAATAACTTGTGTTTCATACTAAACAATGACACACTCCCTTTATTTTGCCCTCCAGGAACTATGGAAGAGTCTCCAACAGGAAAACTTAACAGCCTACGAGACAATATACAATGAGTTGATATTTTAGAGTTCCCTATGCAGATTGATCTGCAGTCATTCACAAGCCCCCTGTGCACAGAGAACTAGAAATTTTTATTCAGATCTTTCTATCTCAAACAGGTTTAAATGCCTAAGCCTGAGGAGATACCCAGGAGAAGTTTCTAGATTTAAATACAGAAATAAAAATAAAAAGAATGAAAAAAAATCAGTGAAAACAAAGTCATGAGAAAATCTCTTTAAATTATAAATATCTCTACAGGTATAAGAGAAGCAGAGTGTATCCATGTCACTAAAACTAAAATGATTTTAAAACATTTGCAGAAAATAAATATCTATGGAAAATTTTAAATAATTGAAAATACTCAACAAAAAGATAGGTGATAAATTAAGGATGTTCTTTTGAAAATGTAAAGGAAAGTGGATAAAAAGTAGAAAAAAATACATATTTTTATTCAGGCAATAAGTTTACTAGGAAAAAAATGTTACCAAATTTAACAAAAATAACATTAAGTGTTTTCAGGAACAATGAATATAACTTTACATACTAAAAGTTTACCACTGAAGTCTAACACAGTGCATGATTAAAAGAGTAACATCAAAGCTCTTTGAGAAATTTCAAAACTTGAAGGTAAAACAAAAAAGTTCAAAAACAGAAACTCATCATCAAACATCCAAGTTAGTATCAGAGAAGCATCAGATTGAACAAGAAGAAATGGGCAGGAAAACAGGTCGTTCTGGTTTCCTTCTGATTCTGTGACAAATTTTTGTTTGTTTGTGACGAACAAACAAACGTAGGAAGGAAAGTTTGATTGGCTTGCACTTTCTGGGTCACAGTTCATCCAGGGAAGTCAGGGCAGGAACTCAAGCAGGAACCATGAAGGAATGCTATTTGTTAGCTCCCTCAAAGCTTTGGGTATAACTAACTTTCTTCTACAGCACAGGACCACCTGCTTAAGGAACACTGCCATCTGCAGTGGGCTGGGTCTACCTAAATCAATTAACAATCAAGACACAGTCCCACAGATATATCCGCAGTCCACAGTTCCTTAACCTAGGATTTCCTAGACTCTAAATTATGTCAGGCTGGCAACTAAAGCCAAGAGACAAGGCTTTCTAATAGGAGAGGAGTTTTATTATGGATATGCCATAGCTGGTTGATATCCATGGGATATCAACTCCTGCCCTTTTCTGAAGAGAATGGGAGGAGTAGATGGGAAAGGGAAGAGGGCAGGTGGTAGGGAGGGGCTGGGAAGAGAGGAGGTGGGAAAAACTGCAGTCAGGATGCAAAATAATTAAGTAATTAATTTTTAAAAATAATTTAAAAATCAAGACTTTTGAAATTCTAAAGAAAAGTTATTCTAATGTAAAACTCTCTCCCCAGCTACATTTTAATTAAGTTGTACAGGTGGAATCAATTAAAATTGACTAGTATCTCTCACCTTGCACAAAAACTAACTCTAAATTGATCAAAGACCTAAATGTGAAATCTGAAAAATAGAAAAAAAAATAGGCAATACCCTATAAGAAATAGATGAAGGCAAAGACCTTCTGAATAGGACATCATTTGCCCACAGATTAAGAGCAACAATTGGCAAATGGACCTCATAAAAACTAAAAGTCTCTTACACAGCTAGAAAAACAATCAACATGATGAAGAGGAAGTCCACAGGATGGACGAGAATTCCAGTTATATATCATCTAACAGAGGATTAATAACCAAAATATACAAGGGAACAAAGAGTCAAAATATGATCCACTTAAAAAAATAGTTCTGGGATCTGAAGAGAGGATTCTCTAACAACAACAACAACAATGGCTAATAAATATTTCACAAAATACTCACTGCCCCTAGCAATTGGAGAAATGCAATCAAAACAATTTCAAGATTAATCAGAATGCCTAAGAGCAACAAAACAGAATGCCTAAGAGCAACAAATGCTGAAGAGGATGTTTGGATAATGGAATCTTCATTTGCAAACTGGTACAGCCACTCTGGAAATCAGTGTAGAGAATTCTCAAAAAGCTAAAAGTAAATCTAGCATGTGTTAGTCAGGGTTCTCTAGAGTCACAGAACTTATGGGTAGTCTCTATATAGTAAGGGAATTAGTTAATGACTTAGAGTCTGTAGTCCAACTCCCCCCACCCCCAAACAATGGTCAGCAGCAGCCTTGAATGAAAGTCCAAGGATCTAGCAGTTGCTCAGTCCCACAAGGCACGCAGGCAAAGAAGAGCCTTCTTCCAATGTCCTTATGTAGGTCTCCAGCAAAAGGTGTGGCCCAAATTAAAGGTGTGTACCACCATGCCTAGATCTGGAACTTGCTTTGTACCAGGCTGACCTTGAACTCAGAGATCTTCTTGCCTCAGTCTCCTGGATTAAGGACCTGTACTACTTTACCTGGGCCTAAGCTTTTCACGGCCACTATGCCTCAAGATCTCCATGCCAAGATTCAGGTCAGAAACTTGTGTCTTCCAGGATCAAGCTCTGGATCACAGGTGAGCCTTCTAATTCTGGATTGTAGTTCACTTCAATCAAGTTCACTCCAGATATAGTCAAGTTGACAATCAGGAATAGCCACTACATAGCGTATGACCCAGATATACCATTCCATAGCACATGCCCAAAGATATAAACCACAGATGAAGCTCTATTCACAACAGCTAGGAAATGCAAACAACCTATATGCCCTACAACAAACTAATGGATAATGAAAAAGTAAAAGATACACACTATGTGTCATGGTTTGTATATGCTAGGCCAAGGGAATGGCACTATTAGAAGGTGTGGTCCTGTTGGAGTAGGTGTGACCTTGTTGGAGTAGGTGTGTCACTGTGGGTGTGGGCTTTAATAACCTTGTCCTAGCTGCTTGGGAGTCAGAATTCTGATAGCAGCCTTCAGAGAAAGGTGTAGAACTCTCAGCATCTCCTGCACCACGTCTGCCTGGATGTTGCCAAGCTTCCTGCCATGATGATAATGGACTGAATTTCTGACACTGTAAGCAAGCCCCAATTAAATGTTGTCCTTATATGTGTTGCCTTGGTGTCTGTTCATAGAAGTAAAACCCCAACGAAGACACTATGGAATGTTATATATTAGTAAAGAAAAACAAAACCATGAAATTTTAAAGTAAATAGATGGAACTAGAAAACATCATATTAAGAGAGGACACCTAGACCCAGAAAGACAAATGTAGCATGTTCTCATCTGTGGCTCCTAGCTCCTAACCTTCAGATGGGAGTATATAACTTGGAATGATGGCAGAAACCAGGAAAGTAAAAAGGGATCATGGAGAATAGCAGTATTTGAGTGATATGAAGTAGAAAATAGGGAAAGGGGGACCTTTAGTTGGGGAGGAGGTAGGGAGGGTCAATATGGAAGTGTGTGTGGGGGGGGTAACACTAAGGATGTTTGAAAAAAAGCCATAAGGAATCATATTGTTTTTATTTATCTAAAACAACATATACTATACATAAGTGTATATATGTATATTTTAATAAAGTTATGCTACTTGGATTGACAATGCTTTCCTCCAAGAGCTATTGACTATCTAATTAAAAAAAAAAAAAGAAAAAGAAAAAAAAAATTAAAAAAAAAAACAAAAAACAGAACCAGGCATGAGAAATCTACTTTCCATGGTTGATCAGGGCAGTGCAAGAGATTCCCGAGCATGAAGAGTTTTGCTGTCACTGAAAGGTAGCGTCTAAATTTACAAACAAAACCACAAAACCCAAAGAACAAGTACTAACCATGTCAGAAACAAAGAGTCCATGCTGGCATGTGGCTAAAAGTACTGGGAGCAGTGGTCAGGGGAATGAACTGGGGCTGCTGTTGCTCATTTACCTACTTATTTACTGTTCAAGAACTATTTGACCTTTAGAAATAAAGCACAAGTATTGCTTTGAGAAAAAAATAAAATAAAATATATAAATGACATTAAACATAAGATGTTCTGATAATTTTACACAGGTACAAGACCCTTTTCAATATAAATGGAGGGAACAGAAGTGTGACTCCATGACAGAAGGTTTGTCTACACGTGTGAGGTCCCAGATTTCATTCCCAGAATCAATGAAATAATGATAATAATAAACTGGAATTTGTAAAGGTCAGGCTGTATTTCCTTTAGAAATGAAACAATTGCTCAGTATGCTTCTGTGCATTACAATTGTACCTCTCATTTCACGTGACATTCAAAAATAAATTTTAATGGAGAGCAGATAAAACTTATAAATTTGAATATAATAGACATTGAATAATTTTGGTTACTGTTTATTCTGATAAGTCTACTCTTCATTATAATTAAATAATAAAGCATCCTAAAATGTAATGTCTTACAATGTTTTATTATCATCTGTTTTAGTTCTGAGGTCCTTCCTCAGGCCCTGTCTGAGGGCTGTGGAAATCCACAAGTTGTGAGGCCCCTGTTGTGTTGGATCTCAAATGAGACCCTCACTCAGAAGACCTGTTCACATCCTATGCTTGCAAACTGGCGTTCTGTAGTATGGCTCCCAGACTAGACAAAACTTTCCTTAAATGACCTAGCCTCAGGAACCAGTCAAAGGAAGCATCACTTCCTCCACAGACACGGCCCAAACCCAAGTCCAAAGCAGGAAAGTATGGGTTGTCCTCTCAACAGCAAGACTTTCAACTCTGTGTGCTGAGGAGCCTGGGAAAGGAGACCTTGACTATCCTGAAGAAAAAATAAAAAACAGGTCCCATGTGTCTGTGTTTCAGTATGGAAAAACTTGCACCCATATAATGCTGAATAATAATTACCTTCTAAGGAGCTAAATTCAAACCAGCTTATTTCAAACTGGAATGTGTATACTATGGGTGTGTGAGTAATTTCAGAAAATAACTTCTATGGTTTAAACTTAAAGTACATTCCTGAGAACACTCATAGTGGCTGTTCCTGTCTTTGCTGCACTTAAAGAAAAAAGGGAGGATGGAGCCTGTCACTCACTTGACCACTTTACTATGAATGTCGACAACAAGTAGGGAAACCTCTAGCTGCAAACAGCAGCTCAGCTCAAAACACTGGAACTGTGCTGAGAAAGAAAATGACTCTAATAACTGAATAATGATTCTGAAATTGGTTTCAATTCTTTGTCTTTAATACAGTTGAAAGAAGTCCTAATTGAGCTGACAGCTGGTGGGTCATTAAAAATAATTTTGATGATAGATAGTGATGTGATTGTGGTCATATAACTTGGAAGGAGTTCAACCGTTTGAGTGGCTCTGCTATACCAGCACACCACTCCTATCTACTTATTTATGGAAATGCATCTTCCTGGATCTTACATCCACAAAAAAGAGAGAGAATAGATTGATGCTGTCATTGTCTTCTAGCTATAAGTAATATTCAGAGGCATATGTTTATTGAGCACAAATAGCCCAACTGCCAGAACAATGGATATATATTTGAAATAAACTGTTACGTTTATCTGAATGCAAAAGTATTTATGTGTTTTAGATTGTGTATTATTATTATTGTGTATATTTAGATTGTGTATTAAGTACACTAAAGATTTAATTCAGAAGTGTTAGCATCTACATTCTCATGGTCACAAATTTTAATTACTTTTTCATGTACATACATTTTCTATAGCAGGAAGAGGAAGATGCCTAAAGGAGTTTTAGGCAGAGGGAATATACAATGCCCGTCACTGATGAATCTGTCAAAATGTTTTAATCTGGACTTTGATAGAAACCTAAAGAGATACTTTTCAAGAGATAATCAAGTGTTAAGACTTGATTTTTGTGTTAAGATTTAAAACAATCTGTAAATATATATTTTACAATTATTTAAGGGTAGAATGAGAAATTGTAGAGGTTAATAAGAAGGATATAAGAGACACTTTTAAATTTAAGATCCTTTATTTATATTAAAATAACCTTCTGAAGCATGAAGCTTGAACCTAGTTTCACATAATTTTCATACTGCTCTCTCCAGAAAGATGCTTCTGACCCTCTTCACACCCTACACAGTCCCTTAACTACCCTACTGTACATGTGTGCAGCTGTGAGCCATGTGAGGAGCATATGC
>JADRCH010000011.1:21062820-21078119 GCA_019843965.1 Rhynchomys soricoides
CCAATGTCCATGTGTGCAGCTGTGAGCCATGTGAGGAGCATATGCCCTGCTGTACATGTGTGCAGCTGTGAGCCATGTGATGTCAACTCAAAAAGAAAATTTCCTTCAAATCCAGTAGATTAGTTTGGTTTGATATTCCTATTCCTTATTATATTCCTAAGTCCAGCTAACTAGGACTGGTTTACTTTGAGTTTTGTTTTTAACAAATATATAGGAATATGCCTATAGTCAATATTTCAAATGGCAAACACTTCAGAGGAACTAGAATATAGAGTTACACTTGTCCATTTCTTTTGAAGACTGTTGATAATGTCAACCATCCACAAGACTTGGGAATCCACATACGAGTTTTCTGCCTCTGTGCTGCCTCAAACAGTCCTGAGGACATTATCACTCCTGTGCTCACAGTGTAGATCTTATTGTCTGTGAGTGGGTTGCTGAATGAAGGAAGAAAGTGGGATTCACACCTCTGGTGAGTCACTCGACAATCCTCTCCACTTTCAGCAATTTTCAGTAAGGTGTTAATTTGTATTTGAGTTCTAGCATCTGAACAGTAGTTCCAGGTCAGTGAGGACTCCTCTGACTGTGGCCATGCTACCTAGAGTATACTGTAATTTAGCTTTATGTGCCCACCCTACTATGCCAGATTCAGTGTGGTCTCAGCAGGACCCCTGCTGGTGGTGGACCAGGATTTTGACTGGCTATTACCCTAGGCTGCAGTCAGTATAAAACAATAAACAAAACTAAGGTCTGCTGGGTGGGATGAGAGACTGTTCAAAGAGTATACAGCAGAGGATACAGCTATTACACCACAGAAGACAGAAGATGCCTAGGCCAAGAATGGCAGGACCACCTTGAAATAGTTCTTTAGTTTGAGTCTGTGACTCTATTACTAAATTAATCCCCAAATTCATTGGTTTAGCTGCTTAAAGGTCTGTCAAATATTGTGTGGAATTCTCTAGAGAAATTAACTGAATTCATTTGTGACTTTTTTGCTATTAAACATTTTAAACTGTGTGGGGTGAAAGCACACTAGGTGATGTCTATTTAAGAAAAGATCAAAAATTATCTGCTGGCTTGGACCTCCCAGGCAGCCACCTCCAGGGTTGAATGCACCTGGTTGAAAGGATGAAGTGGTACACTGCCTGCTCACTTGCTCACCTTAAGAATGACTTGGGTCTCTAGATTCCTGGCTTAATCAACCTAAGTGTCCAGTCATTTCTCTAAGTGTTTAAGTCTAACACATCCTGATACAGGCTTTGGCTCCCAGCTGCCCATGGCCCAGAGCTGGAGTGGCCTTTCTGTCACTGTCATGGGCCTCATAAAGGGGTCCCCTTCTCCAGTTGGTTAACATCGGCTGGATCATTCTCCAAACACTACCCAAGAGGGGGAGTTTAGTTTTATTCATAAATTTAGGAATCAATGTTGAATTTGAAGATACTCTCACTTAGCCAAGAAGTAAACATTGGCAAAACATCCAGACAGGTGGAGACCTGCAAGCTCACATCACCACTCAGGAGCCTGAGTGTGTGTGTCTACCCTTCCCTTATCATGTCACTGTTTTTCAGATGGATACAGCAGTGCTTGGGGAAGGACATCTCATTTGCACCATCTTTTTCTGAGTCTAACTGTTGCCTAAATATATCTTTTCACTAGGAGAAGCTCAGATGGCACTCAAGAGGAAGTCACTGTTCCATTACATTGTTCTTAATCAAAAGCCTCTGAAGGGTGACAGAGGCACATGCTACTGATAAAGTCATAGACATTATACTTTTGTACTTGTGTCTCAGTCTTTCCTCTTAATTAAATGTCTACTGGCATTTAATGGTATCTTATGTTTTTTGTTTATTTATTATCTTCAATATATTTACTAATGGACAGCATTTTCAAAAACTCATGTCATATCATGATCTATAAATCAAACACAAAAGAATAATTTTAGTTCACTCAAGAAAATTGTTATAAGTGGGAGCAGATGTGTCTCTGACTCTTTTGCCTTCTCCTGGGACTCTTTTCCTACTATTGGGTTGTCTGTCCAGCCTTGGTGTGAGGGCTTTTGCCTTGTCTTCTTGCATTTTGCTTTGTTATGTTTGGTTGTCCCTTGGAGGCCTGTTTTTTTTTTTTCTGAAGGGAGATGGAAGTAGGGGAAGTGGTTGGGGTAGGAGGGAAGATGGGAGAGGGGGAAGGTGGGCAAAGTGGGGGAGGGGAATGTATTGTGTGGTCGGAATGTAATTGTATGAGAAAGGAATCTATTTTCAGTTTTAAAAAACAACAAAAAGAAAGGAAATTGTTAGGTATTCTTACACTAGGATGAAGACCAACTCTTGTGTTGGATAGTCTTCCATAGTTACAGCTCTTATCAGTATCATAGGAGCTATGACAGGCGCTTAGTGACACTGTCCAAACACTGCGCTAACTGCCCAGAGAGCTATGCTGATACTGTCCAAATCCTAACTGCCCAGGGAACTATGTTGATGCTGTCCAAGGATTACTAAATCAAATGAAAAGACAAGAAAAGGCAATGTTTACTCCATAAGATGAACTCTTGAGCATGTGGTTGTTTTCAGTTAGTAAGTTACCTTGTTAATTCTGAAAATTGTTGTTGTTGTCGAATGCTATGTACTCAATATACATATAATCCTTACCTGGCAAGAATATGATTCTGATTAACAATGGAAGGATACTAGGAAAATCAACATGCAGATACAAAAGGCAATCAGGGCAGAGCCACTGCCAAATGGCACTGAGTCTCTCATTAGGAAATTGGATTTGATCCCCCACAAATCAGTAGCTACAACACTGTGTATGTCCTTGAGCCTGCATTTCTTGATCTGTGAAACGAAATAATAGCACCTCACTCATGAAGCAATGGAGGATAATAGGTGTAAAAATGCTTTGTAAATTTTACAGTAGCTAGAAATATAAGATACTATTAATTCTGTTTCTTGTTAGTGTCACCTATGAGCTATGAAGGCATAGTCACAGTCCTGGAAAGTACAAATTTAAGATGAAACATTTGTCAAAGCCATCCCATTGGAAGAAGCAATATAAACAGTTTAATGAGTAGTCATACATTTCCAGATACAGTGGCAGATGAAATATCACTAAAGATATTAAACCAAGCCTCTATCTTAAAAGGCTGTACTGAAATGCACATAAGACACATGAGATAATTCCATATGCATCTCTAGACAAGCAAGCCCAGGAGTGTCTGCAAACCAAGCAGCCAGAGCAACAACATACCTGTGCTGTGCTGTGATCCAGGTGAGGAGTGGGTGATGGTTCTGAGGCAGATCTGTGCCCCACCCCCTGCTCTTGTCTCTAAACAATGAGTGCTCTGCAAAAACAGGAGAAGTCATCATTCAACTCAGTGTAAGAAGAAAGTCCCAGAACAGAACCATATCTACAACTACATCACTGAGGCTCTTCAGAAACTCCAAACTAGGTGAGTCCTAGTCACAGTCACTCCTTACTCAGCGGCTGTTGGGTCTACCTAACGGAAGGGCTTCTCTGAGGATCGAGTTTACTGAGGCAGAGGAGGTTTGACTGCCCATCACTGCCTTGCTTCTTTCTTCCCAGATAGACAGAAAAAAAAAAGTTCTTCCAACAACAATGAAAATAAGACTTGGAAAGTAGGAGGGTCACAAATTCAAACACTAGGCTGGTACATGGTTCAATAAACCAAAGTTGTGACTTTTAGAAACAAAAATGTCACGATCAACTTTCTTCCACCTTCTCAGTTCAACTAAAATTTTATCCCCAACTGCTCTCTAAGTGCAAGCATGATGCCTGCCCTGATTTTCACTGCTCACTGACAATCTTGCTGTTTTTAGGTACATGCTATAGAGGTAATGTCTCAATCCCACCATTTCTAGTCCCTCTGTTTAATGCTAGTCTATTGCCACATTATTCCTCCAACTGACCTCCTGCCTCTGACCTTTCCCCCATGTCAGTGCAGCATCTGCCATGTTCACATGGCTTTCCAACTCAATAATGAAAATATGGTGTATGCACAGTATGGAATTTTTTCAGGCAAAAGAAAAATAAAATTACATAGTTCTCAGGAAAACAATGGTAATACGTGAAAGCATTTTATTAGCTGAAGTGAAAGATCAGAAAGTTGAATACCATATGTCCTCTCTCAGACGTAGATCATAGCTTCTAATAGCATACATGATTGACAAACACACAGAGTCCAAAATTGGTGGTGCGAATTGAGGTAGCACTTCCTTATAACATTATATAATACTAAGGAACTCTTGACTGAATTTCATCCCAGCCCAAGAGTACAAGTAAGTACTCCTTGAGTGCCTTCTTCATTCTGACCTATGAACCATTAGCTGAGTAGTGGAAAGCTATACAAGTATTTTATCTTGCTGATCCCTTGACTGACACAGAGGAAAAGACAGAAAGCCTCTCAGGACAAGAAAAACCTGTGAATTTGGACTGTTTTTCTTCCTCATCTTCCCTGTGCCTCTCTCCACGACCGTTCCTATCCACCTCCCTCCTTTCCTCCTTTCACTTTCAGGGGTGACTAAGGGCATTCATTTCTGTTTTTCAACACTCTTCAAAAAACAAAACCAACAGGAGTATGGTATATATGTACAGTATACATGCACATGAGATCTAGCTCTATATAAAGAAGTGCACTATGAGAAACTGGGTTACATTATTATAGGTGCTGAGAAGTCCCAGGATAGCCAGACAGCCAGAGAGCAGTTCCAGTCTGAGTCTGGGAATCAGGATCAGGCTTGCTATCCAAAAGTGGGGTTTCAGTTATGATCCAAAGACAGTGGAAGCTGATGTCCCCCACTGAAGCCATCTGCTGGAGAAAGTTCCTTCCTACTAGTATTGAGGCTGCCTTTTATCCCACTGGAGACCAGCTACCTGCATTAGGGCTACTCACACCAGAGGGCAATCTGCTTTATTATTACCCCAATTCTAAGCTACTACTAAACATTCTCCCAGACACCCCAAGATTGTCATGTGACAAGATTTCCAGATACCCATGATACAGTTAAGCTGACATAAAATTAGCCATCACAGTACTCTTGGAACTAAAAAGAAGATTCTAAAATAATTTGGATGTTTTGTCTTGTGGACCACAATGCCTGGCACACAAACTAACAAAAAGCTAAAGTTCACTGTTAAAGGAGCTGTGGGTGAAACACAGTGACACATGCAGTTTCCATACTGGACAATATTCACAGATAGATATCCTACATTTTAACCACTGCATCAACCCTTTGAGGCAGCCACTTCAAGAAAGAAGAAACTCTGACTTGACTGCTTTCTACCTGAAGCTGAGATGCCTAGACCTGTTCTGTCCTTTATGCTCATATAAAAAGTCAGCAGGTAGAGAGGGGCAGCCCAGGAGAGCTGTGAATATCATCTGAGCTCAGAATCAGACAGCACATGAATCCAGGCTCACCTGTGGATTTCTCAGGGTCATGAACTAGTAAATTCTCTTTGATTTAAGGTGAGTTAATGCCACTTGCAACAGTAACACTCAAAATTGATGTAAAAGTTGATGCCAGTAACATGTGGTGAAATGTGGTACTGACAGAGTCTAGATAAGCAGAGAGAGAGAGAAGTCTAGTCCTCAACTCCCCGAGCTGGTGTGTGGTATGCATAGAGCCCAAGGCAAACTGCTGGAATGTATGACTTCTGTGTAAAAGGAATGTTGACCCCATCAAAGGCATAAAATAAATGTGGAACCACATGAAGGGATGCTGGCTAAGCTGGTCACAACCCAAGGGAGGCACAGCCAGGACACTGATCCGAGTACTACATTTGGAAGCCTGACACCAAATCTGTCCATCTAGATCCAATCTGGAAACAAGCCACACTGAGAGATAAACAAGGAGAGCTTCACACAAAAAATTGTCAACTATGATAAGAGAATATTTATGAAATATAAGAAAACTTTGTTGGTGCCCTTGGATTGAAGAAGAATGCCTAAGCAAGGACAAATTGGAAAAGACCCCCCCCTTCCAAGGCTGTATTTAAGACCCTTTAAGATATGTCCCTAAAAGGAAGTGATTTTCTGAACCCAAAGCTTCTGTGCAGTCCTAAAGCAAGGCTTCAGAGCAGGTCAGAAGTAGGCAGCTAGCAATGGGGAGGGTATGCAGCAAAGCAGAAGCTTTTCTGGCTATAGACAACACACAGGATTGATAGAAAGCTTCCAGGGCACATGTATGTTACAGAGAGCTAAGAAGGAATGGAGCTAATGAAGACTAGAAGCCTTTGGGGGTGACAGTTCCTACACAGCAAGCACAGCGGCAGGTTGGTTGTCCCCAGCGCACCTCTGAGAGCTTGCTGAAGAACCAGTTCTGAGCACATAGCACAGCCAGAGCTCCAGCAGATGTCCTCATGCCACCCTGTACCCAGGGAACCACAGATAGACGCTGAGTGTTCTCTCCTACTGGACACCCTACAGCAAGCTCTCCCTCCTCAGAATGTTTCTCAGAAGCCTGACTTCAAAGGAGAAGCACTGACAGAATCTTCTACTGTGGAATACACAGGAAGAGTGGGTGATGGTAGCAAGAGGCAAGAAACAGATGCACATATGTTGGGGTATGCATGTAAGTAGAGGTCAGAGGTAAGCTTAGCTTCCTCAATTGTTTCTGCACATTATTTTTTGAGGCACAGTCTCTTCCTGAATTTGAAGCCCACTGATTGGCTACACTTGCTGACAAACAAGCCCCAGAGATCTTCCTGATTCTGCCTCCCCTACTCTGTGATGACAGGTGAGTAGTGCTCTCTTCACCTCTTCATGTAGGTGAAAGGAATTCAAACTCAGCTCTTCTTGCTTTCATAGCAAGCCAGTTCCTTAGCCCCTCTGCTTAATGCTCATGATGGTAAGATATCTCCTTTATGGAGCAGGCACCAAAGAAGTTCAGATAAGTTCCATTTAATTAACACTGGCTCTTGGAAATTTTAGTTTTAATACGTATACTTTTTTGTTTTGTTTTGTTTTATCAATTTTTCCAAGCGCCTCAATAGTCTTTCCTTTGGTTTTTATAGCCACAAACTTTCTTATTAAAAAGTTTTAGTTCACCTCAAATACTTCATGTGTTATTTGAAAAAAAAAAGTACCTAGGGGGAAATTCTTGTAAGAAGAGTAAACCCAATTTAACAGAAAATATATAAAATTGTTGATGAAACGCTTTGTGTGTGTCCAACCCAAAGGAAGCATTAGCCGTGCTCTGAAGTGTGAGGAGAGTGGAAGACACTGTACCTCCTCTGCTGGCTGGTGCTGGATAATGCTTCATTTTAGTGTCGGGTCTGCTGTATTGAATGTTGACTTCATATAGCAAGGATGCAAGTGGGAGGGAGTACAACCCAAGCCTCTACTGTTAAATGATCTCACAGGCTTCAGGATAAACATTATATGCAGTGAAGGCTAGTCGGTAACTAGTTAGATTGCTCTGGCTCAAACTCCTAGTGAGTGTGTGTGTTTTTATGGGAAGACTGTATTTAAACAACATTCTAACATGAGATTTACCAGAGAAAATGAATTCTGTGAATTGCTGTCCTGATTTGTAGACTATCATTTCCTTTCAATAACTATAGCACAATAGTCAGCTTGTTAGACCATCCCCCACTATAATAATGGATTGTATATTTGATTTAAAATATCTGAAATGGGAGCTGGAGAGACAGCTCAGCTGTAAGGAGCACAGCTGGTCTTCCAAATAACCAGAGTTCTATTCCCAACACTCACACGATGGCTCACAAACACTTTTAGATGCAGTTTCAGAGACTTCAACCCTTCTTCTGGCCTCCTCGGACGCCAGGCACACAGGTGGTGCACAGATACATTCAGGAAACACTCAGCCACACGAAACATTTAAAGTAATAACAAATATCTTTTTAAAATATCAGAATTACATGTACATTTCTACAGTCTATCATTTCCTCTATGTCTTGAAGCCAAGTTTCTGCTTCAGAAGTCTGTTGTAGGGGAAATCTAGGCTCTAAAAGTCTTTGATTCCCATGGGTCAACAAAATACCATGTTTAACTCATGGCATAAAATAATGATGATTTGTACACAATGGTACATTCCCAAAGCATGCCTATGCCAAAAGAAGCAGGAGAAAGCAAGGAGGCAGATGGAGATATCCAACTCATGACCCATGACACAGCACAGGTTCCAAAAATCAAATGTCAATGAATTGCAATTGAGTTTTAAAAGAAATCCATGGAATTCAAACTCTCAGTCATTTTCTAAACTTAGCTCTCAAGTAAGTATGGCTTAGTAAGTTCCCACTTCTCTATGGCAGGTTCCTCATTACTGAATTTTTATCCCACCATCCACTACAAGTAAGATGAAGGGTAAATCTCTATCACAGTATAGACAACTAGGAAATATTCCTTAGTGCACATATATACATACACAGTTTGTGAGAAAACCTGATTAGCTAGTGTTCAGTCAAGACTTTAAGTCAAGCAGCAGACTGCTAAGAAGTAAATATGAACTAAAGAGGAATAGGCAGAGTGTACAAGAGAACATGGTTGTTTCTAGAATAGAGAATAGTTTCACATGTTTTAAAGTGAAAAGGAAGTTGTAAAAAGGCAGAAACTAAGCACATTATAAATAGTATAATTTCAGGGCAATAACTAGCTAGGGGTAGGTTGGGGACAAAGTCAAGAGAGAAAAGGGACTATGGCAAGGATGTCAGCACACTTTGTCACAATGGCAAGGAGAGAAGGTCACAGGACAGAACAGTGAGAGCAAACAACCTTCAGGAGAGATCTAAAGGAAAGTGTGTAATGTTAACTGCTTCAGTGAGGTTGAAAAATGCTTTGTGAAACACAAAGCTTAAAATGTGATGAGATTGTAGGTCCACACAGAAAGGGACAGGGATCTGAAAAGATCTGAAAATTTATTCAAGAGTACAAGAGAGGCAGGACAGAGTAAAGCCAGCACAGGCCATCGACAGTAAAACTTGCTCTATCAATACTCAATACCTGCTTTGAGGATCAGAACCGAAGTGGAGTAGCACCCAACGGATGATCGGACAATGGAATGAAAGAAAGGGAGGTTTAGAGGGTGCTAGGGCTTAAGGGTACCCATGACCAATGACCCCAAGTTGCCTGTGCAGCTGCTAAAGATAACAAAAGCAAATTAAGAACAAGAGCAAGCATGAGAAGAAACAGGTGAAGAGCACATGCCTCTCTTTTCCACACATGCCTCTCTGAGCACATCTTCAGCCTTCTCCTCTATGCCTCCCGTGTCCTGGCAAATTCACTGCTCTGCTACCTCCTGCCTAAGAGTGTCTCCCTCTCCACTAACCCCACATCCTTCTGTCCTTCTCAAGCCTCAAGACTCACCTAAGACCCCAGTGGCCAACTACCCACTATCATAAAACAGGAAGGGAGAAAGAGGGGGAGAGAAGAAGCTCCTAATATTCTTTCCAATTTCTAAACACACACTGTTATCTCACCAAAAAACATAATTCTGGTCAGACCAATAGGGCACTATGAGAGACCAAATCTTTTAAGTTCGTACTCCATTTTAGAGAACCTAAACTCAGGTAAACTAACAGGCCAGTGCCTAGCATTGGTCTACAAGTTACCCCCCAACAAAACCTGAGCCTAGCTCCAGTCTTTAGGCTAACCCCCAACAAGACCTCCACCCCCTGGTTACAAATCTGACTCCTGCCTAACGACCACCAATGCAGAGGGAAGCAAAAATTAAGTTTATGATATGATTCCCAACACCAGCCAATTATGTTAAAAGCCATAGTAGCTCTGCAATTGAATACTTGCTAAACTAGAAACACACACACACACACACACACACACAACACACACACACATGCACGCACACCCCGCTTGCTGTTTTCTATAAAGCCTTGACCCAATAGATGCTCAGGGCTCCTCTCTCCACCACAAAACATTCTGGGTGTCAGTAGTGAGCTGAGGGGCCCTAGCTAGCTCAAATAAAGACATGTGTGCTCCTATCTGTTTTAGGGGGACTTCTAACACTTTCTTGATACTACAACTGTATAACTAACACAATTCCAGTTCCAGCCTAACTCAATGAGAATGTGCATGTTAACCTGTCTGGAGAAATACGTACAAGAAGACACAGGGAGTCTGCCCAGAGCACCAAAAACGACACCCAGCACTTGAAGATGGATCCCAATCATGTATGAAACTGTCAGGGATAAGTCAAGCCATTAAACTTTCACTTAAACTTTAATCCATAAACTTATAAAGGATATGGCTCCATCTTAACACAGGTACAACTGCTCAAACTTTCTACAACATGGCACCTATAATACATCACTGTCATTTTATTAACTACACGTGGAGGCATATGAGTCTTAATGAGGGGCATTGTTGCAGTGACAGGTTCTCAAAAGCTCATTTAAGTTAAATGTGAATGAAGCTGGTGGAGAGGGGAACAGTATGCCATGCTTTCCCAGGGGGATTTCAAAGACAAACATTTCATAAGTGGAGCTTTCATATGGACATGGAAATTATAGGAGTGAAACCAGCTCATTTATAGCCAAGGAATTCATGAGCGGGTTGAAGGATCATTGAAGAGATGTGGACTTGTGGTCTCAAAAGACCATAAGATCTATGTGGAATGAGATTCAATGGGAAGAGAGCCTGACTATATGTGAGTTTTAAGTTATAAGGCTCTTACAGAAAGAGCAGACAATTAAGATTCTGGTTCAAGCTTCTGTTCAACATGTGCTCAAGTGAGAAAAAGGGTCTTCACAGCCTTGTGTGGACAAGTGTCACAGTTACAAGAACTGTTCCTCCCATCCATGTGTGTTCCTTCTCTGCCTCCTCCACTGACCCCTCCTGCTCCATAGGAGTTTAGGAATTTTCAGCACAATTCTCTTCTCTAAATATGTCTACTTCCTGGGCCTTCTAGGTCAATGCTCTGACTTCATTCACTATCTCTTAAATTTGAACTTTCTGACTCTGTTTATTTCACGAGATTCAGGTTGGACTGTTATTTCCAATTCTTTTCTAAATATAGCCATGGCCTAGCCTGTGGTCCTTCAAACTCAAGATGTTAGAGGACAATATCCTCCTTAGAAAATGTGCTTTTCCTCCTATATTTCCCTAGCCAGTTGCAGAACTGAATGCAGAAGAGTGAAGAGGTTAGGTTTCAGAAACATACAGAGAATGTGTGGCCTCCATAAATTACTAACAATTTTGCTAATTCTGGTCTGATCAGGCAGTTGTGACAAAATAACACATGCTTCATGACCTCAGCAACAGATACTAGTTCTATGGGCTGGAAGTTCAGAGCTAACACCAACACACTCCAGTTTTAGTGAGCGTCTTCTTTTGGCAGCTACCTTTTCCTGGATCCTGACGTGTTAAAGAGAGAGGTGTCTGACTGGCCTCTTCTTATAAAAATACTAATCCTGTCATAAGAACTTATGACAATATCTAAACCTAATTATTTCCTCAACATTCCACCTCTGGAAACCATTGTGTTGGCATTATAACTAAGCATCAGGTCTGAGGACACACAATAGTTCATAGCATTCACACTGGCAATGACTTTGGAGAGCCTTATTTCATTTTGCCTGTTGTGATTTTCAGAAACCTTTGAAGATGATACAGTAAATGCCTATCAAAACTCCAGTATTAATCATGTGACCTAGATCTATCTGGGTTAACTTTTGCTTCTCCCTTCCTTTTAATTTCTTCCTCTCTCTAGCAACTAACCATCAAGATTTGTCATTTCAGTTTCTAAAAATACATTTTAACATATGTCTTTCTCCACTGTTATGCCATGGTGATGTTAAGGACCCGCACATGCCTCATGCTGCTCATTTCTAGGCTAGTCCAATTTTCACACCATCCCCTGGGCTAACTTCTTCAGTGTCTATATCAGGCCATATCCTTTGAAACACATTCAGGGCTTGTCAGTAGCTCCTTATCATAGAAGCCCTGCAAGCTCTTTAGTGTCTGATGTCTATGGTCTTGTTGGTTGTCTTCCCTTGTCTTACACTATCACAATATACAATGCTTCCTTGCCTCTGTATCTGTTTCTTTTCTTACACTCTGAGTTGTCTCTTGTCTTGTGGGATTTCCTGATCAAATCAAAACCCAGCTCAAATGTGATTTCTAATTTGTTTTTGCCACGAAACCCCAAGTGACCCAAATTGCTCCCTTGTGTGTTTTGCCACAAATCATACACAAATATGTAATAGCTCTTAACATTCTATGTATAATTATAATTTTCTTGTCTGTCTTCCAGTTCTGGCCCAAGCCCCTCAGAAAAGATATATACAGTGAGACATTCATTGTGCATTAACAGTCACTGCTTTGGTTCCTGGGGTCTGTATGTGATATGGTTCATAAATGTCTGTTGAGATTAGTGAAAAAATAAAGAAACTATAACTTTAATGGTGCCTGTTACCATTAAACATTAGCAGTTATTGTTATTATTCACACATGGCTCCTATCATGGAATCTTTAGATCTGTGTATACAACTTGGAGCACTGTAGAATCCAGAAAAACAAAAAGAGGCTATTGGTCAGGAAGAATGATATTAATGAAGTGGGAAGAGTAGAAAATTGGTGATACAAAGGATAAAGGAGAGAATAATGGGGGAGGGAAGCTTAGGTGTGAAGATAGAACAGTGAGGCAGAGGGTTCACTAACACTAAAGCCATATAGAAATCTACTATCCTATAAACTGTGTGTTCGTGTGTGTGTGTGTGTGTGTGTGTGTGTGTGCATGTACATGTACATGTGTAAACAGTGTGTGTTTAATTTAAGTAACCCTATACAGGTGACAATGTTCCTCCCAGTAGCCTTAGTTTGTCAAATAAAATGACCCATACCCAATACAGTATACCTCCCCTCAAGCTGTTAGTCACAGGTATCTGAGAGACTCCTGAAACAATACAGGCTGTTGCCATTGCTCTTGGTTGCCACCAGAACTTGATGGTAAGACCCCATCTCTGAAGACATCATACACATTGGTTACAAAACATGGAGATATCAAGTTGGTACTGACCAAGAAGTCTCCTCACCGCTGGCTAACTTTCCTAGGGTTAGAAGGTGCTATGCAGGCTGCCAAGAGGAAACAAACAAACACATTATCAACAGTCTTAAGCAGATGTGATGTTGTGAGCTACAATAACTGGCATGGCAAGACATGACTAGATCCCTGGGCCTACTGCAGCTATGGGCTGTGTTTGTGGTCTGTGCTGTTGCCAGATACCATGTGAAGCCCATGATCTCTACTCCCACTGACTATAAAGATCAAGTAAGCTACTGTTGCAGTAATATCAATGTCTGCAGACGTGTAGTTGAGAAAGATGGATATGAAAGGCTTCTGTGATAGCCCCTACACTCACACCACACCCCAACCCCTCACAAAAAAATAGCATCCTAAATAGGGAGGCAAATGTGGTAAGAATGCTAAATTAGCTCTCCACAATTGATGACTTCTGGCCCAGCAGGGAATCACTCAGTTTTATTTAAGGGGCAGGACACTGAGAGTTTGACCCTGTTCTAGTAAGTATATAGGTAATATAAACTGGACCTTTTTATTTAATTTTATTTTTTTACTTTGGTGTGTCACAAGAGTGAGGGCAGATGTGGAAGGTTTGGGAAATGAGTGTGATTGGGTTGCATGGTGTAAAATTCTCAAAGAATCAATAAACATATTATGCTGAAAAAATGCATTGTATGCATGTATGGAATTACAAAATAATAAAAATGTTTTAATAAAGAAAACTGATCTTAAACTATCACACACACACACACACACACACACACACACACACAAATGGTGATGAAACCCAGATTCACATGAAAGAAAATCCCTGCAAATAAGCATAACTCAGGATAAAGTGCCTTTAAATTTCACTTCTGTCTTTGTCAGTGATATTGTGCTATGAAGAGACAACATGACCATGACAAAGAAAGTTTTTGCTTACTGTTTCAGAAATTTAATTATTATCATGCTGGGCAGTATGGTGGCACATAGACAGACATGGTACTGTAAAAGTGGCAGATTGAATTCTCCATCTGGATCCGCAGGCAACAGGAAGAGAGAGCCACTGAGCCTGGCTTAAGCTTTTGAAACTTCAAAGCCCACCCCCCAGTGACACACTTCCTCCAATAAGGCCACACAAACACTAACAAAGCCATACCTACTAAAATAAGGCCAAACCTATCCCAACAAGGCCACATCTCTTAATCACTCTCATGTAGTGCCACTCCCTAATGACCAAACACTCACATATGTGAACCTGTTAGGGCAATTCTTATTAGAACCACCACAACTTCCAACCACCCAATTCTATGACTTCCTGCAAACTGACAGAAGTCTCTTCTGTAGGCATCTACAGCTCAAGCTGATTTACATTACCAGAATGGAACTTAGTGGGCTGTTTGGAAGAGGAATGCCAGCCTCTTCTATCAAATTAACCTAAACAAACTGGACTTTGGGAATTTTATCCTTTTCAATTGAACAAAACTGATTTATGTTCAGTAGCTAACCCTTGAAAGATGGTAAGGATAATGCTGGTTCAAAACCTTTGTCAGCGTGAGTAACATGTGAGTATCCAGAACTACATATCTGTTAGGGGGATCTTATGTGTCTGTCACCAGAAAATTGGAACAAACTTCATGAGACCTATGTACTTAAAATGTTATGATGTATTTTTAAAATGGGCTTCCAAAGAAGCCTTTCATTTTATTAGGTAATTATAAGCAAATAAACTTTGTTTGATGGCTCTCAAAATATAAACACGTTTCATGTCAAAATTGCATCACTTTTGACTGCTTAATAGTGTGAGAAACTGTCAGGCCCTGGTGCCGGATAAAACAGAGCACAGTGCAGATTTGTTGCTGAAGGGTGTAACAATATGCTCAGTTAAACAGACACAGTGTGTTATGGTCTGGTGCTGACTCAGGAGGCATTGCCAGTGTTCTGTTCTGGGATCAGGACAATTCTAACACCTGGAAATCCACATAACAAGATGTTCCATTCTTGAGCTTGTATTTTAAGAGTACTTGGTTTTTTGTCCATTTTTCTTTTTTATATATTCAAACTCACATGAAATGCTGCTGTTTCATTCCCTGGTTTTTCTGAATATCTTAACTGTTAAAGAAATTATGCATGGAATGCTGAAATTTCAAGTAACTTCTCAAAGTGATCAATTATTGGTTGCAATGTCATTTTACTTGAAAACTAATTTCAAGTCTGCCATCTCTTGGGACATAGAAAATACATACATATGCTTCAAACTAATGGAGTGTTAGTAAAGTATAGTAGGAGTGTTAGTAAAGTATAGTAGGA
>JADRCH010000011.1:21078129-21223331 GCA_019843965.1 Rhynchomys soricoides
GGAGTGTTAGTAAAGTATAGTAGGAGTGTTAGTAAAGTATAGTAGGAACTTTCAATGTCCTTTCAGTTGGGTAATGTCACATGACATTTTGATTTTCTAGGCTAGCATAGATCACAGACAGAAATTGTATGTGCTAACTTTTACACACACACACAAACTAACTAACTAACTAACTATATATATATATATATATATATATATATAGAGAGAGAGAGAGAGAGAGAGAGAGAGAGAGAGACAGAGAGACAGAGAGTTTTCTATTGTTCTAAGGAAAGATGATCCTGAACACCAGTTCTCTACAGTGACTTACTATACGTTACTGAGCTGCCACCTGCTGGACTTTTTGCCTAGCACATCTTATTATCTGCTACAGTCTTCTCTCTTCAATGAATGCATTGAAGACCTACACACACACACACACACACACACACACACACACACACACACTTTTTGTTAGCATCACCCCCATCCCTGCCACTCTTTTTCCAGTAATGTGTGCTCCTGTAGACCAGTTAAAAAGTACTTCAACCAATTATAGTCATACCAAAGTCTCTCCTTTCCTTTAAAACTGTAACCAACAGAACCATGAAGACAAGCTGGTTTGGGACAAGAAGAGGCTCAGCAAGGCTAGCACCTTGTGGAGTGCTCTCCAAATGGCTTGCTCATTAGAAAGCTTCAGGTGTACATCATGGAAGTAAAGCAGAAGTAATGATTCCTTAACTTCCTTATCCACCCTGTGATTGACAACAGCTTCCTGTAGCTCCTGCAGACTGTGTCCCAGGATTTGCCACCAAAAAAACTTGAAAGAATACCCTATTTCTTTGCAGACAGTAAAGCACCATTGAGAGGCGAAACCTACTCCATTTTGGGACTGGCCTTCATCTTGGAAAAAAAAAAGAAAAAGAAAAGAGAAAAGAAAAGAAAAGAGCCTGCAGCAGAACCCAAGCTGCACCTATATACCAGGAAGAACTCCACAACTTGTCCTTAGCTAGAGTTATTCCCTAGATACTTCCTTGCAACAGTCAATCATAGATTAGTCTGATTGTTTCAGATGCACTTTCAGATCGTTTGTGATTGTATACAGTCTTGCTTCAGAGCTCCCACCTGCCATCTTGTGGTCATTCTATTAGATGCTTGCCAGACTGGACACCCCCTCACTTGCTCCTATTTTCCTATAAATTTTTTTCCTGCTGAAGTTTCAAGGCTAGTCCACCTTCCCTCTCCTTCCTGCTGTGTCAGGGTTGGGTTAGAGGACAGCCCAAGCCTGGGCTTGTAATAAAGTGACTGTAATGTTTTTACATCAGAAATGGCTCCTTGGTGGTCTTTTGGGGTTCAGGAACGCTTCCTAGCACAACAACATATCTGTGACTCCAAAGAACTAAAATGTATTGGATAATTCTTGACCAAGCTGCTTTAAGAAGAAAACTAGACAATAAATTAGTTCATTGAACAGTATTTATTTAATGAACAATGTTTAACATGTGTCACTGGTAAAATTTCACCTGATCCTCTCTGTCCTATAACTGTACACAAATGAGGTTGTTGCTATGCGCTGCAACCCCAAGGCATCATAAAATTCTGCGTTGTCTCCTGAATCATAAAAATGGAAAAGAGGCTGGCATTTATCAAGTACCCATCACTTACTAGCTATATTCATGAGTACCATCACATCTTATCTATATTGCAGCCTGGACAGGTAGACAATCACTTTAACCACTGGCATTGGTTGCAGCTCAGAGCAGTACTGACAGCTTAGGTTTATTGGCTGTGTGCTGTTCGCCTGCTGTTGCCTTTATTACTTTAGGGGAACCTCAGCAACTAAACCTCAAACCACATTAGGAAGCGGAGGCTGTCATTATTCTCATTTTATTACAGGTGATCCATAACCTGCTCAGAATCAATCACTCAGACAATGAGTACAGCCTGGGTTAGAACCCAGGCAGATTGGTACAGATGTCTACCTGCTAACAGGTAGTTATCTATGGCACACACAGGAGTTATTGTTGTGTGTTGCCATGCTAAATACACAACACTCTTGTTTTGGTTCTTAGAAATTGATAATTGTATGTTGCTGTCAGACACGTTACAGCAGTTACTTAAATTTTGCATAGTAATATAGTATTGCCCCATTTCACTTTGATGAGGTCTGGAGAATAACAATAATGAGAGTGATAGCAAGCACTTACCTGTTCCTTACTATGTCCAGATGTTCACTCATTCTAACTGTTCTACATATAGTGCTCACTACTGAGAATAGGATCTGTCCATTCCTGTAGCCAGGCAAGATGGCTGAGAGACAGTACTTGGGCCTGAACTAAGGTTGCAAAGCTATCAGGAGGCAAATCAGGGTCTCTAGTTCCAAAGTACCAGACTTTTAACCATTCATCAAACTATGGGACAATGTGAGCCAACTTATTGCTACAAATGCTTCAACTTGCCTCAAGTAAAACAACCCAGCACTGGGTTTCCATCTGTGGCAGGAGACCTCTGCCTGGGCCACCAGGGCTCCATAACCAAATACCACTGGGAGAAAGATAGCCTCCCAGGAGTGGGGGCAAGACTAACTGTTCAGAGGGACCCACCTGGAATACCCAGGTCACAGGGACTGAGAACAGAGATGTGGTTTCTTTCAGTGTCTGGAGAGCAGATCCTGTGACATAGGGCTCCATACTCAAATAGTGCCAGGAGAGAGCTGATATACCAGGAGTGCCGACATAACTTTAACCACAGAGAGAACTGGTCTCCAAGGAAGACAGCTAGGCTTGCAGGAAAGACATGCCACAGTCAAAGAGAGTAAGACCAGCTAATACCAGAGATAACCAGATGGCAAAAGGCAAGGGCAAGAACACAAGGAACAGAAACCAAGACTACTTGGCATCATCAGAACCCAGCTCTCCCACCACAGCAAGCCCTGGATACCCCAACACACCAGAAAAGCAAGAATCAAACTTAAAATCACATCTCATGATGATGATAAAAGATTTTAAGAAGGAAATAAATAACACCCTTTAAGAAATACAAGAGAACACAGGTAAACAAACTGGAAGCCCTTAAAGAGGACACACAAAAATCCCTTAAAGAATTACAGGAGAACACATTCAAATGGGCAGAATTATAGGAAAATACAATCAAACAAATGAACAAAACCATTCAGGAATTAAAAACAGAAATAGAAACAATAAAGAAATCACAAAGAGAGACAACCCTGGAGTTAGCGAACCAAGGAAAGAAATCAGAAGGCATAGATGCAAGCATCACCAACAGAATACAAGAGATGGAAGAGAGAATCTCAGGTGTGGAAGATACCATAGAAAACATGGACACAACAGTCAAAGAAAACACACAATGCAAAAAGCTCCTAATCCAAAACATCCAGGATATCCAGGAAACAATGAGAAGACAGAACCTGAGGATAATAGGTATAGAAGAAAGTGAAGATTCCCAACTTAAAGGACCAGTAAATATCTTCAACAAAATTATAGAAGAAAACTTCTCTAACCTAAAGAAAGAGATGAACATAAATATACAAGAAGCCTACAGAACACAAATAGACTGGACCAGAAAAGAAATTCCTCTCATCACATTATAGTCAAAACACCAAATACACAAAATATGGAAAGAATATTAAAAGTGGTAAGGGAAAAAGGGCAAGTAACATACAAAAGCAGACCTATCAGAATTACACCAGACTTCTCACCAGAGACTATGAAAGCTAGAAGATCCTTGGCAGATCTCATACAGACTCTAAGAGAACAAAATGCCAGCACAGGCTGCTATACCCAACAAAACTCAATAATCGTAGATGGTGAAACCAAAATATTTTATGGCAAATTCAAATTTGCACAGTATGTTTCCACAAACCCAGCCCTACAAAGAATAATAGATGGAAAATGCCAACTCAAGGAGGGAAACTACACCCAAGAAAAAGCAAGAAAGTAATCTTTCAACAAACTCAAAAGAAGATAGCCATACAAACATATAAACAACATCAAAAATAACAGGAAGCAACAATCACTATTCTTTAATATCTCTTAACATCAATGGTGTCAATTCCCCAATAAAAAGACATAGACTGACAGACTGGATCCATAAACAGGACCCAGCATTTTGCTGCATCCAGGAAAAGCACCTCCATGTTAAAGACAAACACTACCTCAGAGTAAAGGGTTGGAAAACAATCTTCCAGGCAAATCGCCCCAAGAAAATGGCTAGGATAGCCTTTCTAATACCGGATAAAATCGACTTTCAACCAAATGTCATCAAACAAGATAAAGAAGGACACTTCATATTCATCAAAGGAAAAATCTACCAAGAAGAACTCTCAATTCTGAACATCTATGCCCCGAATGCAAGGGCTACCACATTCATAAAAGAAACTTTACTAAAGCTCAAAGCACACATTGCACCTCACACAATAATAGTGGGAGACTTCAACACCCCACTATCAACACTGCACAGATCTTGGAAACATAAACTAAATAGAGACATAGTGAAACTAACATATGTTATGAACCAAATGGATTTAGCAGATATCTGTAGAACATTTCATCCTACATTAAAAGAATATACCTTCTTCTCAGCACCTCATGGTACTTTCCCCAAAATTTATCATATAATTGATCACAAAACAAACTTCAACAGATATAAGAAGACTGAAATAATCCCATGCCACCCATCAGATCACTACGGAATAAGGCTGGTCTTCAATGGCAACAACAACAACAGAAAGCCCACATACACATGAAAGCTGAACAATGCTCTACTCAATGATAACTTGGTCAAGGAAGAAATAAAGAAATAAAGACTTCCTAGAATTTAATGAAAATGAAAGTACAACATACCCAGACCTATGGCACACAATGAAAGCAGTGTTAAGAGGAAAACTCATAGCTCTGAATCCAAAAAGAAAAGGGAGAGAGCATATACTAACAGCTTAACAGCACACCTGAAAGTTCTAGAACAAAAAGAAGGTAACACATCCAAGAGGAGTAGAAGGGAGGAAATAATCAAATGAAGGGCTGAAATCAACCAAGTAGAAACTAAAAGAACTATACAAAGAATCAACAAAACCAGGAGTTCATTCTTTGAGAAAATCAACAAGAGAGATAAACCCTTAGCCAGCCTAACCAGAGGGCACAGAGACAGTATGCAAATTAACAAAATTAGAAATGAAAACGGAGATATAACAACAGATTCTGAGGAAATTTAAAAAATCATCAGATCCTACTACAGAAGCCTATATGCAACAAAATTGGAAAATCTGGAGGAAATGGACACGTTTCTAGACAGATACCAACTACCAAAGTTAAATCAGGATCAGATAAACCATCTAAACAGTCCCATAACCCCTAAAGAAATAGAAGCAGTCATTAAAAGTTTCCCAACCAAAAAAAGCCCAGGACCAGATAGGTTCAGTGCAGAATTCTATCAGACCTTCAAAGAAATCCTAATACCAATACTCTTCAATCTATTCCACAAAACAGAAACAGAAGGAACACTACCCAATTCATTCTATGAGACCACAGTTACACTGATACCAAAACCCCACAAAGAACCAACAATAAAAGAAAACTTCAGATCAATTTCCTTTATGAATATTGATGCAAAAATACTCAATAAAATTCTTGCAAACCGAATCCAAGAACACATCAAAACGATCATTCACCATGACCAAGTAGGCTTCATTCCAGGGATGCAGGGATGGTTCAATACCAATGGAAAACCATCAATGTAATCCACTACATAAACAAACTCAAAGATAAAAACCACATGGTCATTTCGTTACATGCTGAAAAAGCATTTGACAAAGTTCAACATCCCTTCATGATAAAAGTCTTGGAAAGATCAGGAATTCAAGGAGCATACTTAAACATAGTAAAAGCAATATACAGTAAACTAGTGGTCAACATCAAACTAAATGGAGAGAAACTCGAAGCAATCCCACTAAAATCAGTGACTAGGCAAGGCTACCCTCTCTCTCTCTATCTATTCAATATACTACTTGAAGTTCTAGCTAGAGCAATTAGACAACAAAAGGAGGTCAAATGGATACAAATTGGAAAGGAAGAAATCAAAATATCACTATTTGCAGATGATATGATGGTATACTTAAGTGACCCGAAAAACTGCACCAGAGATCTGCTACAGCTGATAAACACCTTCAGCAAAATGGCTGGATACAAAATTAACTCAAGCAAATCAGTAGCCTTCCTATACTCGAAGGATAAACAGGTTGAGAAAGAAATTAGGGAAATGACACCCTTCACAATTGTCACAAACAATATAAAAAATCTTGGTGTGACTCTAACCAAAACAAGTGAAAGATCTGTATGACAAGAACTTCAAGTCTCTGAAGAAAGAAATTGAAGAAGACCTCAGAAGATGGAAAGATCTCCCATGCTCATGGATTGGCAGGATTAATATAGTTAAAATGGCCATCCTGCCAAAAGCAATCTACAGATTCAATGCAATCCCCATCAAAATCCCAACTCAATTCTTCATAGACTTAGAAAGAGCAATTCTTAAATTCATATGGAATAACAAAAAACCTAGGATAGCAAAAACTACTCTCAACAATAAAAGGACTTCTGGGAGAAACAGCCTCTCCCAGGTCCTTATAAGGACCTCCACCTAAAACCAGACACACTGAATCTAATAGAAGAGAAAGTGGGGAAAAGTCTTGGACACATGGGCACAGGGGAAAAGTTCCTGAACAGAATACCAATGGCTTGTGCTCTAAGATCAAGAATCGACAGATGGGACCTCATAAAATTACAAAGCTTCTGTAAGGCAAAGGACACTGTAATTAGGGCAAAATGGCAACCTACAGATTGGGAAAAGATCTTTACCAATCTTACATCTGATAGAGGGCTAATATCCAATGTATACAAAGAACTCAAGAAGCTAGACTCCAGAGATACAAATAACCCTATCAAAAAATGGGGAAGTGAGCTAAACAGAATTCTCAACTGAGGAAACTCAAATGGCCGAGAAGCACCTAAAGAAATGTTCAATATCCTTAGTCATCAGGGAAATGCAAATCAAAACAACCCTGAGATTCTACCTCACACCATTCAGAATGGCTAAGATCAAAAACTCAGGTGACAGCAGATGTTGGAGAGGATGTGGAGAGAGAGGAACACTCCTCCATTGCTGGTGGGAATGCAAATTGATACAACCTCTCTGGAAATCAGTTTGGCAGACCCTCAGAAAATTGGACATAATACTACCTGAGGACCCAGCTATTCCATTCCTGGGCATATACCCAGAAGATGCTCCAACATGTAATAAAAACACATGTTCCACTATGTTCATAGCAACCATATTTATAATAACCAGAAGCTGGAAACAACCCAGATGTTCCTCAACAGAGGAATGGATACAGAAAATGTGGTCCATTTACACAATGGAATACTTCTCAGCTATTAAAAACAATGACTTCATGAAATTCGTAGACAAATGGATGGATCTTGAAAACATCATTCTGAGCCAGGTAAAGCAGTCACAAAGGAATGAACATGGTATGTACTCACTGTTAAGTGGTTATTAGCCTAAAAGTTTGAAATACCCAAGAGTCACTTCGCAGGAACAGTAGTACTGAGTATGAGGTCCCAGATGGAGGGCTTGGAGAAAGGACTGAAGGAGCTGAGGGAGTGTGCAGCCCCAGGGAGGTAGCAACACTGGCAACTGGCCTGACCCCCCATATTTCAGACTGATCCACCAACTAAAGAAAACACATGGAGGGACCCATAGTGCTGGCCACAAAGACTGTAGAGGAGGGTCTTGTTACCCGTCAAGGGGAGGAGAGGCCCTTGGGCCTGAGGGTGTTATATCCCCCAGTATAGGAGAATGTCAAGGAGGGAAGAGGAGAGTGGGTGGGGGGTGGGGTGGGGAGGTGGGTTGGAGAATATCCCCATAGAGGTAGGGGGAGGGCGGAGGGAATGGGGAGGTTCCAAAGGGGAGATCTGGAAAGGGGGAAACATTTGAAATGTAAATAAAATATGAAAATAAAAAACAAAAACAAAAACAAAAAAAATAAACAATGGAATACTACTCAGCTATTAAAAACAATGACTTCATGAAATTAGCAGAAATTTGATGGAACTTGAAAATTTCATCCTGAGTGAGGTAACAGAGTGACAAAAGAATGAACATGGTTTATACTCACTTATCAGTGGTTATTATCCCAAAAGTTCAAAATGCCCAAGAGTCACATCACAGCAACAGTAGGGCTGAGTGTGAGGTCCCAGATGGAGGACTTGGAGAAGGGACTGAAGGAGCTGAGGGAGTTTGCTACCCCAGGGAGGGAGCAACAGTGGCAACTGGCCTGACCCCTCCATACTCCCAGAGACTGGATCACCAACCAAAGAATACACATGGAGGGACTCATGGTGCTGGCCACATATGTGGCAGAGGAGGGTCTTGTTAGACATCAGGGGGAGCAGAGGCACTTAGGCCTGAGGGTGTTAGATCCCCCAGTATAGGAGAATGCCAAGGAGGTATGATGAGAGTGGGTGTGTGGGTGGGTGGTGGGGGAATACCCCCATAGAGGCAGGGGGAGGGGGGATAGGGAGGTTCCAAAAGGGAGATCTGGAAAGGGGGAAACATTTGAAATGTAAATAAAGTATGATAAAAAAAAAAAAAAAAAAACAGCACTTTTAGAAGAAAGTGTCCCACAGAGTAGTTTTGGACAGGTCAGAGATGGTTAAAAAATAAAATAAGATGATTCTATGTGTTCCAAAATTACTGAGCCATCTATGCTCCAGATGCTGAAGTTATGGAGATCAAGCCCATTCCCTGTCTATGAAGAACTAGAGATAGACACATAGATAATTAAAACATAAAAAATAATTGTTAGAGTTTGCTACCTAAATCAAAGCCAATTTTTTGAAAATACCCTATGTTACCTGGTCACACTGGTCCAAATCAGTTCACATAAAAGATAAAGCTAGCAAGAGTAAGACAGAGTATCCCTTCGTGAGTACATGGAATAAGATGATTAAAATATCACCATAATGTCTGCAATTTTATTTAAAATTCCATAACAGGTAAGTGTAAATTTGATCTGATATGTATCCATGGTTCAGGACAGATTTACAGTATGTATATTCCTCAGATCACAGAGTCACCTCTGAGGACCATTCCTGCCTGGTAGGCTACCAAGCCCTGATTCCTCAGACCCTCCCAGTGCAGCCAATACAAAATGCCATTGTAATATTAATCATAATTTGTGGCCCCAAGTTACAGAATCCTGTGCAGTTGACTTTAAACCAAGAGAAAATTCTCTAATTTAACTTGGTTCATGTGACTAGAACTTCCAATGAACAGACATGAGTTACACAAAACTAAATTCAGATATTCAAACCTCCCTTTCTTCCCTCCCCTTCCTGCATATCTATCTATCTATCTATCTATCTCTCTCTCTCTCTCTCTCTCGCTCTCTCTCTCTCGATTTCATCTATCAGCTTTTAAAATTTATGCATAACTTCTTTCTATAATGTAGATTTCACATTCACATACATCAGCTTAGCAACTCCACTGAAGACAGAACTTTCCCAGTGTCCCTAAATAAAGTCTAGAGAATGCTACATGCTGACTGGTATTTCTTGGATTAGCCTTCAAACAAGTCCTACAAAATCAAAGACAGCCTCAAACCTCACTGATCATTTCAGGAGTGCAGGCAGTTAAGAGACAAATACAGAGCAGAAAAAGTTCTGGAACATCACAGGTGGCTTCCAGATCCTTCCTTTCTGTGATCTATGATGATGAGCAAGTTTTCTATAGAAGTTTTGCATGCTGTTCCACAAAGTGGTAGCATGTGATTTCTGTGACATCTCCATTTTACACTTCAGAGTTATACAATGGTATGACATCCCATAACATCCTCTGGGGAAGCCATGTTGCATAAGACAGATTCCAAATTTACTTGAACTAACCCTTGCCCCAGGGAAATCCTTCTGGAAGGTTTTTCCATTCAAAAGAAATTTCTCCTGATGAGAGGGCTGGGGAGTAGAGGAATAAAGTATTGGGAAAGACAACTGGAACCAAGAAGGTTGGGAGGTGGAATTTGGGGAGTGAGGTAGAAATCTATTGTAATGGAAACTCCCAGGAATCCATGACAGTGACCCTAGGGAAGATCCCTAGTAATGGGGAATACATAGCAATCTTCTGAAAGCAGCAAAGGCTTCCAGTGGACAGACTGAGACACTAATCCGGCCACAAAATCTACAATCTGTCCTGCATGCAAGATGTGCTGGGCTTAAAGGTGGCACAAAACTTGTAGGAGTGCCCAACCAATGACTAGTTCAGCTTGAGACCCATGTCACAAGAGGAAGCCCATGACACTGCCTGGAGGGCCAGAAAACAGAGACTGGATAGTCCAGAGACCTAGAATAGAACCAAACATGACTGGGGGAAAAAGTCGATGAAATGATTCCTAATGACACTCTGCTATAGTTATAGACCAAAGCCTAGATAATCCTCATCAGAGAGGCTTCATCTAACAACCAATGGAAGCAGATGCAGAGACCCACAGCCAAACATTAGATGGAGTTTAAAGAATCCCGCAGAAGTGGTGAATGAAAGATTATAAGAGTCAGAGGGGTCAAAGGCACCACAAGAAAACCCACATAATTAACTAACCAGGGTTCACAGGGGCTCATGGGGACTGAACTGACAATCAGGGAGCCTGGTGGTTCTCTGCATGTATGTTATAGTTGTGTAGCTTGGTGTTTTTGTGGAACGCCTACCAGTGGAAGTGGGGGCTGTCTCTGACTATTTTTGCCTGCTTTTAGAATCCCTTTCCTTCTACTGGGTAGTCTTGTCTAGCCTTAATATAAGAGCATGTGTATAGTCTTATTGCCACTTTGTATGTCATGGTTGGTTGATATCCCTCAGTAAAGGAAGAGTGGATCTAGGGAAGAGGAGGGGGGACTGGAGGAGAGGAGTGAGGGGAAAATGTGGTCAGAATGTAATATATGAAAGAATTTTTTTAAAAGATTAGTAATGGCAAATAACAGCCCAGCATTGTTACAAAAAGAGCTTAAGCTGTTGGACCTCTGCACTCACGGTGCCACTGCCGCTGCATTGCGAGCGGCACAGCTGCTTGTGCTCGGGGGCTGTGCCACAGTTCGTGAAGAGTGGAGCAGCGCTAGAGCTGGGGCCGTCTCCATGGTGACAGCCCTCAGCACCTCATCTTGGGGGCAGCAGGGCCCGAGGCAGCCTGTCCACGGCCCCAGGTTTCAGGAGGAGAGCTCCCCTGCTTCCTCTTTAGAGGAGCAGGGGCCACTGATGGTCGTGGGGTGCACCTCCCTCGCCCACGGAGAGGAGCACTGCATGCAGCCTGGGCCTGCCCCAGCCATAGGGGTGGGGTGCAGGGGCCCCAGGTTCACAGCAGTGACTGCGCCAGTTCTGGGCCAGGGCTCAGAACTGGACCCTGACAGCATGGCACTGGGGGTGTTCTCTTCCTCCCACTGTCCTGAGGGCAAGAGAGTGGGGTCCTGGGAAGTGGTAGTCTTGGGCCCCATTCTGACCCTGGTTTGGGCCCTGGTTTGGGCCTGAGCCTGACTTGAGTTCTGAGACCTGTCTCAGTCACTTCTGCCCAGGAGTGACTCAGCAAGACCTGTTTGGCCCTCTCTCTACCCTGCCATTGCTGACATGGAGCTATGCCATTGACCCTGTCAGTCACCCCTTCCCCTTCCCTGCCTCCTACGTCATCTCTCCCCATACCTAAGTGCCCACCCCCTTTGCCTTCTTTATATAAGCGAGAGAGATTGCTACAATAAAGTTGAGTTCCTGCTTCAACAAGACTCCCAGCCTGGTGTGTTTCTTTTTGGCCATTGACACTCACCATCCCACTCAGCTCCAGATAGACTCAGCTGGACTGGGTTCTCTCCTGTCGCCTGGACCTGCTGGCTAGGAGCCAACATTTAGCTTCCTGACTTCCTTCAGTGATCCCAGGCATCCCTATGGGTCTGAGTATATGTTGAGAACATGTTTGTTACTGCATTCCAGCTTTATCACCTTGGAGGAGTACTCTTGTCCTGAATCTGGTCTCCTTCATCTTGAAAAGAATAATAATACTTCCTTCCTAAAGTTGCTATGAAGATCAAACCTCTGCTCTCATGAGCCTGAAAGTCAAACTGGGCATAGAGAAAACTCCGGTTATTGTGATTTATAATAAACAACAATGTTAATTACCCCCCCCCAAAAAAAATCCTTCCCTTTTTTTTTTTTTTTTGTAAACTATTTTTCCATTTAGCTGGTTTTTCTGTTAACTATAAGATTCAACCAGACTGTCAGCTAGCTTCCTTCCCCCCCCCCCAATAGGATGCCCTTTTAGGAACAGAAGGGAATGACCTAGAGGCAGCTAATTTTCTTCTTCCTCATCAGGAGACTACATATTCTGACTGTGCTGTATAGGACAGGAATCCAAAACTGTCCCTGAGGCTTAAAAAGTGTGAACCACCTGAAGAAGGACATGCTAGAGTAGGCACAGTCTCAATGGAAGCTGACCACCCTGTTCCCAAACAGACAAGAAGCTGAAGGATCCTAATGGTATAATTCTCTGCAGTTCATCTATTTCCCCATAGTTTCTGCCTGCAAACAAGTCTCCAGCTCTGTTCTGCTGCTTTCAGACTACAGCAATTGACAAATGAACAACAGTAATAGACAGAGGAAAGGCAGGCCAGATGCTGGGGTCTGTGAGACAATAAGCCAAGAGAATGCCCACCAGGGCCTCTCCAGAAGACTTGGGTGAAAGATTTGGGGATAGATACAGGGATTCCCACTCTATCTCCTATTCTTGGATCCATATCGCTGCTAAGCTCTACACCAAACTCTAAACACAACTTAATTTTAAAGGCAGGAAATGGGAGCAACTTCTGGCCTGTTGTAATAATTCAGTTGGTGCTTTTTCTTTGGCTGAAAGAGCATTTCAGGGTTTCATGTCCTCAAATATTTTGCCACAGTTTCCCTCACCCCATACTGTCTTATTTGGGCCCTTGGTCATTCATTTATGTTACTGTCTAGCCCCAGTAAGTTTTGAGGTTTTTTTGACCCTTGATTTTAAGATTTTATTTCTGGCAAATAACCCCCTAATATGAATGTAAATGTTAAAACTAGATTATTTACTTCAGTGTGAATGGGCTTTCTCAAAGGTCTTTCATAAAACAAAACAAAACAAAAAATGTTTTTTGAGAATAGGGAAAGCAGAAGAGGATCGGAGGGAAGACTGGTGTGAGAAAGGACTCTACAGTCATGGAGAGCACCCTCAGGCAATGCCTGCAACATCAGTGCCTGCGGCTCACACCTACTCTGTGTTCTTAGTGACCTCACTCCACTCCCAACCCTTTAAGGATAAGGTTTATTGATCATGTTCTGACGCTTGTGATCAATTAACATCAATGCATTTAACTGCCCTGCCTTTCTTGAGTCTGCCTAAAATCTAGTTTTCTCATACATACACAGATGTGTTTATACCTTTGCACAACTTTAGGAGACTGTGGTACAATTCTCTTTACCTACAACCATCAGCTGTATTTATTGCCTGAGGGAATGCTTTTAGCATCTCAAATCCAGTTCTTACAATGTAATGAAATACCTGGAAAGACCTTTGTCAGCTAAAAGGTGTTTGATTTTTGTCAGTTTGTTTGTTCATTCATTTATTGATGGGCAGCTTAAATAATTTTCATCAAAATTATGATCTATTATTGCAAATTTTATGTATCTTTTCTGTTGTTCCACTACCATGCCCCAACACGTATTCAAGAAAGCACAACAGGGGACCTGCAGCTGACACCTTACACAGCTTTGCTTTTCAGACTCCAGCAGGGCCAGCCTCCTTGACCTAATTAGATTTCTCCACCTCCACATGGCTAGGAAATACTATAATTAATTTATAAAGGACTCTGAAACACCAGCTGGCAAATAAATTCCACCAGATTCCTACAAAATGAGAAAGAGCAGTTAAGTTGAAGAGTTATGAAGTGTGTGTGTGCATGTGCATGCATTGCAGTCTCCTATCCACTGACTTTCTTAAAAGTCAATTATAAATTATACCAAACACACATTATTTTATCATTTTTACAACACATTTATTTTAAATTATAAGGAAGACTGTGACAAACTATGTTCAAATATGCAACTTTGAAGTCTGTGAAAAATGAGTGTCCATATAGATTCATACCGGAAATTCATATTTTCTAAGCACACTAATAAACTAGTGGCTGTTCTCAAGAGAATGTCAAAGAAAAAAGTGGACAATCAGTTTAAGAAGAATTTCATGTACTGGCAGCAGTTACCTAGTCAAGAGCCATGGTTGGCAAGACCTAAAAATGGCTCCTAAAATCCCTGGTGAACTGGGTTAGAACCTCTTCCTGAGTATAGACAGGGTTTGGGAGTATAATGGGATGTTCCCCTTTTATTAGTTTATGTAATATAGCAAAAGTGGTGGAATCATTTCTCCTGTGGTGTCACACTAAATATAAGCTCCATGTTTTCAGAGGGCCACGTGATGCATGTCTGAGGTCCATCTCTAGGAGCTGTGAGAAAGCCCTGGCCAATATCTGCAAAGAAAATGATGACCTCAATACTCAAAGACTGAGCTTTAAAAACCAGCAACCAGAAGAATCCAAGATTCAGTTGGGATCACAACTACAAATCTATACCTTGATATTGCATGGTGAGACATTGAGCAGAAAATCCAACTAAGCCCCTTTCAGCCTTCTCGGGAACAGAAGCTGGAAGATTATAAACATGTTGTTTGTGCTGCTAATTTTGTATTAAATTGCTACTCAGAGAAAGAAAGAAAGAAAGAAAGAAAGAAAGAAAGAAAGAAAAAAAGAAAGAAAGAAAGCTCACCAATACAACAAGCTACCTCTTTCTTTGTCACTTTCCTACATGGGACCTCCCAGCAGTCATCATGGCACTGAATACCTGACATAACCAACTGGGTCACGGGTGCACACAGAAACAGACCAGGGCAACTAGAACCTTGGGGGATATAAAGTTACTAAGATATTGCACTGGGATCTGCAGAAAAAAAACCATAGACTGCTTAGCAGAAGTATCTTACCCAGCAATGCTATGCAGATACCCAAAATATTTGGAGATGACTAAGGAGGATCTCTCTAGCAACAATTTGATTATAAAAATAATTACAAGTTATGGGCCCATCTGAGGTAGAGAAATTTATTGATAAATATGGGGTAAGAAAAACGTGCTACATAGCTACTTATTATCCAGTTAGTGCACATGAGAATTTTCCCTGCTCCCAGGAGGAACCTATTTGGTTTTTTGTTTGTTTGTTTTTTGTTTTGTTGTTGTTGTTGTTTTGGTTTGGTTTTTTTGTCACAAATACCATTCCTGGTTAATTTCACAGACCTCACTGCAAGGAGAAGGTGGTGACACTGTTACTCACAGTGACATATTCTGCAGCCTCTTTTAGTGAAACAGCATAAATGCTTTGCCTCTTTGGTTATCTAAAACCATCTGTTCAGAGCCTATTGAGTCACTACTTAGATCCCACAACATCCTCTGTGCAGTCTGTGAGCCACTTTCCAATGACCCTCAAAACAGCATCAATGTGTTTGTGGAAGAGGACTCAAACACAAGTGTTACCCAGAAAACAACATGCTGTTATGTTACATTATGTTATGTTATTTTGCACAAAAAAACCCATATGTAATTGCTGGCATATGGTAGCATTTATAGAATGCATATCAGTTAAAAAGTAACCCATCTTCCATCCATGGCTTCTTCTGACACCTCTGGGCCTTACCCATGGCAACTCTGAAATTTGAACACTGCGATGCCAACTGAGAACCTGACTCTCCCCATAGCTACCAGAAGTAAGGACAGGTGCAGGATACCAGACAGACCATGAAGCACTCTCTTACTAGAGTAAGCAATGCCTATCATTTGAACAAGACTTTCAACTACCCAGGAGAGCAAGGTGATACTGTGTCAATTAAAAGCAAGAAAAGACATGGCTGAAAATTTGCATTGCCACAGGAAAAGCCCTGGGAAGAGACAAGAGTAACCATAACAATTGCTTCTTAACATACCATCTGGAACTCTGGAAGGCAGAAACAATGGAGGCAGAGGCAAACAAAAGGAACCTATAACTACCTGTACCTCCCTGGGGAAAGAGGAGAGTCCACACACAGCTTCACAAATGTGACTTTTCCAAAGTTCAGCAGTGTATAGTGGGCAGGCCTGAACTCTGAACCCATCCTGGGCTATCACAAATCACTTTTTATTCAGTTGTCAGCACCATTTCAGTGATCCAAACTTGTAGGATCCCATTTTTAAAACTACTGTCCTGGTCAGTGCGAACTTTAATAAGGTCTCTCTCCAGGGCCTAGCATAGAAATGCAACTCTAGCTCATCTCACGTTAAGACAGCCCCAGAGCTCTTATGGGACATCTGTTGGACCCATACACAACAGCAAGAGGGCATCCTGAGAACCTCAAAACCTAAGAGTCTCATCACTACCACCAGGGGACAATAAAACAGCCCAGAGTTTCTATCTAATAGGACCGACAAGGGAACAGGTTTGGAGTAGTTCAAGACACAAGAGACTGTGATCTCTACAAGGTAGGTTTCCCGAAGCACAGCTGGGCCAGGCCAGGCCAGGCCAAAAGCCTGCTTGCTCAGGTCCAAGCATGGTATTATAGCCTCTGACTGTCTTGTGAATTAAAGATGTAGGCAGTTGGTCTTAAGAGATAAAGTGTACTACTGAAGCACAAGAGCTTTTCTAAGCCCCTTTCCAGACCTGAACTGTGCTCTTGCCCAACATTCCATAAGACCGCTCTTCTTAGACTCCTTAGACTCTCTTAGACTCCTCTTTTGCCTGTTGTGGTTTGGCTTTAGTGGGGGCATTTAAAGCATATATGCTGACATTGGTTCGTAGCAAACAGAGAGAGCCATAACAGAATAGCTAAAGACTTAAAAATATATATGTAAGTTCAAAAACTCAAATATGCTTGCAATATCTAATTAACCTCTTAGAGATCAAGATTTGCTTGTCTGCATGATAATTTATCAATCTACAATACAGCATCATGTATAAGAGTAACTTGCATAGATAATTCACCCTGAATGTTTCACCATGATAGGTTACATGTACCCAGGAGATGGGACAAAATTACCAATCAAAGGATTAGATTTTTAAAAAAAAAAATGGTTAGTTGTATTTTTTATTTCATGCTAATGGAAGGAGAATCACTTTTTACCATAGGAATGTCTCTTCCTGAAAAGCAATCTGTGACCTTTGAACTCACCTGTTGAGGTTATTGCCAAACATACTTTTAAGTTATGCTCATTCTATCTCAGACTCACTGCAGAGGACTTTTTCTGTTGACTTGATTCTCCCAGAAACTTAACTAAAGTTACTCCTTTATCACAATAACTGCATGCCAGTTTACTAGGTCTGGTCACAATCCCCAGTCTCATTGGTAACCACTGTACAAGACTAATTCTGAAGTTATTAAACTGAACAAAAATAGACTGATACAGACTTTTCCATTTTGTGTCTGGATCTCTCAGTTTAATGTGAGTGACATTCATGGTGTTCAGTGCAGCTTCAATGTCATTCTTATTGTTTCATGTTGAATTTTACTAAATGGCTATGTGATTATCTCTTTGCTCTGGCTACTACTGACAAAGTCTGGAAACTTACAACTGGGAACAACATGAGTAATGAAGTTATGAATGCTGTTATACATACCTTCAGTAAAAAAACATTTGCACGAGCAGAGTAGTGGTGGTGCACGCCTTTAATCACAGCACTTGGGAGGCAGAGGCAGGTGGATTTCTGAGTTCAAGGCCAGTCTGGTCTACAGAGTGAGTTCCAGGACAGCCAGGGCTACATAGAGAAACCTTGTCTCGAAGATTAAAAAAAAAAAAATTGCAAAGCTTAGGAAACACCCTGGGAAGTTTCAGGGTCATAGTATATGCATACATTTGTTCAGATTTAGTGAGGTCTGACAAGTATTTTCCAAATTAAAAAAAAAATGCTACTTGTCTTGCTCTGGGGTTACATAAAGTTCACTGAATTAAAAGTTCCATAAGACAAACCTATTGTAAGCTGAAAATAAACTGAATATACCTAACTGACTGAGCATAACAGCTTTGTGACACAGTACACTATAGAGTATAGGTCCTTCACCTTCATGATAGCTCACTGTTACTATCCAGAATCTGAAGTATACCAATATCATTAGATTATGAAAATTTTGCAATTCAAACTTTGAAACACACTGGGTATCATATTCACACTGTCATGAAACTAAAATAGTATAAATCAACCCATGTGCAGATGAGGACACATTGCCTGCAATCAATAAGGACTCTGGTCACCCTCTAACCCTCTTTGTTCACTTTGATGGATTGGTCATATCTTTACACATTATGGTTTTGATTTGCATATCCCTGACTTGCAGCAACAGAAGACAGGACAGGGTCTCTACACTCTGTCTTTCTCAGTTAACCATATGGAAAACATAGATAAAACACACCCTTATCTTGTCTGTGGGTAAACTACAACAGATAGCCAAAGCTCAGTAGTATGAGTTTGTTGATGGTTGCTTCATTTTGTTTTGCTATTTTCTCTTGTAGCTGGCCAGGCAGCTAGCTAGTAAATCTGTAGTAACAGCACAATCTGTAATAATTGATTTAATTATTTAAAAAACCAATTTTTTGGTTGGTGATCCAGGTCACCAAATATATAATGAAGCAATTGTATAAAGTAAAAATAAAACAAAACAAAACAAAATTTTTTCCAGCCATATTAACTGGGGAAATGCACATCTGTGAGCTATCTGTGAGTTTGTAAGGAAATACTTAATTTCACAACTCTCTTCCCAACCAGAGTGAAAGTATAGGAGAAATTATACTTTCATATGACAAGGAGAGGAAGTTTTTGCAGTTTTGGGAGTGTGGGAGGAAAACATCCCTCACCTTTCTCTTTTCCCTCACTGCTTCACCCTGTGTTAGGGCCCTAGTCAAATGCTACAGCTATGACAAGCTGCCAAAAATCCAAGGGAAACCTCGTTTTCACAAATAGGACCAAGAAAAGGGAACACTGCAAGACAGACTACGTGAGAGGAATCTAAGAAAAAAAGATGGATGGAGAGGTGTGTCCTCCAAATCTAGTATGAACCTACACAAGTTCTGTGCTCAAGTACCGACTGAGCAAAGCAGGGTGGGAATGATTCACTTAGTGAACTATAGTTAAAAGTACTGCTAAGATACCAAAACAATCCAAGTGTTTATGTATAGGACAGACTTGAGTCTGAGATAGCAGGGGCTGGAGAGTTGGCTCAGTGATTAAGAGCACTGACCTCCAGGGGAGCCATATCTTCTCCTGGCTTCTGAGGGCACTCGGCATGCATGTGGTACACAGACATATATGTAGAAAAAACACCCACACACATAAAAACAATTTGTTTAAAGCACAGCAAATACTCAGAGGAGCCAACTGATATAGAACAAGTAATCACACAAAAGACTGAGCCTGTGATGCCAACACAAGGATTGCTTGCTAAAAGAAAATAAAAATTCCACATGACAACTATCAAAATAAAATACAACCAACAGCTTTCAAGTGAGATGATCAAAATGGATATAATTATCAAAGGTGTTAGACATTAAAACCAAAAGTTTAACAGGTTTTCTCTTGGATACAAGCTATATGCTAGAAACCCTATGTAAATGCCAGAACCCCTGTGCACAAATGTTCACATGAGTGTTGATCAACAACGGTAAATCAGGGGGTTTGGGAGTTAACTTTAAGAATATTTGCATGCACGTTGTGACAAAGTGCAGGGTGTGGGAATTAACTGTCACAAGAAAGAATTGTGAATATGTATAACTGAGGTAAAAGTGAGCTATGTGCAATTATCTGCAAACTCAGAAACTATGCAGAACTAAAAGCAACCCTCTACAACAGCAAATTTTCTCTATTTTTCACTTTTAAAAAATAAGCATACAGTATATGAACTAAATCTTTTATAAAGCAAGAGAATAAACCCAAAAGACCAGTGTTAAATTTCAGGAAAGGTAGTGAGTTGGGGTCAAAAGACTCCAGTAATTGTATCAATACTGACAATGTCCTATTTCTAAAACCTTTAAATGGTTCCTCTGTGCACAGAGCTTATCTCTTACATTTATTAAATATTTAAAAAGCTAAGTTTTTAAACAACAGCCCAAAAAGTTGTCTCCTTTTATTATATAACTTTTCCATCCAAATACTAAGTAGCCTGACTACACAAGCCAGGTGGAGCTAAAAGTGAAACCCTATGTTCTCACAGGAAAAAGCCTAGCGTTTTGACATGGCCTACAGAGGTTCAAAGTGGTATGGACAAAACAGTAGTCTGAGGCAACCTGGGCTAAGCCTCAGACTCTGTCCAAAAATAAAAATAAAATAACTTCTCCCAAAGACTCGAACCGCCCACCTTATCGCTCGCCCCAGTGAACCCTAAGCAACGTGCAACTTGCTCGGGACTTCCGAGCCCCGCCAAGTCATTTCCGCCTCTGAGCCCTAGTCCCGCCCCGGAAGCGGAAGTGCCTTTCTCTAGGGTCCTTCGGTCTGAGGAGAGCTCTTCTGCGATGGCCGCCCGGCCGGGCTGTCCTCACAAAGCCTGCTCAGGAACGCAGTGAGGCCGCATCGAGGCAGAGCCACAGGACGGGCTGCTGGCTCTCGGACGTCGTCTCCGTACCTCTGCTCCGGGCTCGCGGTCCGGCTGTCTGCGTTCTCCCCCACCCCCAGGGTAGGGCGGGTCCGGCGGCGCGCGGACAGCCCGGCGCGAGGCCCCGTGGCTCCGGTGGGGACGTCGCTGCGGGTGGCACTGCTGCTGGCGTCCAAGATGTCGACCAAGAATTTCCGAGTCAGTGACGGGGACTGGATCTGCCCTGACAAGAAGTGAGCGCGGAGGGATGGCGTGGGGCCGGGGGTGGCGGGAAGGCCCCTGTGAGGGCGGCGACGGGGCCGCGGCCTTTGTGGGGACGGCGGGGCGGTCGCCGCCGGCCTTGAGCGGTCGCGGGCGGCCCACACGTGACCCCGCGCGGACCTGAGCTCTTCCCTCAGTAGCTGTGCTCCGAGCTCTGCCGGGGCCGCTTGCTGTCCCTCCCTCCCTGCGGCCGCCGTGCTTTCAGGCCTGCTGACCGTCCCCAGTGACTTGGCTTTTCTCACCCTTCTGCTGAGAAGAGGCAGGAGACCTGGGCGCGTACGTGTCCGGGAAGCCGGTGTGCTCGGCTTATGGACACCGAGATCGTACTGAATAGGTGTTCTATTTTTGTAAAAAAGTGATATACCAGCTTGTGTTCTTGGAAAGCCAGAGCCAAAGCTGAAGGAAGCCAGGGTCTACTGTTAGTTCTATCTACCGCAGAGCGTCTAGCTTAAAGTACCTTTGCTAGAAAATACATTGCTCGATTACAGTGAACACCGAAATAACATGGATAGTGTGTGGAGAGCAAGGAAATGATGTCACTCGGATTCATTTGAGTGGTATCTGACTGATGTTATCAGGCTTAAGCACACCAAGTCAGCAGACTAGAACCGAGATCCTCTTGGGCTGACACTGCAGGGAACTGTGTGACACCTTGGAACCCCTCAGATTAAGACACCAGCCTCTACCTTCTACGTGACTCGTAGAAAATGTGCTCTTCTACTGTGTTTTCTTGCTGAAAACGTCCATATATTTTGGGAGGACTCTTCCTTTAAAGTACAGAAACAATATGTTATTTCTACTGAATATATAAATCAGGGAAACAGGTGTCAGAATATATTTTCAGTGTTACTTGGAACGTGTGTATTTTTCAACAGAGAAAAGCGACCTTAAAGTTGTATGGAGTCATTTTGTTCAGTCTTTCACTTGTTTATCTCATTCATCTTTTTTAAATCGGGTGCTGGCTTCTTTTTCGTTTCTTTAAGCATTAAATTTGAGTATCTAACATGCTTTAACTGTTAAATACTACAGCCATTTAAGAGTATAAAAACTTAAATATTGTCATAAGGTTACACTATTTCTGTTGGTTGTGGTTTTGTTTCTTGTTCTTTGCAGTTTTAGATTTGATAAATACTATAATACTCAAATTTCTTTACTGTTTAATTGTTTTAGTTAATATAGCCAGCCTTTTTCTTTTCTTTCTTTTTTTTTTTTTTTTTTTTTTTTTTTTTTTGGTTTTTTCGAGACAGGGTTTCTCTGTGTAGCCCTGGCTGTCCTGGAACTCACTCTGTAGATCAGGCTGGCCTCAAACTCAGAAATCCGCCTGCCTCTGCCTCCCGAGTTCTGGGATTAAAGGCGTGCGCACCACTCTCCAGCTAGCCAGCCCTTTGATTAGCCCAGTTTCTACCTCTCAAAGAGCATTTCATCAATTCTCTGGAGTCTGGTACCTATTCTTTCCTGGTGGATCCATCCCTAGGATGTCATGACACCACCACAACCTTTCTTTCTTTTTTTTTCTTCTACACAGTTTCTCTGTCTATGTAGCTAGGGTTGTTCTGGAACTCACAGAGATCTGCCTGCCTCTGGCTCACAAGTGCTGTGATTAAAGGCTTGTGCCACCACAAGCTTGAATTTTATGCTTCTTCTAAAACTCATCACATTTATTATTTGTACTGAGAGTTAATTTGATTTTTTTTTTTTTTAAATCTTTCTCGTATCTTGTCTCATTGTTATAGAAGAGTCTGTTGACACTTTGGAACCAAGGACTTTTATGTAACTAATGGTACATGCTAGTCTGAAGATAGTAAGGTTTGGCTCCTGAGATAGTTCCCATAGCTGTAAGCACAGGTTGATTTTTACCCGCTCTTGTTTCTCCCTGCTGATGCTGATGTTAACATGATGGCATGAGCTTCTTCTGTGTCCTGGTGTAATAGGGACAGTTAAGAATGTCAACATTTTAAGGATCTAGAAATTACTACTTGAAGTGCTTCTCCTTTTATTTTCAGGTGTGGGAATGTGAACTTCGCTAGGAGAACCAGCTGCAACAGATGTGGCCGAGGTGAGTGCTAATGGGCGATTCACCTCGCCCTTAATAATGTATTTGCTGATCATTTCTTTATTTCCCAGGATTTATATCGAGTTCTTTGTCTGTTTGCAGAGAAGACAACTGAGGCCAAGATGATGAAAGCTGGGGGAACAGAAATAGGAAAGACACTGGCAGAGAAGAGCCGGGGCTTATTTAGTGCCAATGATTGGCAATGCAAAACGTATGTGCTTCAGATTGCTGTCTGTTACTGCAACAAATTTTCCAATCACCACTCATTAACGTGATGAACTCTTGCTAATTATGTGACGTTATGCCATTTTAATCTGAACATTTATTGGTCTTAGTCTAAGTATAGTGAAAGGGAAATTTTAAGTGGTATCTTTCAAGGGTGTTACCAGTTGTTGCTATGGTAGTATTTAATGAGCTAACAACCAAAGAGCTGGGAGACCTTGAAGACATTGAATTGCACGATTAAGTGCACGATTTGGGATTTTTGTTTTGTTTTTATTTTTTGTCTTTTTTATAATATGAAAGTAACTTGAAAATCATAAGTTGCCTTCCATAAAAATTGCTTCTTGTTAGATTTCCTTATTGTTGCCTTTTAGGCTGAGAGATGGTTCGGCACTTAAGAGCACAGAATGCACAGAAAGCAGCCACATGACATCTTAAAAACAACAACAAAAGACATACAATATTTTTTTTCTTTCAGGTTTAGATTTCATTTTGTATTGATTTTCTCAATTTCCACAATTTGTGCTTTGTACACAAATCCTACATATATGAAAGAGCACTGGACCAGAAAAGCATCTTACATAAAGTCTGGTCCTGTAGATAGACCTTGAACCTGTACAGGGAAGTTGTTTTACGAACTAAGTCACAGGATTTAGTGAACTGCAAAGGATTTCTTAGAGGGGACTAAAAATGGCAAGCATATTTGTGAAAGGTGAGACTGTACTCTGTAAGGTAGATTTAGAGATGATAGGAGATGGAACTTTTGATTAAAGTACTGCTTTTTCCCTTTAGTAACAGAATTTCTAGTTATGTCACTTCTCAGTATAATTTATATTGAATAGATTTTTATTTAATTTCCATTATTCCTTAATGACATTGCTTTGTACTAATTATTTCACCATAATGTTTTGAATAATATTTTTTCAATGTTTAGGGGCCTTCTGGTTTAATTTTGTTTTGTTTTGTTTTATAATTGTAGTTGCAGTAATGTGAATTGGGCTAGAAGATCAGAGTGTAACATGTGTAATACTCCAAAGTATGCTAAATTAGAAGAAAGAACAGGTAAGAAGAATTATACTACTTTCTCAAGAAACCATAGGGAAAAAGGGAATCTGTCTATGTGTGTACGTGTGTGTGTGTTCTGTTTGAGCCCTAGATAACCTCAGACTTGATACCTAACCAAGGATAGTTTACACCTCTCAGCTTCTGCCTCATCCTGTGTGTTGCTGGTATTATAAGCATGTACCACCACACCCTATATAATGGGTTTCTTTTCCCCTTAGCACTCAAAAAAAAATTTTATGTAATCGTTTCAATTTATGAAGTAGTGTTAGGAAGCCTTAAACTAGCATTTAGGGTTCTAGGATACTTCATAAATGCTTTTCTGCCTTCTTCTGCTTGGTGGGTGTATGGTAGTTAGTAATGATACAACAATAGCATATATCGTAGTGTGACAGAAAGGTAAAGGACATTTTAAAGACATCCTATAAAGCTTAAAAAATTATTCTTAATCTTAGCCACATTTTAGATATCAAACTTTAAAGGAACAAATTACAAAGCATGAAACTAAATTCTTTTTTGTTGTTGGAGTTTTGTTTGCATTTTCTTTTTACTGTTTTAAGAATTTTATATATGCATTTGTGTTTTGATCAATTCATAAGATAGACATTCCTTTGCCTCCAGTTTTTCTCCTAACCCCCACTACATGTTCCTTCCTCAAACTCATGTTCCCAATCAATATTTCTATCACTATCTATCTATCTCCCTCCCTTCCTTTCTCCCTCCTTAAACCACTGAGTACAGTTAGTACTGGCTGTATGTGTTTATGTATAGGACCATCTGTCTACTAGAGCATGGGTAGCTTTCATGAGCATGAAACTTACATAGCCTTCAATTGCCAGTAATATCCCAGCTTAACTTTGGCTGCTTGATCTTGTTAGAATGTGTTTGTACACATAGTCACAGCCACTGTAAGTTCATATGCTACCTGTGTGGTCCAGCTAATAACCATTTTACTACCGTGTACCTCACTCCCCCTAGCTTTTAAAATCCTTCCATGCCCTTTTGATGATCACCAGCCTTAGAGGAAAGGATATGGTATGGATGTGCCATTCAGAGCTAAGCACTCCACATATTGACTGCACATTGCCTGGCTGTTGGCTTCTGTATTAATCTCCAACTACTGGGAAAAGAAACTTCTCTGGTGATGGTTAAGGGATGCACTGGTCTGTGGGTATAAAGATAAGAACACATGTGCATCCTGTGTTCGTTTACCAGTATCATTGTATCAGGCTCCCCCCAGGGCCTGTGACCTACCTAACATGGAAATTTTTTTGCCCTATTAATTGTACCATGCTTGAGTCTGTCTTCTGTAGAGATCTTTAAATCTAATCAGAATTTGGGTATTTCCATAACATGGTGCTACTGTTGAACCAGTGGACTTCTCTGGAAAGGCAGGGTTTGCAGCTGAGTGAAGACTGTTGATTACCTTTCTTCCCTTGGTAGTGTACATAGAACCTTCTAGCACTATTAAATTAGCCAGTAAGGATAAAGCTTTCAGATCAGTACCAGCTTTGTTGTTCCATGTCCTGTGACTCGAGTGTATAGTACTTCTTGTAAGAGCATCATATTGTCAAAGAACTATGAAAGTGTCACCTCTTGGGCTTGCTTGAGAGTGGATCCCAAAACCTAATAATTGTGTGGATATTTGGTAATTGTTGACTTAAGTAATCATGAACTTATTTTTGTATGTCAATGGCATACTTATTTTGTATGTCATTGAATACATACATGTATTCAATGTAAAACAATGAATATAGTTTTTGCATTGCCAACGATTGTCAACTGTTGTCAAAGACAGTGCACATATTCAGCATGCAAGGCTCCTGAGTTGGTAAAAAGTGCTTCCCCTGTTTACCTGTTCTAAGTGCATACCACTGTCCCTGTTTGATTTCTGGGGATCAGAGGCCTAATGGTAGATAGATCTTTTGGGTCAAGTTCTTCCAAATTTCTTTACCCCCATTTGTTTGTTCATTTATTTATAATTCTTGTTCAAGAGCCTTATTACCTAATTTGCTAGGTGTTCTTTTTCATCCCTTATATTCCACCTCTTAACTCCCAGAGGCAGCTTTGCCTTCTGCAAGTGCTGCCCTGTTTATCTCCTCCTTCCTCTCAGTGTTCTTTGTCTCCCTAGATTCTGCATTCCACCTTACTACTGGGTATTTGGACTCTTCAAGGACCTTCTTTGGACCCTCTTTCCTTTGTTTTCTGTGTATTTTCTCCCAAACCCTAACCCTAACCCTGATTTCTTTGAATAACCTATACAGCTACTTACTTACATTGTCATATAACTGTCAGATTCATTATATCATAACTGAATTTGCGGATTCCTCCTAAGACCTAGCTTCTTGAAGAGATCTGTATCTTGTGATTAGTAGTGCCCACATCAGGATGTGTCTTTCAGGTGTATGCTTCCTGGCACTTTGTTCATCTTAACCCTACCTTCAAAGTCTGTGTTACCAAATAAATATAAGTTTAACCCATGGTACTTAATTAATAGCCCAGATCTAGAAGAATTATAATGGAGAGGAAATTCCTTTTAAAACTTTATCATAGCAGAAAAAGATGTTTTGCATATATATTTCATGAACAACCTGTCATGGGAAAATTTTAAGTTGTAAACATCCCTAGGTACCGCTGTGCTTTACAACTAAAATAGACCTGACTTGTTTTCTATCATAGTTTTTAACATGTAAAAGACTAGTAATTACTTATGCAAATGACCATCATTTATTAGATTTTCATTTTGTGTTAGGTGGGGAAAGTGAGCATAATTTTGTTATTTGAGTTGTTAAAGCAATTTATACTCTCTCTTTAAAGGATATGGAGGTGGTTTTAATGAAAGAGAGAATGTTGAATATATAGAAAGAGAAGAATCTGATGGGGAATATGATGAGGTAAGCCCTCAGTAGATGTGTACATTTTAAGTTAGAGATATGTTAACGAAAAATACTTGCAGTTCAGAAAAGCTGTGTGTATATGGATGTGTGCACGTGCAGTAGAGGGGGTGCATGCCCTTGTGTGCATCTGTAGAGGATGTAGGGTGATACTTCTCATTGAGCCTATAACTCAACCATTGGCTGGACTGACTGACCAGTGGGGGAATCGTCCATCTCTACATGCAAGTTCAGGGATTCCAGGCTCACAGTTCTACATCTGCCTTTCCACAAGGTTACAGATAGGCTTTGAAAATAAAATATTATGTGTTTTCAGCCTATGTAAATATTTTGAAATTTTTTTTTCTCTAGTTTGGACGTAAAAAGAAAAAATACAGGGGGAAGGCAGTTGGTCCTGCGTCTATATTAAAGGAAGTCGAAGATAAAGAATCAGAGGGAGAAGAAGAGGATGAGGATGAAGATCTGTCTAAGTATAAGCTAGATGAGGTAATGTTCCTTGTCCTCCTCTCCCCTTTATGTTACTAGAACGATTCTGAAGCACAAGGTGCTTTGACACCTGGACCATTGTTGGCCATACATCGTCATGGAGGAGCCAGGTACTTTTTCTTCAGAGTGATGAGTGTCGGCACATTGTGGCATTAGGTGCACAGAACCAAGCAGATGGTTATTGTAATTCAGAGAACAAAAAACAGTATTCTAAACTAAGGCTGGTGGTGGTAGTGGTGGACCAAGGACTCCTGACAGAACTAAAAATTGCTGACAATTTGGTGTATGTTGTAAGAATCAGTGTGGTGGCTTCTAGGAGCCTGTCTGAACTGTCTACTCCGTCTTTCCTATCAGATGACTTTAGTGGATGAACTGTCGAATTAAGAATAAGCTTGCATTAAAATATTTGGTAACAGACCCATCTGAAAATGTTTAGTATGATAAATATTTATCCTTCTGGGTGGATAGTATTAATATATAAATGTCTAAATGGAATTAACATTTTATTAGGATGAGGATGAAGATGATGCTGATCTCTCAAAATATAATCTTGATGCCAGTGAAGAAGAAGATAGTAACAAAAAGAAAAGCAATAGGCGGAGCCGCTCAAAGTCAAGATCGTCTCACTCAAGGTCTTCATCACGCTCATCCTCCCCCTCAAGTTCAAGGTCCAGGTCCAGGTAAACGGGTGCAGGCCAAGGGTAACACCAGTCAAAATGTCAGTATCTAACTTTTTACTACTTAACTTAAATAAGCTTTTTATTTTAAATATTTCAATGAAGTCACCTTAGCTACACTTTATCTTTGTATCCTGCAAATACTGCCCTGTATTTTTAAAAATTCTAAACCTTAGAAGTTGCCTGTTCTGTGTCACCCTTTTGGTTTTTGACTTAGAGTGCCTTAAGTTCAAAAGCACTGTGTAAGCAATGTATATCTAAGTAGGTAGTGTGTGTTCAGGTATTGTCAAGTAAAGTGGAAATTTATTTCAGTATGTTAAAGGTTGGTGTTTAGGTTTTTCTGAGCATTAATGACACATAGTTTTTGATAATTTATTTTAGTGTCAATCTTCTGAATAGAGAATAAATCTAGCCATGATGCTAATGCTTCCAAAGAGTCCAGGATATTCAGATGTTTAAGACATGTATTTGATATTATAATTAAAACTAAACAGTGCTTTATATGGCTCAACATTCATTAATGGCCAATTTTTTAATGATATTTAAGAATAAAATATGTTACCAACTACTTAATATTGTAACTCCTTTAAAAATGATAATTTTGAGGGCCAGGGAAATATACCTCAGTGGTAGAGCCTTGTCTAGCATGTATGGGGACCTAGGCTGAATTCCTAGTTTCTCTCCCCCCAAAAATGTTGATTCTGAGATAACTGTGGCAGTCTCTCTGTGGGAACAAACTAAAATGGTGTCAGAGATCTCATTTATGGTTTTCAGAATGTGAGGGCTATATTTCCCTTGGCTCTTCAGTCTGTTAGTAATATAATTAATGTAGAACACTAGGTTGATGATTCTTTAATTCTCTACAAATAAAGACTAGACATCAAAATGTGGTGCAGCAATTAGGGATTTCTGCCTACCAGACACTGGAAATAGGTTTCCAAATGAAAACGAAAAGAGCACTGGGGAACTTAAATGTAAATGTAGCATTGTCTGTAGTGAACTGTGGTGCTTGTTACTTTTCTTTGGTATAGTTTAATCAGGCTTGGAAAGTGGTCACTGATTTTTTGTTTTTCTTTTTTTTTTCTTTTTGAAACTTAGTCTTTATTACAGTAAGAAGCTTTGTTTTAAGTATTTTTCGTTGGAAAATGCATATCTTGCATAGATACCTTTTTATGTGAAAAATGCACTCTTAATATATGTCTTTCTTTCAGTGTTCATATCACAAAGCTCAAAAATGTGGTGCTAGGGGAAAAAAATGCTTCCGTGTTGTTCCAGGTCCCGCTCAAGAAGCTCTTCCAGCTCGCAGTCCAGGTCTCACTCCGGTTCCAGAGAACATTCCAGATCCCGTGGTTCGAAATCAAGGTGAATGAGGTAGCACCTCTGTACAGCAGAGGAGAGTGCTCACAGGCTTCAGATGGCTCCGCTGCTTCTCTAATTACTCCGCTTCTATTTGTCAATTCTATTGTACTGTTGGGAATCTAATGCACCTGCCTCAGCTTAATCTCACCACAAAACGTTTCCACTACACAATGTGCGAAGACATTTCCATGGTTGATTAAAGGGGATGGGGTTTGTATATATAGCTAAGATGTGTAATGTAGGAAGGTGAAGCCAGATTACTCTACCAGATACCTAGTATATTAAGATTATGTTGTTTACAGTTAATTTAGATTTGACAAACAAATGAGAAGTATTGCTGAGAGGAAGACCAGCTAGTCCATCATATAGCTTCAAAACAGATTTATTTCAGGCAAATGTTTACAACAGCTTTGCCTGTTTTTTCTTAGTTTCTAGTGAGTGTTCTATGTGTTTACTCCATCTCCCTGACATTAAAGAATACTATAAATTACCTGTGTAACAAACACTCCTCTTAAAACCAAGTCATGTAGGATGTTTGCTTAAGTATGGTGTGATGTAAACCATGCCGTGAACCTTTCAAAGGAAAATGATTGGTAAAGAAGCAATAGAAGCATTAGGTTTTTGCTTTTTCGAAAAACTTTTCTGTACTTGCTCGATATGCTGCCTTTATGTTTAACCACTGTATTGTTGTCTACTGCAGGCACACGGCATTTATACAAAAGCCTGTAAAATCCCCTGTGGGATTCACATTTCCTAACAACTCTTCTGGAGAAAGGCTCACTTACTTGAGACCATTCTAACATTTGAGGGCAGCTACCATTGAGTCCTCTCAGGAGAGCAGAGATAGTGCACTCACTGAGCAGTGCCCAGTAGAGCAAAGGTTTCTTTCTTATGTGCATTAGCTGTGGGTGCTCACTTCAGACTGAGGAGTCTTGGTGTGGTCCTCTGGGCACTGTAGGACTGAGGTTTACAGGACAGCCTTCATACCCTTCCCAAACATTTAATTGCTTACAACTTTCCAAAGAATTCTCCTTTTGGGCTTTCTCATTTTATTTTAAGCCCAAAGGTGAATTTTTTGGGAAGTTTGAGCTAAATTCCTTCAACTAAATATGTAAATGAAGATAAATTTGCTCTTTAAATTGCACATTTACTTCTACCTAAAACATGTGAAATTACCACTTCATACTTTATAGCACAGTTCTTAGCACAAGCCACATTTTAAAGTTGCCATTTTCATTGACTACTTCACAAGTGTGCTTTTTCTGGGCTATGTCCCTCAGTTGTCTGTAGCACCTTACCTGTAAGACGTTAAGTTCATTGCCTTACCTGTAAGACGTTAAGTTCATTGTCTTCAGCAAGCTTTATATACCATGGATTTTCCCAACAAATAGTAGGATCTCTTTTCTGACTATAAAGTCACCACAGAATTGAAGTTACCTTTTGATTTCACTGTTTGTATACTTTAAATTGGAACACTATAAGCAATTATAAAAATATTCTGTCTTAATTCAGTAAACTACTTTTTAATTACCAAGGGTAAATATTTAGAGTGTTTTAAATATGAAATGATTGTGTATAAATAGAACATGTTCATGGTTGGCCAGAAGTCTTCTGATGAGTAAGCAGTAAGTATTCCCTTATAAAGTCCTCATAGTCACAATCCTGTTTGCTTTTGGGAACTGGACAGTCTTCACTTCTGCCTTTAATGAAACGTCTGCTTTGTCTCTCAATCAATGAAGATCCAGCTCCAGGTCCCACAGGGGCTCTTCTTCCCCAAGGAAAAGATCTTACTCGAGTTCTTCATCATCTCCTGAAAGAGACAGGAAGAGGAGTCGCTCTAGACCTTCTTCACCAGCTGTTCGCAAAAAAAGACGAACAAGATCACGGTCACCCGAAAGGTTTGGGTTTCTGTAGAATAAGAATGGGTGTTTTTACGTGTATTTCATAGGTAGACCTTGTAGGCAAGGGTTAGATTTCTTTCTCCTTTGTTCTTTAAATTATATTTTTTATCTTTAAACTTCAAAGTTCAGATTATTTTGTTTAGCTTGTTTATTAATAACTTGGACAGACTATTCTCTGATCATTTTATTCAAATTTTATTTCCATGTATATTATAGCCAACTCTCGGTTATTTTTGTGTTTTTAAAGATCAAAACCCAAAAGCTATTTGTTGAAATAATTTACATGTGTTTGGTTTTTTAAAACTAAATGTTAGAGGTGGTAGGGATGCTAGGGTACCTAATCAGGATGAACTTGCAAAATCATGGAGATCTGTCCTCCTTTAAGTATGTGTGAGTGCATTTCTGTAGCACATGACTTTTATGCCCTTTACATGTCCTTGGAGCTAATACTTGCAGTCCAGATCCATTTTTCTCTTTTGAAAAGGACCTTCTCTGGGTCTCTCTATCTAGAGTGCACTTGTCATGTGTCAGCCTTTTCTGCAACAGACTTGATTACTTGGTTTCACTAATTTTCTCTTGGTTTTCAATGTCTTAATAATGATTTGTAGCTTCATTTGTAATCTTGGCAAATTTTCCATATTCTCTCAGCTTGTGAAAGAAAAGAAGGATCATTAGAGTCTGGTGATGGCTGGGTTCAAAGGGGGTAGGGTCGTGTTATTCCTACTCAGAATTACATGTCCTTCACATTCGAAGTTCCAGACTGTACCCTGGCCGCCTCTGCATTGTTTCTTTATATGAAAATTACTCTGTACTTGAGTTAAATTCATTCTGTTGCCATTCTACAACTTTTAGCCACATATAATCCCCCCTAGTTTGTTGTCATCTAAACTTAATGCACATGTTCTCTATTCTATAAGCCAGGTGATTGGTGAAAACATTAAACAACCCTGAGCCCAGGGCCAACCCCTACGGAACACCACCACTTTGCCCAGGTTGATACTGACTTACTCATATTGGCTGCATGACTCTAGCACTTTAACTAACTGTACAGTCACCTTATGTGATCTAGACTTCCAAAACTTCATTGCTTTGAATGTACTTTCTCATGCACTCAGTAGCCTTGCTGTGTTCTCTGTGGTACAGCAGACATTGATTTTATCACACCTCACCAAGATTCTGTGCCTTCCTTGTACATGTATTTGATTATGAGCTTTTTTCAAGGCTTTCCCTTCATTACCTTGAATAATTGAGAGGTGGCTATATTTGAAATGAGTCTTAAATTGTAGAGAGTTTTGAGTTCAAATCACACCAATTCTAGATTTACATCCAAAAAGTGTGTAAGCTATCTTAGGTTTTAACTACTCCTGCAAGCATCAAGGTACCTAGTGTTTGCTCTGCTCTGCTCTGGTGTTTGCAGTCTTAGAAACAGACAGTTGGGTTAGTGCTATTTACAGACTGTGTTGCTCTCTTATGTCTTACAGGCACCACAGGTCGTCCTCCGGATCAACCCATTCTGGTTCCCGTTCAAGTTCAAAAAAGAAATGATGTATTAAAACTTACATCTTTAAAAAACACTGAGTACAGTGCATGAAGCATATTTTTTAGGAAGTTGATGTCTCATTTGGTCAGAAGTACTACATCTGCTAGTAGAGGTGCATGCCTTTATTGCTTTTCAAAACAATACAGCTGTGTTTATTTGTGAAACTGAAAGTAAATTGCATTTTAAGCCATACTGTTCCCCAGATAAATGCTCTGTTCATTATTTACAACCATTTGCTTCGTTTAAAACCATCCTGGCAATAACAGAGTACTTTTGTTTCCTGCTTTAAATCCTTGTACTTTTCATTTCTAAATGTTCTATTGACAGAGACAGGGTTGCCTGGGCTTGCCTGGACTTCAGCCACATGGGCAAAGCTAATAAGCTAGCTGGAATAACCAATTCATGTTCATATGGGAGTAGTAGTCAACCTGGTTATGTTATTTACCTGTGCCAGTAATTTCTTACCAGAAGTTAACTACATTGCAAAGCTGACAACTGGGAACAAGCTGAGGGTGCCTTAGAATCATTGTCTCTTACCAGCTTTACACCTCTTAATGCAAGAGGATTGTAGAAATTACAGAAGGAAAAGGTTAACCACATATTATTTCAAAATGTCTCTCTCAGAGTTTAAGAAATGTGGATATCCTTTAAATCTAGTTACCAAATATTGTACTTGATCGATAAAGGATGTTTCAAAAGGCTAAATCATAGTTAATGAGCAAATTGAAGAAAGCTTTTGAAACCTTTGACAGGCTGACAGAGACATGAGTTTAAGTGAACATTTGCCTTGTGATGTCTGATTTTCAACGTAGATATCTAAGTAACAGAATTCTTACTTCTGCACAATTTAAGCAAAATCATTTTTCTCCTCACCTGGAAAAAAAAACATATGGCTTAAAATGCTTTCCGAGTTTTATTTCTCAAATTAAAATCTGGTCACTTGAGATCCATTTTGTTCTCTGGTTTAAAAGTTAAAAGGTTTCTCTTAACAGTCTCTTCAGCAGCAAAAGCAAGGTAAGTATATAAGGGACAACTGTTGTGCTGGGCTCCTTGTGAGGGAATTATTTTTCCTGTTTCTCCTTTAGTATTTGCTGCAGTTTAAATAAGTAAAGCCTTCTAAGATGTTTAGTAGACAGATCAAACAAAATGTTTTTATTTTAAAGTGAGTGGTTTTCTTCTCAACTGATCTAAAGATGAAAACAAAATATCGTACGTAGAAATATTTTGGTAATATTTTTACAAACTTTCCTGTGTTTTTTGTCTTATTTTCCTTGCTGCATTTACTGTAGGTTGCACACGAACTCTTACTCTCTTGTAATTGTGCCTCAGACTTCTCGAAAGTCAACTTTCTGAGTTGCCCAGATCTTCTAGATCCGACGTGTTAGCCTTGGTTTGTTTTTGTGCTTTCTGTATTTAAAACTTGAGCTGTACTAGGCAAATGCAAGATTATAAATTTAGCTAATAGGAGTTTACAAACAGTTCAGATGATTATGATTTGATTTGGTTTAATTGAGCTGTACTAGTTCATTTCGTAAGGAAATGATACTGTAGACAAATGTAAATAAAATCTGTGAGTCAACCATCAAGTGTTGTTTATTAGAAATAAACTAGAAAGTTGTAAGCTCTGACTGAATGTTCTAAGCTCATAATAGCTTTTTTTCACTGTTCACTTTATCGTGCTGACTTTCAAACAAGAAGACAACATCTTGGGGTATTTGGGATACATCTTTTCATTTGTGTATGCTTGCTGCCAGGACATTACATGCCTCACTCCCTGTGGTCAGTTAGATTATTAGTGTGCTCTTAGAACCACTCAGGAGCTGATACTTACTGTCACTCAATGATGACAATAAATTTCTTAATGTTTCCACTGGAATCTAAAACAAATTGTCAGTACAAGACCATCTAGGCATAGTTAGAAAGATAATTAGGCATTTAGTGTCATTCTGTTTCCCCTTTCTGTTGCCTGGTGCTCAGGGCCACTATTGGAAAAGGGGTAAGGAAGGCTCTGCTGCCTGCTTTTTTTGACTCTGCTGTTAGATGCTTTCAAAATAAAAGTGCCATCATGGCTTTCTTATCCTGGAGGCTGTATAATTTTTGGAAAATGTAAAACACGTTTTTGTTGCTATTAGTTTATATGATGGGAGGTACACTTGCCACAGTATAGAAGTGGAGATCAGAGATTAACTTAGTGGAGTCCATTCTCTCCTCTTCTGTGGTGGTTCCAGGTCATCAGTCTTAATATTGTTTGGTGGCCCATACTTTTACCCACTGAACCATCTCACTAGGCAGACTACATAATCATGGAAGGTTAGAGCACAATGCAATTAAAAACTTGTTTGCAGGAACCAGAAGAAAAGATTCTAATGACAGATTTCAGTATTGTGTCTTATAAAAAGTCAAACTAACTTGTACAGTTGGTAAACCAATTATTTGAATTTTTTTTAGGATAGTAACTTGAAGAAGCTATTAGTGGGCATTTTTAGGATTCCTATTTATACAAGTTGCAAAAGATTATATGTAAACTGCTTCCTCGTTTCCAGTGTTTGTTGTTGTTGTTTGTTCATTTGTTTTGTTTTTTGTTTTTTTTTTTCGAGACAGGGTTTCTCTGTATAGCCCTGGCTGTCCTGGAACTCACTCTGTAGACCAGGCTGGCCTCGAACTCAGAAATCCACCTGCCTCTGCCTCCCAAGTGCTGGGATTAAAGGCATGTGCCACCATTGCCGTGCTGTTTCCGGTGTTTGTTAACATTGTGAATTCATGTGTTAGAAATCAATGCTGCTATACTATTTTATGTTCTGGCTTTGTCTTTTGTTGTTTGGTGTTTGTTCCATTTTTAAAAAGAATTTATTCAATTTTCATACATATACGCAAAAACCTTGATCCTATCCACCCACAAGTCTCTTGGGACCCTGCTAACATGAGCCCCTCCCACCTTCGTGTCCTCACTTTAATAACCCAGAGGCCAGTCAGTGCTGCCCATATAAGCATAGGCAACCTATTAACAACTAAACTGCTGAAGAAAAATGACTCCCTATTGATCTTTGTTGCTGTGATAAAACATTCTGAACAAAAGCAACTTAAGAGAATAAAGGTACCTTACTCAATCCTACACATTCAGGTCACATTCCATCATTGAAGGTGATAGGGCAGGAACATGCAGGCAGGACTGCTTGCTAGTCCAGCTTTATGCACTCACAGCCAAGTAAACACAACAGGAGCCATGGAGGATACTGCTTGTTTGCAGTCCTGCCTGTTCACATGCTCAGATAGCTTTCTTATACTGCCCAAGCCTACCTGACTAGAGAGAGTTCATCTACAGTGGTCTAGGCCCTCTCAACATCAATCATTAAGACAGTCTCTCATGGACATGACCCTAGGCAACACAGATCTGAGCAGTTCTTCAGTTATGATCTCTTAGCAGATGGCTCTCTAAAAGAGTATCCAGCTGACAAGAACAACCAACCAGGATACTTCCCTGGCTTCCATGAAATTCCTACTTTTGAAGATAATTGCTATGGTCAGACCTGGGTCCTTAGTGCTCTTGACCCGGCTTCCCAAGTGCTGGGGTTTCTGGTATGCACTACTACAACTGAGTTTTATTCCAGATTTTATTTGATTTTTCTCAATATTTTTCATATGTTCCTGAGTCTAGTCTAGATACACTAATTATAATACCTTTGTAATCTCCTCTAGGCTTAAAATTTGACATTCTTTTTGTCAGTTTTGAAGGATTCTGCCTAGGTCATACTGTCTTAGGGTTTCTGTTATGAAGAGACACCATGACCACAGAAACTCTTTATAAAGGAAAACATTTAATTGGAGCTGGCTTGCAGGTTCAGAGGTTTGCTGCATTATGGTGGGAAGCATGGCAGCACAAGGTACACATGGTACTGGAGAAGCCAAGAGTTCTACATCTGGATCAGTAGAAATCAAGAAGGAAGACATTAGGCTTCTAAAACCTCAAAGTTCACCCCCAGTGACTCCAAAATGCCACAGCTCCAATAATGCTGTTCCCATGAGGCTGTAGAGACTATTTTCATTCAAACCATCACACATAGCGACTTCCTAACCCACTGGGCTAGGTATGTTTTTCATCCTGTGGCCTAGGGTTATGGGTTTAGAAGACAGAGGAGAAGCATCCTTTTGATCTCTGGCGCTTACTGTGTAACATCCTGGGAATGTGCTTTTTCTCGTTTCATTAAGTGTATGATACATGCATCTGACAGCTCAATCACCACTGCATGAACATGTTAGCCTTCTCTACTGTGAAGTAATTTTTCACTGTATTTGCAATTAATGGTTTCTGGCATTCAGTGATAAGCAGGGGCACTTTTCTGATGCTGTTACCTACATATGTGATTTCTCTTGTGTATTCCATTACTTATGAATATGTGAATATACATCTGTTTACCTTATACACAGGTTACAATTCAATAACCTGCTTGGCCATGTGTAAGGGATGGCATGAAATGGTTCCTGCCCCTGGAACAGAACCAGCAGGGTGTAGGCCTCCACAAGTGTCAGTGGTTGGTATGGGCAAAAGGCTTGTTTGTATAGTAGTATACTTAATTTCATGTTCCTCCTTTGAAGAAAGCGCTCTCTGCCAAGGTTAATGACTCCATAATCAGAGATAGCATAAGTCTAGGAGGTGAGGGCATGGCTAGCCCTCAGCAAAATGGTAAAATGCTGTGACCTTCAGATAGCCCTTAAGGCTGTGGGAAAGAACACTGAAAACAGGAGTTTGAAAATATATAATTTTGAAACTAGACAAAATATAAGGATGCAATATAAATTGTATAAGGAGCTTCACAGATCTGAAGGAACAAAGGCAGCTTGCACTATGAGCCAGCTTGTCAGAAAAATAAAAAGGCAGGAAGATACAAATGCAGGCAAGTGACTGAGTTCAGGGCCATCCTAGAACAGATTGAATTTAGGTCCAGGCTTGGTCAAGATGGTAATTCCTCGACCAGCTATTTTATAGCCTGTGCTTTTACTTGCTGTTTCTTCCTAAGAAACAAGGGGCTGGGTTCATCATGGGTGCTGATTCATGGGATAATCAAAAGGGAACCTGGGGCAAAGACTCAATTGATATGTAAAATGTCTTTTTTGGTCTGCTAGAAATGAGCTATCCAGAGAGCTTTTAGAATAGCAAAAGAAAGATGCCTAGAGCAGAGCTGAATACAGAGCTGTCTGCTGCCTCAAGCAGAACATGGGCTGTCAGTACCCCACAATTTGACTTCATTGGTTTGTTTCACAGTTCTCAAATACACATTCTCTCAGAAACCCAGACCTAGCCAAGGCTGGCAAGAATTTTTTTTTTTTTCATTAAAATTGTTGAGGATGGTATCCAACACTTAAAAGTTGGCACTTGTATCACTTTGACATGCCCTATCCTGTCCTCATGCATTGGCAGGCCTCTACCACAGTCATAGAATATTGATCTCTCCAAGATCCCTGCTACTTCCACTGAAGAGCATTTACTTGCAACCAAGATCTGGCAATGAAATGAGTATTTGGTGGATTTCAGTGTAGAGAAACATTGTGTTTTACAATAATGATGCCAGTTGTGCCTGTTAAAGTAAAGCCCCATTACCATTTGCTAAGAAGCATATATTTTAAATTCAATTTTGAGCTGGGCCTGGTGGTACAAACCTTGGTTATAGCCACTTGAGATACTGGGGCAAGAGACCTGGAAGTTGAAAGCCTAAATGGGATAGGGATAGCACAGCAACAGATCACTTGCCTAATGTGTGATATTTTGAGGCACTGAATTCATCCCTGGTATTTGAAGATTAAGATGTGAATATTAAAAAGAAAGAAAATAACCTCAAAAGTATGTGTCATGTAGGAATTCAAACACCACCTTTCACAGGATTCCTCAAGAAAGGAAAAGGTGAAGGGCAAGGCAGGTATATGAGAAGCAGGCATCTATTGCAGAGTTCCTACAAGTGAGGACAGTGACAATCCCATAGGGAATTCCTCAGTGAACAGAGGAAAAAGTCTTTTAACTCAGAGTCACCATAAAATATATTCCACAGATTACACTGAGTAATTTTAACACTAGAAAAGCAGAAACATGCGTTCTTTTTTGTTGTTTTTCAAGACAGTGTTTCTCTGTATAGCCCTGGCTGTCCTGGAACTCACTCTGTAGACCTGGCTGGCCTCGAACTCAGAAACCCACCTTTCTCTGCCTCCCAAGTGCTGGGATTAAAAGCGTGTGCCACCACTGCCCAGCGCATGCAGTCTTTTTTAAAGGAGAAATATCTTCATAATGTAAAAGGAAATGCCCCAATCTCTTCACGTTTGTTAATTTGGAAGTGAAATACAAGTTGAAATTTTTAAATGTCCTTTAAACTTGTTTAATTTGTTTAAATGATTTTATCAAATCAAGGCAATTTTTAAAAGAGTAAAAGATTTTGAAATTATTTTAATCAGGGTGGTGGCCAAAGAGATTGAGATTCATGAATATGTACCAGATCTGTTTAAACTTAGAATTAATATTACTGGAAGATGGAAGAGTGGATATATGGTTAGTAACATTGATTGAGACGGGGAAGACTCAAACACAAGACTTGGAAGGAATCTTGAAAGTCTATTTGAACATTATTAGTGTTAAAGGCAAAGCCAATACTGTAGAGACAAGTCTGGAAGGCTTCAGCCTAGAGTAACCACTCACTAATGGAGACTGACTGCCTGATAAAGTCCCTTAAATACACCAGTGTGTATTGTTGAACATTGTTTCTCTTAGCAAAATACAAAAATAATCTGTATTTTTCTTTTCATTGCTGTTACAAAATAACAAAACAAGGTTTATTTGGGTTGACAGGTTAAAAAGCCTTAACTTCCATGATAATAGCATAAAGTATCTGGTCACATTGTAGCTGGTCTCCTGAGCCATGAAACAATATTGACTACACTCAACATGGGATTTCCTTCCCCAAACTTCTCTGGAAACACCCCTAAAAACATACCCAGCAGGATTTTTCCTAGGCGAGTCAAGTTAGCAAGATTACCCCTAACAAGTTCACCTCTTGTCAACCTGACATCCAAACACATTAAATCCTAACATTCCACCTCTGTCTCCTAAAGCCTCATGTTCATCTCATAAGGTAAAATACATATATGCTTTAAAAGTCCCCAGTCTCAACTGTTACAGGGTTGTACTCTGATTCAAGACAATGTCTTAATTGTGAGTCCCTACAAAATCAAAACTATTATTTCCAACATTCAGCACAGAGTAAACGTAGTAAACATTCACCTTACCTGGCTGGGGGGGGGGGGGGTGGGCTGAGCAAAACCCAGCAAGGCAAACAACAAAGCTAACATCTTCGGTGCATGTCTTCATCTGGTCTCCAACAAGATTGGGCTCACTCATCCTACAGTTCACCACCTCCAGCACAGAGCTTTGGGCCCCATCTTTAGATTATTCCAATAATGATGGCCCCACTTCCTCAGAACCAACTTGCTGTGCCTTTCATTATTATTCCAAAATTCTTGACAAAAACAAGTGTTTATTTTTCTCTTACAGTTTGGGGCAGGGCTGAGGAAACAATTCTTTGTGCAAAGAACTCATCCTGGCGGATGTGCAAAGCAACTAACTGGTCACATCACGTCCAGAGTCAGGAAGCAGAGAGATTAAAGTTTGTGATTAGCTGGTCTCCTTCTTTCCCTATTCTGTCAGGGCTTCAACCCAGTAGTGAATAGAGCTGCCCACACCCAGGGTGAGGGTTCCACCCCTAGTTAATCCTCTCTGGAAACAGCTTTACAGACACACCCAAAGATTTGTCTCCTAGATGAATAAATCTAGCCAAATTGACAGTGAAGATATATTACCAAATAAGCCAAACATTAAATAACAATTGGTTAGATTGTTAGCATTCAAGAAGGATGAAAATTTTCATGAATATTGACCAAAAGGGGTGATCATATATTACTAAACAACAAAATATGGTGCAAGGGCATTCCTAGTAATGTCAGAGAAGTTAACAAGTGTTCTGTTTTAGTCTAAATTTATAGTTCAAACACATTTAAATCTTGGTTCTTTCTATGTGTAGTGAAGGTCATGTTTATTTTTATTTCTGAACAGATAGATAACCTGTTTTGATTTAGGGGTTTGTTTTTCAGACAAGATCTTGCCATGTGGCCTTCACCAGGGTCCTCAAACTCATGGAAATTCTCCTGCTTCAGCCTCACAAGTCCTGAGATTACAGTTGTGTATCACCATAATCAGCTTTATAATTGCATTTTTTGAAGACTGTTTTTGAAGACCCATGACAAAAACAATTGAATTTGCAAATATGTACTGTGGTGTGTATATGTAATAAAGAGTTCATACACATATGTTAGATAGATAGATAGATATAGTGTATATGTTGTGATATATATATATATAATTCTAAAATATTCTCTTTCACTGAACTTTGTCTTAGTTCCTTCCATGTGAATGGTATATAAACTTTACTTCGGAAAATATCTTAAGAAATTTTAGGGAGGACTAAATTCAGAGCCAGGCTGACTCCATGACAGGCTGCAAACTGACAGTTTGGGAGACTAGGCCTATGATCTGTTTTCCAGAAATGAGAACCTGGATCCAGGAACCCATAGTTAGCCTACCACAGCCTCAGGCAACCAATCCCAGAACACCTTGTCATCTGGCCTGAAGAGTAGGTAGCTAGAATGAATAAGGGACCCTCCAGGGAAGTTTCCAGAGCCTAACCAATTATAGAATTAGACCCCTAGAGATAAAATTAACCAATCAAGGTGAAAGGGCACATATCCCTGCCTGGAGTTCCCCTAACTGACAAAAGCTCTGCTTTCGAGCCCACTAAGCATTTCCATTCCCAAATGTGGAGACCTCTGCATGCAAGAATTCAGCTGAATTTTGCTTTTGCATACTATTTGAGTCTGGGGTATCATTCTTCTGTGATTCTTGGACCCTAACATCTTGATGCTTAAATCTGGAAAGGACACATTAAAAACAGCAATGTCTTTCTATATTTATATCACACTTCCTTGAAGAATGCAATAAATGTTAGTTTTTAAATAACAAAACCCAAATCCTGCTAAAGTATCGATCTCAGCATTCAAAAAGATTTTAAAAATCAAAGAGGTTAATTTTAAAAGGAAAAAAGAAACCTGGAACAGAGGGCTGTTATTGGAATGAAGCTACTGCTGAACCTTCATGAACATACTCTGGGAAGCAGGGGTGGGAAAGTCACAGCCTTACACATAAAAGGTGATAGTGATGCAATCAGGCTTGGAGAGCCACACATTTAGCAAGAGGCTCACAACTGAGCCCACAGAAGAGATGCAAAAGAGCTCATCCTGATCCATCTCTCACAGCTGAACTCTGCCCAAAGTGTAGAGAGCCCTCGGAAAAGAAACAAGTACTAAGCAGACAGAAATATAATTGTTGAATATGTTGAATATGTCTACAGCATAGATAAAGGCATGCCTACCCAATATGGGCAATTCAGGACACAGCAGGAAATTGAAAGAAGCACCCTTACCAGAGAAGGTGGTCCTATCACTAACTGACCAGCAAATTACAGAAGCACAGAGGATGTCCATCGGTAGTGAACACAGAATAAAGCAGGCATGAGAGAGTGAAAGACTCAGAGATAACAACAGGCATGTACTTCAGGAATTGTCCAGTGAGGCAGTCAAGTATCCACAGGAAAAGAAGCAACCCAAAGTCACTACAATGTATAATTTTCACTAAGTTATAGGATACCACCTCCAGAGCAAATCATTCCACAAATACAAGACCTCTGGGATCCATCTTCTTCCCTTGGTGGGGCTTCTGAAAATCAAGAGTTTGACGTTAAAATACAAATCTGATAAGTGTAGAGGCTTCGGTGCATTGGTTGGCATCTCTAAGACTAAGACAGTGTCTGACAGACCAGGTGCCCAGTGAGTGCTCTTACATGGCAACAGTGGATCTGGTTCTGAGGCTGAATCCCTAGGAAAGTTTAATGTGGTAAATAAGTTCATATACATTAGTTAAATATTAAAATGTGGTTGAATCTAAAAAGATACATATGAGATAAATTACTTGCATATTAAAATTATTTTAGAGAAGAATTTAAGATGTGACAATAGGTGAATATAAGCTTTAATGTTTCTGTTTTTTGGGGAGTTTCTTTTTGATTTTGTTTTGTTTTGGTTTGGTTTTTTTTTTTTTGGTTTTTCGAGACAGGGTTTCTCTGTATAGCCCTGGCTGTCCTGGAACTCACTCTGTAGACCAGACTGGCCTCAAACTCAAGAAATCCACCTGCCTCTGCCTCCTAAATGCTGGGATTAAATGCGTGCACCAGCTTTAATGTTTTTGAAACATGAAAATATGCTCCTTTTATTTTAGCCTCCACTGGCTTATTGGTTAATCAGAGATGCAAGCACAGGGCTGAGCTCATTTCCCCTAAGCCCATGTGGGAATAATCAGTCTCGTGATATAGATTTGTAATCCTAGCAATGGAGACATGGGGGACAAGGATCCCTGAGGATCACTGACTAGTAATTCTAGTCCAATTTGTGAGCTTCAGGAAATGAAAAACCCAGTCTCAAAGTACACAGAGGGGAAGAGGAGAACATGACCAGGTATTGGGGTGGGGGTTGGAGAACAAGACTGAAACCCTGAGGGCCAGCAGAAAGAATGGAAACGGGCAACCTCAGGAGGTAGGAGTGGGGGCTGGGGGGCTCTAGAATGTACTAGAGACCTGGAAGGTGAGAGACTCTCAGGACTCAAAGGGAGGGACCTTAGATGAAATGCCCTTCAGTGGGGAGAGGGAACTTGTAGAGTGCACCTCCAGCAGAAAGACAGGGCCTCAAGTGGAGGGATAGGGTTGCCATCTTACAGTCAAAACTCTGACCCGAAATTGTTTCTGTCTGAAAGAACTGCAGGGTTAAAAATGGAGAGGAGCCTGAGGGAGAGGAGGTCCAGAGACCAGCCCAAATTGGGATCCATCTCAAGGGGAGGCCCCAAGGCCTGATACTATTACTGATACTATAGTGTGCTTGCAAACAGGATCCTAGCATGACTGCCCTCCGAAAGGCCTAACAAGCAGCAGCTGAAAGACTCAGATGCAGATATTTACACCCAACCAATGGACAGAAGCTGGTGACCCCTGTGGTTGAATTAGGGAAGAGCTGGAAGAAGCTGAGGATGAGGGCAACCCTATAGGAAGAGGAGCAGTCTCAACTAATGTGGACCCCCAAGATCGCTCAGACACTGAGCCACCAACCAGGCAACATACACCACCAGCTGATATGAGAGGCCCCAGGGAGTGGGGTGATCTGGTGAGGTGGGGATGGGGTGCGGAGACATCCTCTTGGAGACAGGGTGGGGGTTAGGGGAAAGGTATGTGATGTTGAACAGTCATAGGGCGGACCAGAAGGGGGATAAAGACTGAACTGTAAAAAAAAAAAAAAAAAAAAGATTAAAGAAAAAAAAATTAAAGAAATTCTCTTTAATACAGGATAGTGCATGTTAGCCTTTTAGCCACTAGAGGGGAGTGTTGTTTCAGGCGAACTAAGTCGACTCTTGGCAGATAGCAAAAGAACCAACAGGAAAACAACCAGGAGAACCTAAAAGTTACTTATTTGCAAGGTGAACAGCTAAAAAGTAGGTAACTCTAGCTGGAAAAAAAAATGCCTCAACAAGGGAAGGGTTTCTGATACTTTGTTTAGAGATTAACCATCTTTGGCAATACATGTTCTTATGGTGGGCATTCTCAGTAAGCATTAGAGCTCGGGGAAATGACCTAGTGGATAGAACACTATCCACTCAAAGGAAGACCTGAGTTGGGATTCCCAGCACTTGAGTAAAATAAACCTGGCTGCTGGGCTGGGTTGTGCGAGGCTATACCAGGCCAGGAGTCACAGGTCACAGTGGAAGATAGACACCTCATGCTGAAGAATAGAGTCAGTAAATAAGTCAGATATTAATAAATATAAAAATATTTGATGTAACTAAAGGGTGGCATATTTTCTTAAAAGTATGAATTCCAAAATGCTCTTAAATATATCATTTAAATATATCATTACACTAGAATGTCACTCAGTGAAAATGTGAAGTTGGTGTGCACTTTCACCTGTGTGCTTACTTGGTTTTACATTTTTAAACTGGTATTATCCTAGAAAAAAATATTTTACCAATGTGAGTTTGGAATTAGTCCAAAGTAAATAAGGCAATAGTTTGAGGAAGACTTAAAACACAAGCTCATCCTTATTCTTTCCCAGTTGTGGGTATCTATCTATCTATCTATCTATCTTAAATAAAACAAATTCAATGACAGCCAGACATGGGAAGAAATCAGCATTGCGATTCACGCAGATACTAACATGTCAGACGTTGCCTTTTCTAGGGTGTCCTGTAACCCCGAAGGCTGTTGAGCACTTTACAGAGTCGCAGAGCTGGAGAGGCAGGCCTAAGGGGCGCGGCGCAAGGTGATCCCGGCCGACACCGCCCTCCGCCTGCCCACTCGCGGCACCGCCCCTCGAGCTCCAAGACGCGGGAGGAGCCCCGAGTGGCGTCGGGCGGCGCCTGTCCAGTCCCCGCAGCCTAGCGCGGGAGGCGGCGGGCGATGGAGAGCAGAGCCCGGGTCCCCGCCGTCCCCCAGCGCGCTCCGCTGCTACCCTGCAGCTGAGCCGGGAGGCTCCGGCCCCGTGCGCCCTACGGTGGCCCCGCCACTATGGCCGGCATTTGGGCGCCGGAGCACTCCGCCGAAGCGCACAGCAACCTGTCAAGTGCTGACGACGACTGCGGCTCCGTGTCCGTGGCCTACCCCATCACCATGATGGTCACTGGCTTCGTGGGCAACGCGCTGGCCATGCTGCTCGTGTCGCGCAGCTACCGGCGCCGCGAGAGCAAGCGCAAGAAGTCTTTCCTGCTGTGCATTGGCTGGCTGGCGCTCACCGACTTGGTGGGGCAGCTCCTGACCAGCCCGGTGGTCATCCTTGTGTACCTGTCAAAGCGACGCTGGGAGCAGCTTGACCCATCGGGGCGTCTGTGCACCTTCTTCGGGCTGGTCATGACAGTGTTCGGACTGTCCTCGCTCTTGGTAGCCAGCGCCATGGCCGTGGAGCGCGCCCTGGCCATCCGAGCGCCGCACTGGTATGCCAGCCACATGAAGACTCGCGCCACTCGCACAGTATTGCTGGGCGTGTGGCTGTCTGTGCTTGCCTTCGCGCTGCTGCCCGTGCTGGGCGTGGGCCGCTACAGCGTGCAGTGGCCGGGCACGTGGTGCTTCATCAGCACCGGGCCGGCGGGCAACGAGACGGACACTGCGCGCGAGCCGAGCAGCGTGGCCTTTGCCTCCGCTTTCGCCTGCCTGGGCTTGCTGGCTCTGGTGGTGACCTTTGCCTGCAACCTGGCGACCATCAAAGCCCTGGTGTCCCGCTGCCGGGCCAAAGCCGCCGCCTCGCAGTCCAGCGCCCAGTGGGGCCGGATCACCACGGAGACCGCCATCCAGCTCATGGGGATCATGTGCGTGCTGTCCGTCTGCTGGTCGCCGCTGTTGGTAAGTAGTTGGTAGAGTGGGGGCGTTTGTAGCGAGTGATAAATGGAGGGAGACTTTCTGGAAGTGACTAGCACCCTGCCGATCCTGCTGCCCCAGCCAAGCGCCTCAGCCGCTTGCAGAGCTTGCAAGAGCCAGTCTGGTCGGCCCGGGCTTGCCAGGAGCTAGTGAAGACGCGAACAGCCTCGGCACAGAAGTGGGCAAATGAGGCTCAAGCCAGTGTAGACTGACCTTTGCCCCTTGCGTTATGAATGGAGATGTGATTACAACTCTAGCCCAACCTGTGTTTTAGTTTTAATCGCGCTGAGACAGTTCGGTACCCAAGAGCCAGGCAGGTCCAGGCTCCTAAGGCTTCAGCTGAGTAGCCACCCATCCTCTCTGAGACTATCCTCGACGCTGTCGCTGTCGCTCTGTGCCAGCGCTAAAGGTTCTCAAGTAGCTACTGTCTACCGGGAGGGGCGGGAAGGCACAGATGTTGCAGCCCCTGGGAAGTCGGTAGGTAGTGTCCACACTGAAGTGGAGGACTCTCAAGTAACACCCCCCACACACACACACACGCACTCACAATAACACCATCACGCTTTGGCAAGCGATCACTGGGGTCCTGTGTCCCCCCCACCCCCCATCCTTATGGGGGGAATCGAAGATCTATGCAATTCCAGAGATAGGAGGTAAGGGTTTCTCCATCCTTGGCTCCCCGTACATATTATCCATCACAGAACTACCCAGAGGAAGCAGTGCTTCCGCATACTCCCTATCCACAACTCTCACATGGTGTTTTTGAGGTTTTCTTCTGTGGCATTTGTAGCTAGAAACTTCTGTAAATAAGTGCGGTCTGCTAATTCGTGAAGAATGGATGCTTACTTAGGACTCACACAGCCTGGCTTAATATGCAGAGCAGCATCCTCATGGTGCAGCACAGTTATCTACTCAAGAAGTTATACTTCTTCCTTTCCCTCCCCCTCTCCCTCTCCCTCCCCTCTCTCCCTTCCCCTCCTCCCTCTCCCTTCCCTCTCCCTCTCCCCTCCCTCTCCTTTTCTCCCCCCCCCCCCCCCCTCCCCCCCCCCTCTCTTTTCCCCCCCCCCCCCCGTCTCTCTCACACAGAGCATTTAACAAATTTATCATTTCAACCATTTCATATGTACAGTTCAGTGAGGTCAGGAACATCATATTGATGTGCCACATGAAGTTAAATCTCCCGTGAAACCAATTGTGTGGTTCTTCTCTTTATTCACCCTCCCTGAGTATGAAAAGCCTTAGAGATTCTGTGGTGACTGGCCTGGGGTTGTACAGATAAGACAGTGCTGCTGGGACCTAACTGCCCACAAGTGGTTGAGTGGTCACTGTTATCCAGGAGCTGGAGCACGGGCTGATGTCATCACCACGTTTACCAGAACCAGCACCAATTTTAGACATTTACTGCTGTGGTTGAGGAATGGAGTGTAGGTGGCCAAGCAGAGGGAAATGAAGCTCCCAGAATAAACACTTCACTGAACCAGCATGGCTTTAGAGGCAAACAGTGTCCCAACATAGCACAACTGTCAGAAGTCCCGCCCTAGGGTCCAGAGCACAGAGAGATGCCCGTAAAATACAAGAACAGGGTGACTGTATACTTGGATGACCCTAATTTGTTGTGTTTTAGCTAACACTTTATACATTAATTTCTCATAAAACAATTAAAATGAATTCAACATGAGATTGTATCAGAGGAGAAATTCAGTTTCAAAATAGATATTTTTGTTTATTTCTGCATGTGTGTGTGTACGTATGCTGTACATTCATGTGTGTGTATGTGACTGAAAAAGAGAGCATGGACATGGAGGTATGCACATGCGCTGTTGAGTGCCTTTTCATGTGGGGCCTAGAGGCTGACGTTAAGTGTATTCTTTGATCATGCTTCACCTTATATATGAGGCAAGTTCTTTCACTGAAACCCAGAGCTCTCTTATTGCGTTAGTTAAGCTGGCCGGCTTACTCCAGGGATCTCCTGTGCTTCCCATTCACTTTGATTACAGGGTTACCGTGGCCACTACATTTATACCCAACACTATCTAGGTGCTAGTGATCCAAGCCTCGGTCCTCATAGTGTGACAAGTGCTTTACCAACAGAGCGTTCTTCCCAGTCCTGGAATAGGCACATTTTTAAAAAAATGCTCACAATTTCTCTGGTGTACCATCAAAATACATATCAGTACATTATCAGACATTGACATTTCCATTAGAAAGACATGAACAGCCCTTTTCTTGGTAGCTAAGGAGGCTACAAGAACCCCATGACCTGCGTTTTTACCTGTAAATGTCAACATGAGAAATTGTCTTTGCACATTTTCTAACTATGAGTAAAAATGTGGAGTTCCTAGTTCTTTGGAGAAGTTAACATAGGATACTGATCCAGCATTCATACTCTTCTTGGCTGTAAATTTATCTTTGTTTTGAAGTCTCTCAGACAATAGTTACTGTTCCAAAAAATATAGTTGTTCTCTTACACCTGTAAGAGAAGATGGACACCTGTTCCACCTCACATAACAAAGCCCAACTGCTGTCCTTTCACTCCACACTCGTTCCCAGGCAGAGCACTAAGGCTCTTTACTCTCCTAGAAGCTTTGCCGATTACAAGACTTATAAGACATGAAGCTATCAAGGTGATGAAATCAGTAAGAAGTGTCCTGCTGGGTAGCTGGGCATTGTTTAGTCTGTGTTAGGTGTCAAATTACCATATCATTGGCATCAGCCAATTGAGTCAGCAACCTACTGACTTATGATTGTTTTTTACCTTTCTGGAGCCATGCCCAGCAAATAGTCCAGTTACTTGACATAATCATCAGATTCTGAGACATGGGAGCTCTTAGGATGCTGCTCAGACAAGACCAGGAAGACCTTTTGTGTTTGTGTGGCCTGGTGACCCAAAAAGTGGATGTAACTGATATACTGCAGCCACTAAGGAACAATAAACTCAAAGCTATCGGTACTATGAAAGGCGGGGTCTGATGAGCAAACAGCTGTTCTTTTTCTTCAGCTTTGGGTCTGGACACAGCAGTCCTAGAAGTGCTCAAGTCTGAATTAGACACATCCCTGCTCATTGTCCACATATCTTCACAAGGGATACTTCAGTGGAGATGTATTTTAAGTGGTGTTTGCTTTAATAAGACACACAATGTAGATAGTCTTGATAGATTATTTTATGGGACAATATGATTGTACAGCACATTAAAGTATTGTCCAACCCCTAATTATCTCTGCCTGTAACTTCTGCCATGTTTGGGAAGGTGTTCAAGAAGAAATTACAATTCAAATATGCACCTTAGGAAGATTTGGCTGTAACTTGTTTTATGAGGTGAGAGTATTCAGAATTCATTGTATTTGTAGTTTGTTTCAGTATAATATACTGTTTGGCGCTCTTCTTCCTCCCTCCAGTTTTTCTTTCTTTCCTATTTTGAGAACTAGTGATAGAACTGAGGGCCGTGTGCTATAATTTGAATTGTAGATTTAGATAAAAGCAGTCTAAGAGGAGCTGACAAGACAGCTCAGCTGTCAAGAGCACTGGCTGCTCTTGAAGGGGATCTGGGTTTGGTTTCTAGTACCTACATGACGGCTCCGAACTGTAACTCCAGTATTAGGGCATGCAACACTCTCTTCTGACATCTATGAGTACCAGACATGCACATCCTACACAGACATACAGGCAGGCAAAACGTACATACACATAAGAAAAAACTTCCACACTGAGTGAAACAACTGAAAAAACATAAAGCAAGATAGGCTGGCAGTCATGCCTTTAACTCTCAGAGAAACCCCCCCCCCCAAAGAGGTGCCATGGCATGGGTTAACCCCGTGGCTGACTTCAGCATATCCAGAAACCCAGCCAGTGAGGACTGTGTACACAGTGAATCAGAGGGATACACATGCTATCACCTCAGATCCAACTTTAGTTAGTCCCCTAATGACAGAATGAAGAACTCCCCCTCAAAGTGGCAGGCAGCAGCAACTTCTATATGAAGAGTGAGAAAACAAATTGTTAGCAAGCTCTAGTGTGTGAATGTATACAGGCTGGAAAATGGTGAGGCTGGCTGCCACTTTATTTCTAGGTCAGTTTGTTGTTAGGATAGAGTGGGTGGGAAGACTGGTTAGGGAAGGGAAGAGTCTGCTGCCTCGATGGAATCCTATGTGCCATTGGAGGGCTTCATAAGCTGCCCCTCAATTAGCTGAGTCCTCTAAGGCTGTCAGCCGCACCCACACCAAAATTCATGCCTGAGCTTGCACACTATTAGAGCCAGAGTTACAGCCCAGGATATCTACCTCTGACTTTCAGTTTTGGTTGTGGTTTGCTTGTGACTTGCGTTGCCTGGAGGCAGGGAATTCTAGCCTTATCCATGGCATAGGAAGCCATGTGCCCTCTGATGTGCAATGCACAGAGATGGCCCTTCTGCGGATACAGTGCTCTCAGGGTGCTTTCATTGGGGAGAATCACCTTTCAGTGCATCCGCATTTGAAATTTGGACAAGGGAAGTTGGTCTATGCTGTGTACTGACAGGGCTGAGTACATAAGTGGAAGAGGATTCTTTGAATGAAACAGCTGGAGGCTAATATAACCTAAAGATGAATGACATAAATCATAACTAAAAGATGTAGACATTTAAATTTGGGGTTTGTGAGAATTCAGATAATTCACTTCTTCTTGAGCACTTGAGGGGAGTCAGATGGTCTACAGAATAGCAGAACTGTGAGCCACCATCCTTTCTCATTGAAAAGTTGCAAAGATTAACCACACAGGACAAACACTCAGAAACATGCATGGCAAACATTTATAACATGTATTTATAATGGCCTCGTAGTGCCACAGGCCATTGTGGAACCCTCTAGAGCTTAGCTTCCCTTGCACAAGTCCCAGCTGCCCTCCAGGACAGTAGAGGCCATCCCTACTCTCAGCAGGTGCAGTGTTTTATAACCACACAGGGTTCCACTTTAGGTCTCCATCCTGACTCTGAGGCCCCTAGCTGCCTCCTCCATATCCCACAGTTCCTCATCATGGAGGTAAGTGGGCAGCTTGGACTTTCTTCCATGACCAGCCATGACTCTCGAGAGTCTCCAGACAAGCTCTTAAACTCCTCCTTCTCTCAGAGATTCAGACTTTTATAAATAAAGATGGGAAGGGGATTTTTTTTCCTGAGTTCTCCTCCTAAGTATATCACAATAATGCAGGTAAATGCAATCATTCATTCTTTCAGGATGGTAGTAAGTGTTCAGTAAATACAGAGCAACTGGGTAAAAGAACATGCAGTTGCATCTATTACATGTAGGCTTCAGCACTTCTCCCCCAGACATGTGCCAGATGCCTTCACCATGAAACCCACACTGATCTGCAGTAGGGACACACTTATCTGTTCAGTGCCACAGGAAGTCAGAACCAACAAGTCTTACTGATGTGATGAGGGAGGAGCAGCATGATAAGGGGACTTCCGAGAAGTGAAAAAGGAAAAAGATGAGTGCCAGCCCATTTCACAGGATTGTAATGCAAACCGAGACATACATGTGAAAATAGCAGGTGTGCAGGACTAGAAGCTTTCCTTCTGAGCCTGGCAAACTGGTTGCTTTCCTTCATAAAGGAACATTGCCACAATGCCTCACAGGATGACCTTTATCTTCTGACTTATAGGACATTATTTTTTGTTTTGTTTTGTTTTGTTTTGTTTTACAAAACTGGAAAGAGGCAAGTCATGTTTTACAGCTTCACTGGCAAAACAAGCCAGAAGATGTGGTGAAGAGTCTAACATTTCCAAAAGGAGACAAAAACAAGAAAAGCACCAAATTAATGCACACGTGTTCCTCTGGTGGATGCTGTACTTCATCATCCCTTTCCTCTCTACATATCCAGGGTTGCCAGTCATTTTCATTCTCTTATCCCTGGACCACTGTCAGGAGGCTCCTTTCTATTAAGCTTGCTGGGTTCCACTTCTCTCTTGCAGGGCAGGGGCAGCCAGGACCCTGTGCTCTGGAGCCTGGCCCTCGCTTGTGAGAGCTGGTGGGATTCCCATCTGTAGCCAACATTCTCCACTTCAGAAGTCCTTCTCTGAATGGAAGGTGAGCTTGGACCTCCACTGCTTCCACTCTTGTTATTGCCAAGAAGGCTTCTTTACACACACAGAGCTGACTTCACTGAGTGTACCTGGACGCTGCTGTAGACCAGGTTCTTCTGCACACTCTGTATGGATGGAGCCTGTAGAGTTAGCTGTACAAGTAGTTACAGACAGCAGGGCCAAACAGAGTCTCTACCACTGACTTAAAGCCCAGAACTGAATTTGTATGAGTCTTAAATCAAACCACGTGTGGGACGCTTGAGTTTTACTGTTTCTTGTACTGACCAGGCACTTACAACACATGGTATTAACTGTGGAGTAGAGATAGTATATTCTGTGGTGTGCCCAGATAGTCCTTGGATGATAGCCATGACTCTCGGGGATGGGTCTCAGTGCTTACTCAAAGCACACTGCTTCAGCAATGTTGGCAGTTATCTGAATGACTGAAAATCTAAGAATTAAAGATGGGGGCAGATGGAAATTTGACCATTCACCACCCAATTCTGCAAGAAGAAAGAAAAGTGGTTATTTATTTAGGTAAAAGCCGTGTCATAAAACATGGGTCATGTCAGAGTTGGAAACCCATTATATTCAACAATTATTGATGGGGGGAAAGTATGGTTTTAAAAATATACCCTCTCAGCCGGGCAGTGGTGGCGCATGCCTTTAATCCCAGCACTTGGGAGGCAGAGACAGGTGGATTTCTGAGTTCGAGGCCAGCCTGGTCTACAGAGTGAGTTCCAGGACAGCCAGGGCTATACAGAGAAACCCTGTCTTGGAAAAAAAAAAAAAAAAAAGAAAGAAAGAAAGAAAAGAAAAGAAAAGAAAGGGTTTTTTTTTTGGGGGGGGGAGAGATACCTTTTTCAAGTTATGAATGAGAGATTTATTAGGCAAGATGATGCCTTGATGGGAATTCTCAAAATATCAACTGTCTTGGTGTATGGAATTCCCTGGTGGCTCTTTGTTGCCTGCTGCTTTACCTGAGCCAGCCTTTAGGCAGATCAAGGAGATATCTTCTCTCTCTCTCTCTCTCTCTCTCTCTCTCTCTCTCTCTCTCTGACACACACACACACCCACACCACCCTCTTATACCCCCTAGGCTAGGGTGCAATAAAGGGGGCCCACAAAAGCACTCATCTTTTTCCTTTTTCACTTCTCGGAAGTTCCCTTATCATGCTGCTCCTCCCTTATCACATCAGTAAGACTTGTTGGTTCTGACTTCCTGTGGCACTGAACAGATAAGTGTGTCCCTACTGCAGATCAGTGTGGGTTTCATGGTGAAGGCATCTGGCACATGTCTGGGGGAGAAGTGCTGAAGCCTACATGTAATAGATGCAACTGCATGTTCTTTTACCCAGTTGCTCTGTATTTACTGAACACTTACTACCATCTTCTCACACTGATGGTTCTGGTGATACCCAGCCATGAGGCTGGTTCACACGTGCAAGGGTTAGGCAGCTGCACAGTTGGGTGGCATTATCATGTTGTATTCCATATGAAGATATTACCTTGTTTGAGTGTGAATCCTGCCCAGCCTGTACACGGCCATGATGGTAATGGATAGGTGCAACCGTTTTCCTTCATGGAGTTTTTGGTAGACAGCTACACCTATTCCAGTAATCCAGCATAGCCAGTGTTACAGAGCTTTGAGTTACATGATCTGAGGACTGACAGAGCCCTCCGGTCCAATGATAAAGAAAATGCGCCGGTTAGAGGAACCTCTTTCCCCTCAAGAGTTTCTGAAAAATATGAGAAAAAAAGTTGCTTGGTACAGCATTGGTGATGGGGAGGGTGGCAGCAGGAAACCAAGTGACAGAATGTCAAGGCATGCTGCAGTCTAGTCAGACAGAAGTGGGAGGAGCCTTGGCAAGTGGCTGTGGAGTTAGAAATAAGAATTCCCATGTCTTCCTGGGTACATTGTGTTGCCTCCTGTAAACCAAGGGATTCACATAAAATCGCAGAACTTAGGAAGACCATGTAGTAAAGCAAAACATCTCTTTGATCTCTCCCTGGAAATTTCTTGGTGAAAACCAAGTTTTGTCTGAATACCTTTCCTTAGAAAGTGTTTGCTACTTTTCAAGAATAAAATGAAAGTTCTCAAAACTGAGCACTATGCAAGACAGTTTGCACATAGGTGTTTCCTAATGTCTAATGACCTTCCCAAGTGGTGGACATCAATAGCTGTAGATCACAGCTATTGATAGACAAAGGGGCATGGCTAGAGTCAAGGGGTGGGGCTAGAGTCAAGCTGGGAGGCCAAGGGAGGACTTGGGTGGCCCAGCTCATCTGGGTTGTTCTTTCTACCAGAAAAATCTCCTTTGCCCTAAACCAGTTGACTCAGAATCTACTTCTGTTCTTGGATTTGAATACTATTCCTTGGTCTTATAGAACAAAGCTAACTTTTACTTTTTATATTGTTAAGATATCTCATTGTAAAAATTGACAGCTTAGTCTCTGCAGCATTTAGACAAACGGTGAGCCAATCAACATGTGTCCTAGCACCTGACTGTTGATATGAAATTGCTGCTGCAGGGTTAGTGGATCCCTACCAGGCATTCCAAGAAATGGGACAGACATAGAGGAACTTGGATACTTTAATTCAGAAAAACCAACTTTCCAAAAAGAAGAAGGAGGAGGAAGAAGAAGGAGAAGGAGAAGGGGAAGGAGAAGAAGAAGAAAAGAAAGAGGGAAGAGGAGGAAGGGGAAGAAGAGGAGGAGTCTTAAAATTCTCAATGTGCTAAGCCCAGGAAAACCAACTGATGATAAAAACAAACAAGCTGATGATTTGAAAAAGACCGATCAAATTATTAAGTTTAAGATTTTGAAGTAATTGTATCTAAGAACTAGGAAATGCACATATTCTGAGAATTTTTAGAAAGCATCTCAAGTGTGCTTTTCAAAGGCCACCAAAGGCCAAAAGCAACTCTGGTTTGCCATGACTCTTCCCTGCTAGGGTAAACCAGTGTTTCATAGTCCCAAAGAAGAGGATGATGTGCATAGTTAAGAGTTTAAAGTGAGATTCTTCACACTTGGCTTAAGACAGTTTGGTTGCCATGAATCACAAGTGTTGACCAGACAAAGAAAGTAGAGCATCACAGACCTCACTGGTGGCAGGAGTGGGTGGGGTAGAGTGGAGTAAAACACTCACTTTCTAGGAAGTGTAGTCTGGGAGAGTCCACCTTGCTCCCATTGTACTGTGACCCTAGACAATGATCCTCAAGCCTCTCCTGAAGCTATAGAGATGGAAGGTTGGGTTAGATGGGGATAGGAGATATTTCCATGGAAAGAATCCAAGTCAACTCCATCCCACATTGAAGAAGATGCTGAAGGTTGTTAAAGAAGCCCAGTTCAAAACTGCTGGGTAAAGGGTTTCCCCATGTCAAGGGGATCTGTGCCTGGCTTCAGGTAAAGCCTGTATTGTTTGCTGTCATTTTAAGCAACTGAAGCAGTAAGGTGGGAAGACCTGACAATGAGGGGCAGAAAGACTAGCAGTCCCAGAAGCTGGGTCCTTCAGCTACTAGACTTGAAGAACTGTCCATTTGAGAAATACTCAAGGGAATGCACATTCCAGCCCCCTTTAATACACACCTCTTGGTCACTATCCCTGACTCCTTCCAGGAAGACAACTGATTCTGGTTGTAACAGGACAAAATTCAAGAGTGCTTCAGAGTGGAGTTTCCCTCTGAGATAGAGAGGTGACCCAGACAAATCCATGGCTTCTCATTTTCTGTCCTGGCAGATGTGACTTCGGGAAAGTACACTGTCTCCATTTTCAAAGTACATGGCTTTATTTTTCTCTCAAGGTTGGCACACACAAAACTTCAGCATCTGACAGTCACATGACTCTTGGGGAACCCCTCCCTCACCCTGCTTCTGAGGACTTTCCTGAGCTCATGGCTAAAGGAGTGCTGAGGTTTCCAGTTCACAGACATTCACATTGTTGCATTCGAGTTACTGTGCTACAGCCTGGTAGACCAATCCCATGGACCGTGTGTTTGTAGAATTGTAGCTTGCACAATGCATCTCTAGAGAAACTTGAGGTTGTAACAGAACTTATTTTCCACAGTCACTTTTCACTGTTAAGAACTTATCTATCATGAAACTGTGAATAAAGCTTAGCAATGTGGAGTGGAGGGAGTGAGGCTTCTTGGATTGAGCTTTCAGGAAAAATGCCTCTGAAAGTCCTATCTAAGCTGGGACAGGGAAGACCAGAAAGACCAAACTGTAGTGATTCATCTTCATGGTCAACTTGACTAGATGTAGACTCTTCTAGAAGACTGTACCCAGAGGCTTTATCTCAGGTTGGTGGCTCTATCCTGTGGTCTGGAATTCTGAACAGAATACAAAGGAGAAAAGGAGGAAGTAACTCGGCCTCGAGCACTCACTTCCTGATGCCATGTATGCTCCTATCATGATGAACATGTCCGTAAACTCTGAGTCAAACTGAATCTGTCCTGTCTTCAATTTCTTTTGTTGGGTGTAGTTTGTTACAGCATCAACAAGAGTAACTAACTCACAGGTATTAAGCCCTTCACAGGGCCAGAGCTCTGGGCTGAGGGAATACACTCTTTCCTCTTGTTTTCAAGAGGTAGAAAGAGCCAGCATGGCTGGAGTGGGGGCGGGGGGGAAGCATAGGATAGGCAGAGCGTACACACATGTACACACAAGTTCTTGTGAGCAGTTTGTTACCACATACTCTCCAGCTCCTCTGTCTCAGAAAGCTGACTCTGATCAGACCTATCCACATATGACTTTCCTGACTCCCTGAGAGGGAGGTGGCTGCTCTAGTTCTATCTCATGGATGCTGTGGGTTTTATTTTGTTTTGTTTTATTTTTGTTTTGGTGGGGAGAGGTGTTCCTCTTCTGAGACTTGACTCAGAACAGTCCCTCAGAGGCACACAGGCTAGCAAAGTTTATTTACAAAACACTACACTGTCCTGAGACACTTGTTCCTCCACATAAGATCCAAACAGAGTGCATCTGTAATTGAGGTCTCTGCAGAGGCTCTTGATTGCATTTGTGATTAAACTAGCTCTCACGATTGTCCACTTTCTTCCAAATGGGGAGTGACCCACAAGTTCATATTCCATTCATCTTAAATAGGGATTGTCTGACTGAAAACACAGATGCTTATTGAAAAGCACCTTAAACAAAGATGACAAACGAGGGGCCAGGGCAAATGCCTGGCTCCAATAAGAGCAGGACTGTCAGTTGCTGACATGGCTGGAGACAGCCTTCTTCACGTATCTCTGACTCTGGTATCCTGCCAAGTGTCCAAATCCCCAGTTCAGGCTCCACTTCTCAGGAGCCAACCTCAGACATCATTGCTCAGCTTTGCTTACAGCTTTAAGTTGCTAGGGTTATATTTACTGGGGCTTTTTTTTCTTTTCACAGTAACACAATATTTCAGTGGCTACATCATCCTGAAGCACCATTTAAACTCTGTCTCTCATTCTTTCTATTTTCTGTTTTGCTCTATTATGAGGAATAACTCAAGATGACAACAAATAAACAAACAAACAAATCCTGCATCATCTTCAAAGATTTAATGTGAGTTTTCCGAAGCTATGATAAAGGAGTACAGCTTGGGAATCCACCAGCAGTGAGTGGAGAGCCTATTCAGAGGCTGCAGGGAGACTCTAAATGCTCAAAACTGATCCTCAGTGTCATAGAGAAATCATCACTGAAGAAGAGAAGTTCTTGATTTTTCCACAAAGGGTAACTTGTAGTTTGTATCCCCTTGATCAGTTGGTGGCTGTGCTAAGGCCAATGTTCTGGATGGTAGATTTTTTTTTTTTTAAAAAATTCTTAGTAATAGTTCCCTCCTCCAAGGTTACCATGGATCTAGAAGTAAATTTCTTAACATTAGCTTTTGTTCTACAAAAGACATGAGAGAAATTCTGAAGCCCTATCCTCTGGCATTCACTTCTAACTAAATTATGCTATTGGTCAATGTCAGGAAATAGGAACGTCTTCTGACTTCAGAGCCTAGTTGCCTCCCTAGACTTGGCTCTAGCAAGCAAACAGCAGAATCTTGGGACAATGTGAAGTCAGGATTCAGAGAGAAGCTGGAGGCGTGTATGCTGTTGGTCATGTAGGCTCCCTCATCAGAAAATGTTCTCTGCACACTGCAGATGAACATGCATTCCTGAAGATTTGGGGGAGATTGTGTCAAGGGGTTTTTGGAATGGGGAAAGAGGAAATCTCCTAAAGGCTGTTTATGAAAATAACAGTTCTTTTCTATCACTGAATCCATGCTCAGAAGCATGTAGTGTGGCTGTCTGCCAGCTGTATGTTGGCTGGGGAAATGAAGCAGCAGAGGACGGTGAAGAGAGGCAGGCAGGAAAAAAGGACTCCTGTATGCTGAGTGCCTCTCTGTCAGGCTTGAGAGAATTGCCCTTCATGGTATCAGCTTTAACCTTCTCAAAGACAGGTCCAGAGTTTCCATTCCCATGGTTTTCAGCCAAATTCATGAAGTTTCAGATTACAGACCTTTCTGGAACAAACTCCTAGTAATTGGTAGATCAGAGGCTTTTATACACGCTGTCTCAATTGTCCTTTTTTTTTTTTTTTTTTTTTTTAGCTTGCTTAACACTTTCAAATATTTTAGGCAAGAATAGTAATGTGAAATAAAAATCACAAAATCTGTGCAGGCCAGCAAACCACCATGTTTAAAGACTTCTGGGATATCAAACAATTTGTTAATTGATTGGTATTCTTAGGGACACAGGATTCTCAGGAGCATATTTTGAAGATCCCGTAGAGGGCGGTGAAAGTTTTATCTAGCATTAGTCTGTTAAAAGGTTCCATTTCCCCACAATACCTTGCAATGTAGAGAGGCTTCTCGGTATAGGTGTGGCATGAGCTTCACCCAGTCTTCGTGTGCTTTAGGCTTGGGACAGTCACACAGTGACAAAGTCTTACTAGGCCAGTGTGTTTCAGCTGGTAGTCTCAAATATTCTTCTCACTAAAATACTGATAAAGCTGGTTCCTGGGACCCTTTGGTTAGTGGGAAGGTGTCTGATTGTGGTCAGAATTAGAGAGGCTGCTTGACACTTGCCATCTTCCAGCATGATAGAGCACAGCTGACATTTCATTATTTTCTTCTCTTGTGGAGAAGAGAAACTGCCTCAGAGGAGCCTGGTGTGATCTCAGTGGCTGCAGCTTGGGATCAGGGCATGGTCTTTCTCTACCCTCTTAGCCACAGTAAGAAGCTTTTAGATTCTTTAATCGCAGAGCCTTGGCATTGGCTACTCTAGTAGCCTATTGACTCATCCCATGCCTCTTTTGCACACTCACATCATTCATGAAAAACTGAGTTTCAAGAATAACTCACACAACTTCACACAGAGGCAAATGTTCTTTCTCTTCCCAAATTCTCCAAACTATCAGCTGGGTTTTTTGTTGTTGTTGTTGTTGTTGTTGTTTTGTTTTGTTTTCCTTCTGTGGGCATGGCACTTTTCCTGAAACCTGGGAATGATTGACATGCCCATTCCCTCTACTCCTTAGATGCAGGTGTATTTACTTTGACAGTGAAGAGAGAGCCCTCCGCTGGCCAGTACTTGCTTTAAAGGACCTGTGCATATTGTACACAGTCTGTCTCACTTTGTCCTGCCAACTATACCATATACAGATGAAGAAACTGCTTTTGATATATTAAGACACTTTTCCAGGTCACAAAGATAAGAAAAAGGAAAACTAGCCTTCAGATCAAATCTGTCTGGCTTTATTGCCTCTGCAATTAAAAGGCAAGCTACATGGTCTCCCTCTTGCCAATATCCCTGTGTTTGTTTGACTTGCTGTAAGGTATAAATTGCTTAAGAGTGGAGATCAGGCATAACTGATGATGTGGCCACAACAGACCCTACATAAAGGACTATGGAGTAAATGAGAAGGAGGTTGTAATGTACTGAAGGGAGGCAAGTTTTGGAATCAAAGATTACAACAAATCCTCACTCAAAGTTTTACATGTACTAGGTGGTTTTTAATATTGGTACCAATCCTGAAACATGTGTGGTAGCAATGCCTTTATCTTTGTTTTCCTGACTAAACAACATGCTTTAGAGACTACATCCTGTAAATGGTATTTAGTGAACCAAACTACAACTTTTATTCCAAAGCAGTAACTCCACTTGTTTGTAATGAATGACTATCCAGATGCCACAGCAAGGTTCATGAACCCTTTAACACCAATAGTATACCTTCTTTTCTGCAGTGGCTAATATTGCTTCAATTTGTTACATGTAATAAAAACTCTTAGGAAGACAAAAATACCTTTAGAATAGATAAGAGGGGGAGAAACAATGCTGCTTTTGTAATCGGACTTAATTAGAAGCAGCAATGAACGATAGAAAACAGCTGTTCCACTCCTGGAACCCACAGGATGAACAATGAAAAGGGGGTCTGGAAAGGTGCTCTGGGGATTCAGTAACAACAAAGAAACAGTGAATAGGTCAAATGGAGCTTGGTGCTGGGAGAACACTGAGGAGATTCACTGAATGTTGCTCTCACAATAAACCACAACTCCAAGTCCAGATTCATGGTATCTCCTGAGCTGGTGGACCCAAGGTCTTTGCATGGACATTAGGGATCAAGGCTTGCCTGGCTGTTTTGAAGTTCAATATCTGATTAATCCATGGCCTTCTTGTGGGCAGGTGGTAGCTAGCATAGGCTTCTCAGTTACCCTTCCCATGCTGGAGTAATAGTTCATGGTACAAGAACATTGCTGTGTAAGCTTGGGCATCTGAAGTCAGCTCCTCAGAACCCTGTAAAAGGTTGTGTGTGACTGTGGGTCTGTGACCCCAGTGCTAGGGGTGGGGTTGAAGACATAAAGATGGCTGGGGCTTGCTGAACAGCAGCCAGACTGACATCAGCAAGCTTCAGGTTCAGTGAAAGACATTGTCTTGATGTATGAAACAGAGAGACACACCCATGCTCATTCAAGCAATCCTAATTAAACTTTGTGGGCCATTTAAAAAGTGATGTGAAATTAGGATGGACACTTGTTGGTAAGAAGAAGGGCTCAGAGTAAGTAAGTGGGGCGGGGGGGTGGTACAGAGGGCAATGGGGATGAAGACAATAAATTGCATGGTATGTATACATGAACTGTCAAAGAATGAATTAAACTATTCTGTAAAGTTTTTCAAAGAACAGGGGTTTTTTCTTGTTTTCTTTTCCTCTTTTTTCTTGTTTCCTTTTTTAAGACATGGTCTCATTATGTGTCTCTCACTATCCTGGAACTTACTACACAGATAGACCAGACTGGTCTCTAACTCACAGAGACCTACCTGCATCTACTTCTTGAGTGCTAAAATTCAAAGCATAAACCACCACAGCCAACCACTTAGAGGATTTTGTTGTTGTTTATTAGTATGTCATTCCTGACCTAAACACATTTCCATGGCCAGGACATCAAAAAGCAAAATGTAAAACATCTCAATACATTTTAAAATCAATTACATGTTGAAATTAGCATTCAGGTACATTGAATAAAATGAAATAAAATTAAATATTTTTTAGGTCAAATCTGAGTTTCTTTTTATTTTTTGAAAATGAGTCTAGTAGAAGGTTGAAATGTATACTCTGGCTCACATTTGCTGCTTGAATTCTATTGTAGTACTGCATTAGAATGGTGGTTTTGTACTTTTTTTTTTTTTTTTGGTTTTTCGAGACGGGGTCTTTTTGTATAGCTCTGGCTGTCCTGGAACTCACTCTGTAGACCAGGCTGGCCTCGAACTCAGAAATCCACCTGCCTCTGCCTCCCGAGTGCTGGGATTAAAGGCGTGCGCCACCACTGCCCAGCTACTTCGTTATTTTAACAGAGAAACTCCTCCAATAAAGTCTCTTTAGACAAGCATAAAATTCTGCTTGAATGAGCTCAGGTATGTCCATCTCCTCTTCTCTCTGTTCCTGCAAAACCATTCCTGAAAATATCAACATTACATCGTATTGTGAATTCACCAGAAGCATTTTCCTTGTGATAATAGTACGGATGATTTTGTAATTGCCTGCTTAAGCTCTGCCTTGAGAGGGTAAGTGCTGTGGTAAGAATACATTTCAGAGTTCATATTTCAAGAAGGGAAGGAGGGAGAGAGAGAGAGGACTTGGGTGCTCAGGTGATGGAATATTTTCTTTCCTGGGAGCCTAAGATTCTTAGGCAGTCAGAATTTAGGAGAATAAGTTTCTCCCTCATGTGCCTCCTTCTGTGACTAGGCTGGTGCTGAACAAAATGGTTTTAACTCCAGTGAACCCATGGGCCCAGAGAGACTCACAAACACAGCAAACATAGATGAAGAATCATTGAGAATGTTCATCTTCTATAAAATATACCGTGTACAAGTCTTTCTCAAGTTTCTCGAACCTGGTATACAATTATTAAGTTCTGACCATAATTTAGTGATGATGAAAGATTTAGTGATGTTGAAAGATGTTTCAGATTTCCTGAAAAACAAACAAGATTTTCCATGAGTACCTGAAGTTTACTATTCATTATAGAAATATCAAATGTCCGTTGGCTTCCACCTGCCACCCATGTAGTGACCAGAAAGAAATGGTGACAGTGGGAACATGACAGGGTAGAGGACAGTGGTTAGAATGGGACCCTAGAGGGCTCATCATCCATTGTATGTCATAGTTTCCTCCTCACTGCAATTCATAAACTGATGACAATGAAGATATGTTTGTGTATACAAATAACTAGCATAAAAAAAAACAGTAACCAGCACATGAGACTTACCCAAAGTCCGTGACTGAGACTCAGTTTACCAAATGCTTTACCTGTGAGTGAAGTAGGTTACAGCTTCTTTGAGCATTGGCTTCTTTGAGGTTGGTATTCCTAAAGGACTGTCTTCATTCCCAATGTCCCTAAAAGGACAGGGCACTAAAAAATGTTTGTCAGCACCTATGATTTGGGTCAATCAAATTCACAGAGCAAAAGAAGCACTAGAAACTGAACACCCTTTTAGCATTAAGGAAACCTCAGCCACTGAGACACTTTCCACCCCTTAAGATATGGCTCTGACCTTGAAGGATAACTCAACCCCTGCTTACAGTCAACAGGACTGGAGTTAATAAGACCAAAGCTGATAAATTCCATGAGGGTGTGTTTGGTGTTAGGGAAAAGAATGACTTAATGTGGTGTCTGGAAGTTCTGATGCCCTTGATGGCTGTAAGCCGAGCTGGCAGGAAGATTTGCAAGCCAGTTGGATTGTAAGGGTGGATACTGTGGTGTGAACACTCCTCTAAAAATCCGTGTTGCCAGTAGGGCTAAGTGTGAGGTCCCAGATGGAGGACTTGGAGAAGGGACTGAAGGAGCTGAGGGAATTTGCATCCTCGGGGAGGCAGCAACAGTGGCAACTGGCCTGACCCCTCAATACTCCTGGAGACTGATCCACCAACCAAAGAATACACATGGAGGGACCCATGGTGTTGGCCACACATGCAGCAGAGGAGGGTCTTGTTAGCCATCAGGGGGAGGAGAGGCCCTTGGGCCTGCGGGGGTTAGATCCCCCAATATAGGAGAATGCCAATGAGGGAAGACAAGAGTGGGTGGGTGGGTGGCTGGGGGAATACCCCCATAGTGGCAGGGGGAGGTTGGAGGAAATGGGGAGCTTTCAAAGGGGAGATCTGGAAAGGGGGAAACATTTAAAATGTAAATAAAGTATGAAATTTAAAAAAAAAGAAAAAAAAATCCGTGTTACCATTGTCACAGCATTCAGGTAGGATTAAAGGGGATGAATAAGGTCTAAGGGGACCACCTGCCTGATGGATTAAAGCTGCATCATGTCATTAACTGGTTCCTGATGAAAAAGACCAGTGCAACTGGTTTGCTCTCTGACTGGAATGACTACTGGCCTTTCTGCCATCTTCTCTAGATTTTAGTGCAATGCTCTTGAACATCCTAGGCCAACCACAGGCCAGTAGCTAGTGTTTATGAGTAGCCATATCAGTTACTCTTCTATTGCTGTGGTGAAACACCATGACCAAGGCAGGTTATAAAAGGACTTGCTTACAGTTTCAGAGTGTTAGTCTGTGCTTACCATGGTGGCGAGCATGGCAAAAAGCAAACAGACATGGTGCTGGAGCATTAGCCGAGAGCTCACATCTGACCCACAAACAGAAGGCAGAGGGAGACTGGGCCTTCTGAGGTGGGGTTTTGAAACTTCAAAGCTCACCTCAAGTGACATACCTCCTCCAACCAGGCCATGGCTCCCAGTCCTCCCTGAACAGTTCCACAAATTGGTAACCAAATACTCAAACATAAAAGCCTATGGGGTCCATTCACATTCAAACCACCACAAGACCCAAGCTGTGTTATCTTTTTATAAAAACAGAAAACAGACAGAGGTGGTGTGTCACTTCTCAGACTAGGTTGGGTACATACTGGTGTGTGTGCATATGTATGCATACATACATAGGTGTTATATGGGCTTGTTTGTGAGTGATGTGTGCTGTACTTGTGCACAGTACTCTTATGGTAGTGAAAGGATTCTGACATGCAGTACTAAGATTTAACAGTGAGTATCCATAGTAAGGATGGCATCATCCATATCATGTCTTCTGCTTTTTCCTTGGGGAGTATTTTGGAGGAAAATGCTAATACGGAAGTAGAACATAGAAATTCTCCTAATGACTCAAGATGTTTTATTTTAAGCGTGTACTTTTTTTCTTATTCTCCAACCCCAACTTACCAGCTTCAAGTCACTACTGTGGCTGTGGTTGAAGTTCCAGGAATTTCTATTTAAAATTATGAGTGATAAGAAGAGGTTCTTATGGCCCATCTGAACCCTGAGTGAATAACACTCAGAAGGAGGGAAGGAGGGAGGAGGAAAGGTGAATTCAATGCTCTTTACCACAAAATGAAGAGCACACACTGTGTCTGCCCTTGGCTATCATTCATTTATTAATGTAAAGATTTTTTGTATCCTCAGAGTATTATGCTGTTGTGTGGGTCCTTGCCATGATACACATAAAAGGCTTCCAAATAGTGTATTTTATTCTTTTTCCCCCCTTAGGTGCCAATTGATAACTCAAATTTTAAAATCTAGCAATTTTTTATTCATTTAAATGAATATTTAGTCATTATGCACAATGATCCAGGTCTCCTTTTGTCCATTTATTTATTTATTTATCCATTCATTTTACATCCTGATATCAACTGCCCACCACTCTACTTGGTGCCCTACCTCATACAACTCCTCCCCTTCCTTTTCCTCTAAGAAAGAGGAGCCCCCCCCCCATCACCCACTCTGGCACCTTAAGTCACTGCAGGCCTAGGTGCATCCTCTCCCACTAAGACCAGACAAGGAGGCTCAGTTAGGGGAATGAGACCCACAAGCAGGCAACAGATTCAGGAACAGGCCCAACTCCAGTTGGTGGGCCTGCATGAAGACCAAGCTGCACATCTGCTACATATGTGGAGGGGGCCTATATCCAGCCCATGCTTGCTCTTTGGTTGGTGGTTCAGTCTCTGGAAACCCCAAAGCATTCAGGTTAATTGACTCTCTTGGTTTTCTCATGGAGTCCCTATCTCCTCCAGCTTCCTCAATTCTTCCCCCAACTCTTCCACAAAACTACCTAAACTCTGCCTAAAGTTTGGCTGTAGGTCTCTGCATCTGTTTCCATTGGCTACTTGGTGGAGCTCTCAGAGGACAATTATGCTAGGATCCTATCTGCAAGCATAAAAAGAGTATGTCATTATTAGTGTCAGGGATTGGTTCTTGCCCATGGGATGGGTCTCAAGTTGGGTTAGGCATTAGTTGGGCATTCCCTCCATTTCTGTTCCATCTTTGTCCCTGCATGTCTTGTAGGCATGGAATATTTTGGGTTGAAGTTTTTGTGGGTGAGTTGCTATCCTTATCCCTTCACTGGGAGTCATGCCTGACTACAGGAGGTACCTACTTCAGGCTCCATATCCCCCACTGCTAGGAGTCTCAGCTAGAGTCATTCCCATAGACTCCCTAGAATTTCCCTGTCCCAGGTCTCTGGCACATCCTAGAGATGCCCCTTCCCAAAGATGATTTCCATGCTTTCTTCCCTGCTCTCCCTATACCTGATTCCCCTACCCCGTGCCCCTCTTCATCCTCTCTTTCACCCAGTTCCCTTCCTCCACTCACTTCCAACGAATATTTATTTCCCCTTCTGAGTAAGAGTCAAACATCTTCTCTTGGGCCCTCCTTGTTATTTGGCTTCTTTGGATCTGTGGATTGTAGCATGGTTATGCTGTACTTTATGGATCATATCTACTTCTAGGTAAGTACATACATAATTAAGTCCCTTTGGATCTGGATTACCTCACTCAGGATGATATTCTCAATAGCAATCCATTTGCCTGCAAAATTCATGACATCTTTGTTTTTCATAGCCATGTAGTATTTCATTGTGTAGATGTATCACATTTTCTTTGTCCATTCTTCAGTTGAGAAACATCTAGGTTGTTTCCAGTTTCTGGCTATTATGAATACAGCTGCTATGAACATAGTTGAGCAGGTGTCTATGTGGTATGTTGGAGCATCTTTGGGTATGTGCTCTGGAGTGGTATAGCTGGGTCTTGAGGAAGAACTATTTCCAATATTCTGAGAAACCGCCAAATTGATTTCCTAAGTGGTTGTATAATATTTACTCCTACCAGCAGTGGAGCAGTGTCCCCCTTGCTCCACATTCTAACCAGCATGTACTGTCCCTTGAATTTTTTTATCTTAGCCATTCTGATGGGTGTAAGATGGAATCTCAGGGTTGTTTTGATTTGCATTTCCCTAATGACTAAGGACATTGAACAATTATTTGAATGTTTGTCAGCCATTAGAGATTCCTCTGTTGAGAATTCTCTGTTTAGCTTTGTACCCCATTTTTTAATTGGTTTATCTGGATTGTGAATGTCTAACTTATTGAGTTCTTTATATATTTTAGAATTAGTGTAGGGTTAGTGGTTATGTTTTCTCAATCTGTAAGCTCCTGTTTTGTCCTATTGACAAACAGGTCCAGTGCCCTTTGCCTTACAGAAGTTTTTCAGTTTCATGACATCCCACTAATTATTTGTTGATCTTAATACCTGAGCTATGGGTGTTCTGTTCAGGAAGTTGTCTCCTGTACCAATGCATTCAAGTCTATTCCCCTCTTTCTCTTTTATTAGATTTAGTGTATTCGGTTTTAGGTTGATGTCGTTGATCCATTCAGACTTGAGTTTTGTGCAGGTGATAGATATAGATCTATTTGCATTCTTCTACATGTAGACTGCCAGTTAAACTAGCACCATTTGTTGAAGGTGCTTTCTTTTTTTACATTGTATGGTTTTGTCTTCTTTGTCAAAAATTGAGTGTTCATAGGTGTGTGGGTTTGTTTTTGGGACTTTGATTTGATTCCATTGATCAGCCTGTCTGTTCCTATACAAATACCATGCAGTTTTTATTACTATTGCTCTGAAGTACAGCTTGAAGTCAGGGAGAGTGATAACCTCCAGAAGTTCTTTTGTTGTTCAGGATTGTTTTAGTTATCCTGTTTTTCTCTTTTGCCATATGAAGTTAAGAATTGTTCTTTCAAGGTTTGTAAAAAATCGTGTGGGAATTTTGATGGGAATTGCATTGAATTTACAGATTGCTTTTGGTAAGATGGCCATTTTCATTATGTTAATCCTACAGATCCATGAACATGGGAGATCTTTCCATCTTCTGATATTTTCTTCCATTTCTTTTTTCAGAGACTTGAAGTTCTTGTCATGCAGGTCTTTCACTTGTTTGGTCAGAGTTGCACTAAGATATTTTATATTATTTGCAGCTATTTGTGAAGGGTATTGTCTCCCTAATTTCTTTCTCTGCCTGTTTATCATTTTTATAAAGGAGGAATACTGATTCCTTTGAGTTAATTTTATATCCAGCAACTTTGCTGAAAGTGTTTGTCAGCTGTAGAAGTTCTCTGGAAGAATTTTTGGAGTCACTCAATTATGCTACCCTACCATCTGCAGATAGCAATTCTTTGATTTATTTCTTTCCAATTTGTATCTCATTAATCTCCTTTAGTTGTCTTATTAGTCTAGACAAGACTTCAAGTATTATATTGAAGAAATAGGGAGAGAGTGGACAGGTTTGTCTTGTTCCTGATTTTAGTGGAATTGCTCTAAGTTTCTCTGCATTTAATTTGATGTTGGTTATTGGCTTAGTGTATGTTACCTTTATTTTGTTTAGGTATGCTCATTATTTCCCTGATTTCTCCATGACTTTTATCACCAACAAGTGTTGGATTTTCTCAAAGGATCTTTTAGTACCTAATGAGATGATAATGTGATTTTTTTCCTTTCAATTTGTTTATATGGTGGATTACATTGATGGATTTTTGTATATTCAACCACCTCTGCATCTGGACAGTTTTATTTTGTGAAAATTTTATTGAATATTTCTGCATCAATGTTCATAAGGGAAATTGGTCTGAAATTCTCTTTCTTTGTTAAGTCTTTGTGTAGATTAGGGATCAAGGTGATTGTGGCCTCATAGAATAAGGCAGTGTTGCTTCTGTTTCTATTTTGTGGAATAGTTTGAGGAGTATTGTATTAGCTCTTCTTGAAAGTCTGGTAGTCTTCTCTGCTAAAACCATCTGGCCCTGAGCTTTGTTGTTGTTGTTGGGAAACTTTTAATGACTGCTTCTATTTCCTTAGGGGTTATCGGACTATTTAGATAGTTTATCTGATATTGATAAACTTTGGTAAGTGGTATCTGTTTAGAAAAATCACTCGTTTCATTTAGATTTTCCAATTTTGTGGCGTACAGGCTTTTGGAGTAAGACCTAACGATTCTTTGAATTTCCTCACTGTCCATTGTTATGTCTCCCTTTTTATTTCTGATTTTGCTAATTTGGATACATTCTCTCTGTTTTTAGTTAGTTTAGTTAAGGGCTTGTCTATCTTGTTGATTCTCTTAAAGAACCAGCTCTTGAGTTTGTTGATTCCTTGTATTGTTTTGTTTCTAACTAATTGATTTTAGTCCTTAGTTTGATTATTTCCTGCCTTCTATTCTTCTTTTTAAATTGTTAGTATGAGAACTCTCTAATTTCTTTAGGAAATCACTTAGGACTATGAACTCTCCTCTTAGCACTGCTTTCATTGTATCCCATAAGTTTGGTTATGTTGTTTTCTCATTTTCATTGAATTCTAAAACATCTTTAATTTCTTTCTTTCTTTCCCCCCCTTACCCAGTAGTCATTGAGTAGAGAGTTGTTCAGTTTCTGTGAATTTGTAGACTTACTATTGTTTCTATTGTTGTTGAAGTCCAGCTTTAATCCATGGTAGTCTGACAGGATTCAAGATGTTATTTCAGTTTTCTTATATCTATTGAGATTTGCTTTGTGACTAAGTATATGAGCAGATTTGGAGAAAGTTCCATGAGGTGCTGAGAAGGAGCTTGGATGAAATGATTTGTAGATATCTGTTAAGTTCATTTGATTCATAACCTCTGTTAATGTTATCATTTCTCTGTTTAGTTTTTGTCTAGATGACCTGTCCATTGGTGTGAATAGGGTGTTGAAGTCTCCCACTATTAATGTACATGGTTCAATGTGTGATTTAAGCTTAAGTTAGGTTTCTTTTATGAATGTGGGTGCCCTTGCATTTGGTACATAGATGTTCAGAATTGAGATGTCATTTTGGATTTTTTTCTTTGATGATTATGAAGTATCCTTTGCAATTTTTTGGATAACTTTTGGTTGAAAGTCTATTTTATGGGATATTAGATGTCTACTCTAGCTTGCGTCTTGAGTCCATTTGCTAGGAAAACCTTTTTCTGTACCCTTTCTCTGAAGCAGTGTCTATCTTTGTTGCTGAGGTGTGTTTCTCTTATGCCACAGAATGATGGGTCCTGTTTTCACATCCTTTCTGTTAACCTGTGTCTTTTTATTGGAAAATTGAATTCATTGACGTTGAGAAATATTAATGATCAGTATTTGTTAATTTCTGTTATTTTGACGTTGCTGATGGTTTTTTTCTCTTTCTTCCTCCCTCTCCCGTGTGTGTGTGTGTGTGTGTGTGTGTGTGTGTGTGTTTCTCTTGGTTTTGCTGGTGTTCCTTCTGTAGGGCTGGATTAATGGAAAGATATTGTTTAAATTTGGTTTTGTCATGGGATATCTTGTTTTCTCTGTCTATGGTGACTGAAAGTTTTGTTGGGTATAGTAGTCTGGGTTGGCATCTGTTGTCTCTTACAGACTGTCTGGATTTTAAAGTCTCTATTGAAAAGTCTGGTGTTAATGTTAATAGGTCTGCCTTTATATGTTGTTTGGCCTTTATCCTTTGTGGCTTTTAATATCCTTTCTTTGTTCTGTACATTAAATGTTTCGATTATTATGTGGAGGGAAGATTTTCTTTTCTGGTTCACTTTATTTGGTGTTCTGTAAGCATCTTGTATGTTTATAGGCATCTCTTTCTTTAGGTTAGGGAAATTTTTTTTTTTTTTTTATGATTTTGTTGAAAATATTTCCTTTGCCTTTGAATTTGGAGTCTTCTTCTATTCCAATCATTTTTAGGTTTGGTTTTTTTTTTTTCCTAGTGTCCCAAATTTTCTGGAAGATTTGTTGTTTTAGATACTTTTTATCTTTAGCATTTTTTTGACCAATGTATCAATTTCTTCTACACCCAAGATTCTTTCTTCTGTCTTTTGTATTCTGTTGGTGATGCTTATATCTGTAGTTCCTGTTCTCTTTCTTAGGTTTTCCATGTCTGGGGTTGCCTCCATTTGTGTTTTCTTTATTGCTTCTATTTCCATTTTGTTAAAGTCTTGAACAGTTTTATTGATTTCTTTCTCCTGTTTGATTGTATTTTCCTGTATTTCTTAGTATTAATTAATTTCCTCTTTAAGAGCCTCTACCTGTTTCATTGTATTTTTCCTGTATTTCTTTAAGGGATTTACTCATTTCCTCTTTAAAGACTTCTGTAATCATCCTAAGATTTGATTTAAGGTCATTTTCTTGCTATTCAAATGTTTCCAGGGCTTGCTGCAGTAGTATATCGGGGTTCTGCTCTGGCTTTTGTTGATTATGTTCTTATCCTGGCCTTTAGCCATCTGGTTGTCCCTAGTGTTGGCAGGCCTGGTAATCCCTGATGGGAAAAGGCCTCTGGGGTTGTTGGTAGAGCTGGCAATCCCTGATGCTAGCAGGCCTCTGGGATTGCAGGTAGAGAGCTGGTTGTCCCTCCCAGCGGCAGGCCTCCAGGTATGTAGGCGGAGCTGTGTAAATGGAATGTGGATAGGGCAGGGCAGAATTTGCAGCTGCTGGGTTTGCTCAGAGGGGCCTGTAGGCAGGGAATTGGAGTAGGGGTCTTATTTGCTGCTCCATGATGGTTGGAGGCCTCTGGGATTGCAATTAGAGGTATGGACAGGCAGATGGAGTGCAGGGAAGACCTCAAGTCTACAGGACTGACTGGGGAACCTAGCAGGCAAGGGTTGGGGCTTGGGGATCTCACCTGGTTGCTCCAGGCAGTAGCAGGCCTCCAGAGCTTTAGGCGGAGCTGTGGTGCGGGAAATGGAGTGCAGAGTGGGGCAGGGCAGAACTCACTGATCTGGGTTTGCCCAGAGGGACCCTTGTGGACAGGAAGATCTGTATTTCATTCTTTAAGCAGGAACTTTGCATCTCAAATTATAGAGTGTGAAGATTGTCAGGAGAATGTGGAAAATGTCATAATTTTGAAAACTCTGAGAACTCTTGGAAATACTGATCATTGTTCCTGAATCTCAAAGACTCACATGTCAGAAATCTGAAAACACTGTTGATGAACAAATGCTTTTAAAATTAAAATAAACAAGCAAATGTGAAAAAAAAAAAGCAACATCATAAAATGTTCAAAGTGGAATGGGAAACAGTACCACCAGACTCCGTACTACACTGTGCTTGGGCTATTGCAGGCACATAGATAAATTGATGTTTCACACCCTTAAAAAAAAAAAAAATGAGGCAGGATTACTCAAGCAAAGCAGGAGGATGAGCTTCCCAGAACTTGGGGCTCTTGCTTATAAAGGTCCAAACACAAGAAAAAGCTAGAAGAAATTTAGACATATTGAAGCTGTAGCTCAAAAGTCAAACTAGAGGGAAATTAACTGTAACTGAGGGACTTAGAAGGTGGGTTTAATTCCAGGGCACAGACAGAAACTGGCTCTGGAGGGCAAACAGAACACAGATGCTTCTGGGAGGGGATTTAAGGCTGTGAACAGCTTATGAAATACCCCTGGAGAATGGGCACAGGGGAACAGAGCGTGTTGTAGGGTAGAATTGAGACCATGAGCCTGAAGAAAACTCTGTCTGCCTGGATCCTCCCAGAGGATAAAGGTGTCTCACAATGTAGGCCCATGGCTGTCATTTTGACAAACTACAAAGTTAGATAAGGATGTCCAATCTGGTAAGAAAAAATGTTTTGGAAAATGTCATAATGAAACCTTTTACTTTGTATACTAACTTAAAATGTCCATAAAAAGAAAAGACTAAAGTGCTTGCTAGTCAAACAAGAGGACCTGAGTTCAGATCTCCCACACTTACATAAAAGCTGGGCACAGTGGCCTGGGCCTGCATGGAACTCAGGTGCTGGAGTTATCGAGGAGGATTCCTGGAACTTGCTGCCCAGGCAGCCTAGCCTGAACAATTAATAAAGTAAAAGAACTCTTATCACTAATCTTATCACTAATACCATGTATATGTGTTTCATGCTGCGGTTATAATAAAAGCTAGCATTTACCACAAAAAGTTCATTTGCTTTTGTGAACCCTAATGAGTATGTTGGTTAAGCCAAATTCTATGATAAACTACAAACTGTATTCCTATTAATTGTTAAATCACACATATATTGGCTGCACAGAATTCAAACCAAATTGATCACATTATGGTTTTAGGCAGGATCAAGCATTAATATTTCACCAACAAGTTACTAAATTGTTTTGTAGAGCTAAGTCATCTAATGACATTCTAAATTGAACAATTTTATTGTAAGTATAAAAACAATTTGTTTGTTGTGGAGAATTCAGGAAACAACAACAAGACCCACAGAAAAAATAACAGAAATTGCCTTAATTCTTGCTCACTGATAATTGCTCCTAACATTTTGTGTATAAACACAGAAATATATTCTTAATTAATACAGTTTCAGTATGTCTTCTGTTTCCACACCCTTCAAAATCATGATTTTTAAAATGGTAGTATTAGAATTCATATACATTATGCATTCAATGAAAGACATTTAGGGCTGGGAGGTAGCTTATGGCTAAAGTACTTGCCTTGTGAGCATGAGGACTGGAGTTCAAATCCTCAAAATCCATGAGCTGAGTGGTTTGTGTTCAACCCCAGAACTACAAAGTGAGATGAGAGGCAGGGGAAAGAGAATTTCTGGTAGCTCGTAGAAAAGCTGGCCTGGGATACACAGTGTTGTTGAGCAAAGAGATCCTATCTGGAACAAGATGGAAGGCAAGTACCAATGCCCATGGTTGTCTTCTGTACTGGCTGGTTTTGTGTGTCAACTTGACTCAACCTGGAGTTATCACAGAGAAAGAAGCCTCAGTTGAAGAAATACCTCCATGAGATCCAGCTGTAAGACATTTTCTCAATAAGTGATCAAGTGGGGAGGGCCCAGCCCATTGTGGGTGGTGCCATCCCTGGGCTGGTGGTCCTGGATTCTAAAAGAAAGCAAGCTGAGCAAGCCAGGGGAAGTAAGCCAGTAGGAAGCACCCCTCCATGGCCTCTGCATCAGCGCCCTGTCTCCAAGTTCCTGCCCTGTGTGAGTTCCTGTCCTTACTTCCTTTGATGATAAACAGCAATGTGGAAGTGTAAACTAAATAAACCCTTTCATTTCCAACTTGCTTCTTGGTCATGCTGTTTTTTGCAGAATATAAACCCTGACTAAGACATCCTCTGACCTCCATGTGCACACCATAACACATGTGCGCGCGCACACACACACACACACACACACACACACACACGCGCTAGTAGTGTTCTGTTTTTCTAATGTTAGACATATATAATTTATTCACTTTACATCCTTACTTCATCTCCCCTCTCCTCCCAGTTCCTCCTTCACATGGCCCCTCCCCACAATCCCTCCCCTTCACCTCCGAGAAGGGAGAGGTTCTGGTTCTTCCCTGGGTACCAACACACCCTGGCACCTCAAGTCACTGCAGAACTAGGCACATCCTCTCCCAGTAAGGCCAGAGAAGGCAGTCCAGTTAGGGGAACAGGATCCATAGGCAGGCAACAGTGTCAGGATAAGTCCCCACACCAGTTGTTGGGGGACCAGCATGAAGACCAAGCTGCACATCTGCTATGTATGTACAGAGGGCCTAGGTCCAGTCCTTGTATGTTCTTTGGTTGGTAGTTCAGTCTCTGAGAGCCCCTAAGAGTATAGGTTAGTTGACTCTATTGATCTTGTGAAATCCCTATCCCTTCTAGAGGTTGCTACTGCATTTATGTTTGTCTCACATAGGGCACCTGTATATCTAAGCTGGAGGTAACAAACAGTAGCTGTCAACAGTGTCTTAATCCCAGCACTTGGGAGGCAGAGGCATATGGATCTCTGAGTTCAAGGCCAGCATAGTCTACAAAGTGCTACAAAGTGAATTCTAGGACAACTGGGAAGGTTATACAGAGAAATCCTATCTTAAAAAACAAAACAAAACAAAATAAAAAACTTACTAAATATTATGTATTTTTATGTTGATGTCAACAGTATGTATATTGAGCTAATATTTTCAATTCTTTTCTTTAAACACTACTATGGTAGTAAAATTGAGCAGTTTAGGTTTTAGTTAACTTATATTTGGGGGAAAAAAAAAAAGCAAGAACCTGGAAGCAAGCCCTGAAGTGGTAGCCGAACAGGAGCATGGCTTACAGGCTTGCTCTGTATTCCTTCTTTGAGCTCCTGCCCTGGTTTCCTTTGAGAATAGGATGTATATAAGCCAAATAAACCCTTTCCTCCTCAAGCCGGTTTTGGTCAGTGTTTATTGTCACAGCAACAAAAAAAGTAGTATGACAGCAGAACATGTTTGTCCCTGCAGGTTCCCTCTCCTGCATTGTTCTGTCTCTGACTGTCAAGTGTTCTGCTGTAGAAATGTGCCCTACAGAGGGACAGAGCCTGGCTAGGAACAGGTGCCCTGTGCAGACTGAAGGTGCTGATTACACTTACCCAGCAGTCGTGTTTGAAAGTTTCCTGCCAAATGAAACAGATGGCAGTGTGCCTATGTTAGTCACGCTTCTGAGAAGGTGAATTGGGAGATCTAAAGCTAAGTGCCTATCTCTGATTGCAATCAGAACTGGATCTGAATTGTGAAAAGACTTTGACTCTTGAGCAGAGTGTCAGCCTATGGCCTTCGGTTTTGGTAGAGACCACCTTTCCCAGAGCTTCATGAATGCCCAGCCACAATCTCTGAACTTTGTTCAATTTCTCTTCTTCATTTACTCCAAAAATGTGAAGTTTTCCCCATGAGGAATAGCCTTTCACCTCATAGTTTCTTCCTTTGTGTTTGTTTTCTGTTCCAAATAGCTTTATGCCATAATTAACCAGAAAAAGTCCAAACATATGGCTGTACATTGGGCCTCTGGGTCCAGCTGGTAGTTGGCAAAACCCAGAGAGCAGAGGATGTCCCTAAAGCCATGAGTGGTGGCAAAGCCAGCAAGAGAATAAAGGACACTGACAGGCTTGTCTTCAGTGTTTGTGAGCTCTGTGTCACCCTGTGTTTACATCAGATAAGCAAGGGTAGCCCCAGAAACAGCAGTGTGGGACCCAGAGGTGACCCGACAACTAAGCAGAGAACAGGGCAGCAGCTTGGAGCAGTGACTGCCCTTTCCAAATCTTCCAGCGATCCTCCACATCACACAATTACAGGCTTGAAAGAGCCCAAACTGGTTTTTCAGTCCTCTAGAGCAACAAGCCCATCAAAGAATGGGAATTTCCAGTGGAGCAGGTTGCTCTACTACAGTCCAACAGAGTCCAGAGCAAAACATCATAGATAAAAATTGGCTTATGAAGAAATTTCTCTTAAAGAATTACATTAGGAATGAACTAAGGATGTATAAACATCCCATCATGGCGCCTAAGAGCAGCTTGCCAGTTTTAATTTCTACTACACAAATTCATTTGTCTGGGTAGGCTTATCTGTCGTCCTCAATGGTACAACCACCCAACAACTCAAGGCAACATCTGAACCATGAAGGTTAGTTCTGAAAATTTCTAAGTATGTGAAGTCCCACAAAATCAAGTGCAGAATATGAAAACCACTCTTGCTGGCTTATGTTCACACACACACACACACACACACACACACACACACACAGAGGACCATAGGTTAAGAGAGATTTTGTTTTCCCTTGAGAATGCTGCAAGGCTCATCTGTCTGTGGTCAGGGGACACTGCTTCTGTTCTGTTCCTGCTTATTTTTTAGTGCTGAGATTTCTCCTTTCAGCTGATACTCTGGGGAGAGGTAAGAAACCAGAGATGCTGCCTCTTGACCAGATCCCATGTTACATGTAGCTGCTCAGAAGAAACAGTAATTCAATATGTGTGTGTGTGTATACATGTTGTATATGTATATATGTATGTATGTATGCATATGATTAAAAAGAAAAAAGAAAATATCTTCTGTACCAGTTGAATATGTTTTATATGTCCTCCCCAAAGAGAACTGCATTACCAGAAATTCTACTAGAAGTTGTAGATCCATGCCCAAGGTTTTCTTGTAAAGTCTGAGCAGCTTAAAAAAAAGTTGCAGACTCACACACAAAACTCAGCATCCACAGATTAGATCCTTAAGTATAAGGAAATCCACAGGCAGATACCAACTTGCATTCTTACTCAAGATGAGATGGTAATCTGAGGCCCTGCTTCCTCTTCTGTAGTCAGTTGGAAATGGAGCATCATGGGTACTGCCTTCAACTCCATTTGTCTGCATGTGTCCCAGCATGTGATTTCTGGGAAGAGCTGGTGTGGCCTCCCGGGTGCCAGCTATTGCTTAGAGAGCTTATTACTAATTTTATAATCACTGCATCGCCAGTGGGAAATTATAGGAAATTGCCAACCACTAACCAGTGTGTGGCACATGAAACCTATGTTAGCCTCATAAAAATAATTTTAAATTATTAGGCTCATAAAATTAACTTATCACGCAGGTCTTTGCAAAATGGCTAAAATCTCATTTAAATAAATCATTTTGTAAATATTCATGACCACAAAGAGTTAAAGAAATGCAATGCTTCATTTTATAAAAGAAATTGAAGATACAAACGATTTCAAGTAGCATGGTCAGACCAAATCCTGAAAAGCAGTCAGTGGCCAAATACATTTGACTTTTAGATGATTGCACTTTACAAGGTTCTGCCAGAAGTAGGCAGAACTTTTACAATTGCTTAAAGTAAGGGGAAAGAGGATTCGTGTGCTTGTTACAAAAACAAATGAATTGAAAAGAGCAGTTTTAAAGCTTTTAATCGAATACACTGAGCTCTTACCCCCACACTGCTGACTAGGATGCATTTAGCTATGTCTGTTGTCAACATAGAAATCATGGTTACTCGGGCAGGAGTTCATGACGATGTTTTACTGTGACTTCATTGTTCTTGATAATGTTCCTAAGAAAATGAAGACTGTAAATAAGCTTTATCCTTAAGCGAGAACAGCGTTTTTACTCCTCATTCTCTTTATTGTTTATTGGAGCTCAGTGTGGGGGAGGTACTAATTTTCCACTGCTGCTGTAACAAATTATTAGATGCTTGGAACCTCAAAAGTCACAGAACTGTGTCTCAGAGCTCTGTAGGTTAGTCTCAGTGTCCCTGGACTGCATCCAGTATGTCCAGGAATCCACATTGTTGCTCTGTTTCCTATGTGCTTTAACCAAAGCAAGTGGTATTCTCATCAATAAGCTGTTATCCTCAAGTTCTTCTGAGTAACCAAGGGCCGAAGTCATTGTTTGGGGGGACTCTGGACATGACCTCCCAACAACTCAAAGGGAAGTTCCCCGTCCCTGGCACTGTGTTCTTTGTTTGGTAACTGTGGCTTCTGAGAGGAGTATAGTCCCCCTACCCCTCATGTATGAAGCTCTATTTATACCTTTTCTATATACATATATATTTTAGGAAACTTATAGTTTTACCCAGCATCCTTAGTTTGAGCACCCCACTTCCTGTGCACTGCCTTCCCTTCCTGTGTTCCACTCTCCTGTCTCTACATGGCTTCTCTCTAATTACTGGTACTTACCAGCATTTCATGTTAAACCCACAGATACAAAGATTTAAAGCTGGTACCCCCATATAAGATAAAAATACAGCATTTGCTTTTCAGGACCTGGTGATCTCACTTGGTATACATTTTTTCAGTTCCGAGTTCTAACATACATTTACCTGAAAATTTAGTAACTTCATTTCTCTTTACAGCTAAATAAAATTTCATCATGTACCTTAAACATTTCCACTATATGATCGTCGGTTGATGGACATCTCAGCTGCTTTCCTCCCCCCCCCCCCCCCCGCCGTTGTAAGGAGAACAGCAATGAATGTGGATAAACATGTGTCTGCCTCTATAGCAGGATGTTGAGTCCTTTGGGTTAGGTACAGCTGAGGCAGATGTATTAATAGCATATTGAAGAATCTTCACACTGATTTCCACGATGTCTATATCCATTTCCATTTCCATTTCTACAAACTGCGAAGAAAAGGAGTCCCTTTTTCTGGAACCCTCACAGATGCATCTGTTGCCATTTGTTTTCTTAATCTTGTCCACAGTAAGATGAAATCTCAAAGTTTTGATTTGTATCTCCCTGGTTGATAAGGATGTAGCATACTTCTTGGACTTTTTGTAAGCTCTGTTTAACTCTAGCATTGTTTGTTTTCTTGGTGCTTTGTTTTCTGAGTTCTCTGTGTATTCTAGATATTAATCTGCTATGAGATGTATAGCTGGCAGAGATTCCTCTCACCCCTTTGATCCTTTCCTTCACCGTGCAGATGCCTTTAAGTTCAAACAGATTTATTTTTAATCAAAAACATTGTAATACTGTTCAAACCCAAAGATACACTGATTTGATACCTCCAGGGGAGATGGTTGGGGAACAGTACAAGTCTTTTATGCATAAGAAAACAGTCCTGTTTCTGGGAGAACAGAATACCTGTTTGCTCAATAAAAACCCTGTAATTCCTAACACTGTAGTCTCAAGTCTGAGCTGAGGTGCTTTAAGACAGTGGTGTAAGTCTCATGTGGCATGACAAAACACACAGAACAGAGCACATGCATTACATGTTCAGAACCAAGGCTGCACTGCAGTAAAGACAGCTCAGGCCTACACATCTAGATATCTGGGACTTACACAAATTTTGGTCATTATACATGCAAGAGCCTTATACTTCTGCTGTATTTTCTTTTTACAACCTCTACATTCAGTGACATGACCTCATATGGGGTTACAACCCCACAGCTTAAAATGCTTCATTTTAAATGGCAGGTGTGTATTTCCATGATTCTTGAGACTGGGCACTCCAAGGTCCAGTTGCTTCTTCATTCAGTTCCCTATGAAAGCCAGTTTTCTGTCTTGTAGATGGCCATCTTTAGGCTGCATCTGTACAGCCAGGACAAAGATCTGCTATCTCTTACTCTCCTAATAAAGACTCTGATCTCATCTAAACTGAGTGTCTTAGTTAGGGTTTTACTGCTGTGAACAGGCACCATGACCAAAGCAACTCTTATAAGGACTACATTTAATTGGGGCTGGCTTACAGGTTCAGAGGTTCAGTCCATTATCATCAAAGCAGAAGCATGACAGCATCTGGGCAGGCATGGTGCAGGAGAAGCTGAGAATTCTATATCTTCATCTGAAGGCCGCTAGGAGACTGGCTTCCAGGCAGCTAGGATGAGGGTCTTAAAGTCCACACCCACAGTGACAAACCTACTCCAATAAGGCCACACCTCCTAATGGTGCCATGCCCTGGGCCAGACATATACAAACCATCAGACTGAGTTATCCCAGCTCTGGTACCATTACAGTAGGCATTAGGGCTTCAGACATAAAGTGCAGAGAATGCAAACTTCACTGCACAGCAGGACCAGCCTCAATGACTGTTACTGCTCCAACTCAAATGTGTGTGGAAAGGTCTGGATTAGGACGAGACTGTGGCTACAGGTTTAAAGTAAAAATTCTTTAAGAGAATTTTTTTCAAAATGTGACAATTTTAATAATGTTTTATTTAACACATATTATCCATAATGTTATCCAGTACCTGTGTGCTAGCCTCGTGTGCTGGCTAATTTTATCAACTTGACATAGGTTAGAGTCATCTGTGAAGATGAAATCTCAATTTAGAAAATGCCTTCATGACATTGGTCTGTAGGCAAGCAAGCCATAGAGCATTTTCTTAATTAGTGATTGATATGGGAGGCCCCATCCCATTGTTATTGAGTCATCCCTGGGCTGGTGGTCCTTAGTTCTAGAGAAAGCAGGCAGAGCAAGCCATGAGGAACAAGCCAGTAAGCAGCATGGTTGTGTGTGTGTGTGTGTGTGTGTGTGTGTATGTGTAATGAATATTGGCTTATGTGTGCCACAGCTCAGAAGCAGAGGTTAGACTCCTCTGTATCAGCTCTTGCTTCCATATTCTGGCCCTCTTCAGGTTCCTGTCCTGATTTCCTTCAATGATGATCTATGAGGTGGAAGTGTAAGCCAAATAACCCCACCCCCATCCAACTTGCTTTTTGGTCACGGTGTTTTACTGAAGCACTAGTAACTCTAAGACACCTTGGGGGGGGGGGGGGTATGACTAGCAGTCACATAGCTGTATGAGGTGAACTCAGCCCCTGCCTTTCTTATGTTCATAAACTGGCATCTGGGTCATTCCTGTCTCTCTGTCATGGAAAAAGCACTGTCATGGATAGCAATGCACACACTTCTGCTCAGAAAGACCCAACTGTGTGCTTAGTATTGCTCGAATGAAGACATAAAGGCAGATTGCATTCTTCATGCTTGCACCAGGTCTCGTACCCATTCCCACTGTGTGGGGGTCAATCACCTTTGCTCCACCTCTTAGTAACATTTCTGGTGATCACAGTTCCTCATTTACAATGTTCTATAGGTTTAAGGTCCTTCTTCCTTCACTATTACTGTTTTTCTGATGATTTTGAACATCTAATGAGTTTGAACATCTTTTCATATGCTTAACAACTCTTACATTTTTTCACACGAAAGAAACAGGCATTTACCTACATATACCTTTATATGCCACACATATGCCACATAGTGTTTCATGAATATATGTATCCTATAATATAGTCCTTCAAATGTAAACACTTGCCAAATGTTTATCTGCTATCTGCTAAATATTGGTCTAGACTTTAGATACTGGGACTATACTAGTCAAGGAATAGCACCAAATGCCCACCATCCTGGAGTTTGTTTTAACATGTAGATGGAGACACCCACACCAACACACAAATAGATAAAAAATAAAATAACTTGTATGATAATGTTTTCTATATATACTTTATGTGAAAAATTTTATATCTACTTTATATGAATACATGTTTTCTCTGCATGTATGTATGTACACTGTGTGTGTGTGTGAAAGAGAGAGAGAGAGACAGACAGACAGAGAGAGTCAGAGAGAGACAGAGAGACAGACAGAGACAGAGACAGACAGAGAGACAGAGAGAATGTCTGATGCCTTCAGAGATCAGAAAAGAAAACATTCGATTCTCTAGAACTAGAGTTGCAGATAGTTGTGAGCTGCCATGTGGGTGTTGGGAACCAAGCACAAATCTTCTGGAAAATAAGTCAGCATTCTTAACCTCTGAGCCATCTCTGCAACCACACAACTTGTAGTTTTAATAAACTTAAATTTGAACTTGGCTCAACCATTTCACATCATTGCATTATAGTTTTTGAAATTGTAAAAAGGAAGTGGTAATAGTCCCAACCTTTAAGCTTACTAAATGCATATGAATATCTCCCCACAGTATCCATACTAGAGAAACAAAAGCCACCAACAGGAATCACAAAAATGTGGTTGTATTTTCCCCCTTTCGTCTACATTTTCATTCAATGATAGATTTTAGTTAGAAACACTGGAATTTATACTTAATATGTTCTCAGGTCATTATTGTTGAAGTAGTAGGTCTCACTTGGGTGTCAGCCCATTGGTGAATTTGACTAATTTTGAGATGTGTTATATCTAGGCTTCTTAAATTTCAAAAGCCAAGAACCAAGAATCCACATGTTTTACAAAACTGTGTCCTGTCAAGTCACTCAAAATGTGGAGAAATTCATAGAACAGGCTCAACTCACAGCAGCAATCTGTTACAGTGTCTGGATTGACACTCAGTTTAGTGCTCAGCAATGAACTTATAAAAACACAGTCTGTGCTGGGTGCTCTGTAGAGATGCATGTGACTTTGTCAAGCTTTGCAACAACTGTTTGTGCTTCTTCCATAGATAATGATGTTGAAGATGATCTTCAATCAGATGTCGGTTGAGCAATGCAAGACACAGATGGGAAAGTCGAAGGAGTGCAGTTCTTTCCTAATTGCAGTTCGCCTGGCTTCACTGAACCAGATCTTGGATCCCTGGGTTTATCTGCTGCTAAGAAAGATCCTTCTTCGGAAGTTCTGCCAGGTAGCAAACGCTGTCTCCAGCTGCTCTAGTGATGGACAGAAAGGACAGGCTATCTCATTGTCTAATGAAGTAGTACAGCCAGGTCCATGAAAGAGAACACAGCCAATGAGCATAGACACAGCTTTTGCAGCCAGTGTCCCTAACCCTTATGGACTGAGGTATCTCTGGTATGCTGCTGTTTATGTGTTGGAATGGAATTTTTGATATAAAGCTAGATGGTCTGAGAAACATAGATAATCCTTTCTGTGCCAAAATCCTTAAATACAAACAAAAGAAAATCTGTTAATAACAGTCTAACATTTTGAGTCTCTGCCAGTATTAGCTGAATATGGGGTTATTTATGTGACAAAACACTGATAAATGACCTTGAGGTACTTGGGGGTAAGGATGGTTGCTGTCCCAGCATGCTGTGTGGGAAGTGGGGAGTGTAAACCCTTGGGCAGGGAACAGGACCACAGCAATTTGTCTTGTCCAAGGACATTGGTCATGTTCTCTTTCATCATTGTCTCTGTTACTTTTCTGACACTCAAAATTTAAAGCATCTAATTGGGTTTTTAAAAATGTATAATGTATCCACATATTTATTGTCCTGATGCTATTCAAATATTGTTCAGTAATATTATTAGCTCTTAACCTTATAAAACTTAACTTTGGCTGGGTTGGTATGGAAGTTTATCCCTTAATTAAATAAGATACAACTCCACTTGTCCCAAACAAGACAGTTTGTCTACCCACTGTTTCAGAATGTTGTTTCCTTTGAATACATTTTGCATTCTTAGAAGTCTTGAGGAAAGTCCTAACTGATCTATGAGAGTCATGAACCATATTACAGAATGTTGCCTAAAGGCTGGATTGAGAACTGAGAGTTAGCCCTGTTCCCAGTGTTCTCTGGTCTGTAAACTCTAACTCTAGAACAAATTGAAATTTAGAAACTAAATAAAGATTTACCATAGTTTGGCTTCCTTGTAAGATAGGAATATTAATGGTGACTTTTCAGCCTTTGCCCTGCCCTTGGGCTAGCACTTTCTTTCACTCAGCTCTGTGGCTGGGCTTGCTTTTCACAAAGCTTACAAGGGCACAGGCTTGATGCTTTTTTGGTTTAATGTCTCCTCGTCTCACAGGTAAATTATATAGCAGAAGCTATGGGATTCAAGTGGCTCAAAGTTACCCCACAAACATTATGTTCCTTCAGGACCATTCCAGATTCTGTCTTTATTCTTTGGCACCCTCATTTTGCAAGTTCATTAATAATTAATGTGAAGATTCTGGTTTGTACTTTATTGCTTCCTAGTTTCTTCAAAGCTGATGATTTCTTTCTGTTTCCTGCATAATGGCATTTTCTTATGATAAGTACCAGTTTAGACGAGGGTTGATTGTAACTGTTACATTGTTATCTGTTATATTAATTATGCTTACTGGCTTAGGACAGTTAGGATAATCAATCTAAATGATCAGGTCAAACTGAGTCAGAACTTAAAGTCTAATGGAGGCACTATTACCATCCAGGATAGCTCCATAATCCAGATGTGAAAATAAAGACAGGAATAAACCTATACTAACCCTGTTATAAAAATCTCCCTTTCATATTCTTTGTAGAGTATAGGACAAAACTCTCTTCCCCCCAATACTTAAATGACCTTATAACAAAGAGGCTTTGCTTTGTGGTGTTCCCAAGCCCTCCTGTGATCAGGTAGACACACATCTGGGTTTGAGTGGTGAAGTGTAATCTTGTTACTTCTTCCCACACTTAATGTAGTATCTGGAATATAGGACTTTCCAATAAATATTGTTAGATGGATGAGTGAATGAGATTCTGCCAACACTTCTGCTTTTGACATATTTGTTACATAAAGCAAATGACTTCTTATTTAGTTGAGTAAACAGAGATCCGCCTTTAGAGGCATTTGCTGTGTTGTTTTACAGCATGGCGTCATTTGTGTTAATAATGTAAAGGATGTATTTCCAACTGGTAAAGGGAGTCACTATGAAAAGAACATCAGTTCTCATCCAGGTTGAAACATATCCTAGGCTATGAAATCAGTTCCTGCCCAGGGATTCTGTGGTAGGAATGAATGAATGGCTATTTTTGAACAAGCTTAGAAAGCAGGCAGCAAGGGAAGAAATTGTGAGTTTTGTCACCTGGGAAGACATTGGTCAGCCCAGGAAAACTTGATGAGAAGTAGAAGTCCTCAAAGTCTCAGTGTTGGGTGGTAGGAGTTCAGTGGTATGCTGCAGAGGGTCTCTGTAAAGGAAGTGTACTTCTGCAGACAGAAGGGGGCATCTCATTTCTGAGTTCAATTCAGTCGTCTTTATTTTTTCCCAATATTATTTCTTATTGACTATTTAGAAATTTCTGATGATGAACCCCAAGCACCCTCACTTCCCAGTCCTCCCAGGTCAACCCCACAAAAAATGATGAAGAACAAAAAACAAGTCCAATTTGTCCATATATTCACTGGAGCATGATCAAACTCCTGGTGGCCAGCCTCTTAAAGAAAACTGAGTCCTTACCCACGCACACCCCATTAGAAGTCATCAATTGTGGAGAGCTACACTTTAGCATCCTTATCATAATTTTTAAGAATTCTCTTTGATGGCCTTTTGTCTAAGCTGCTACTTTTGGGGGAGAGTGGAGAGGGGTGGGATTAGGAGTTGTCATGTCTTCCAAGTCCCTCTTTCTCAGTATTTCTGAAGTCATCAGTACCAAGGCATTACAAGCAAGCTCTCAAGGTCAATTCACTGGTCTTTAAGGTCATTCTCACAGAGCTGGTTTATCCATGCATATACATGTTCAGGAAGAAGAATGCTTACATAAGATTATAGCCCTTTCTTGAACTTGAAAGTATTAATTAGTGTCCCAGAAAACCACATGGAAAGATCAAGTGACTGAAATATAGAAACACATGTAAAATTAGCTAGTGTCTATGTTTTCAAATAAATTTAGACTTCATGTTATATCATAGACAGGACAGACAATATGTTGTCAAATACAAAGAGTTAACATTTCACATAAAATGGACTTAATGACTGTCTTAAAAATACTCTTCAGTTGGAGAAGCAAAATGTTTTATGGTTATTTTAGAGCCAGGCATGGTGGTATATGCCACTAGTCTAGACTGCAGAGGTATAGGCCAGAAGATCACCTCAAACTGAGCCAAGCAACACAGAGGCTACATCTCAGAAAATAATCACAACAACAAAACAATGAGATTTATCAAATTTGCCTAATGCTGTATACCAAGACATTTTAAATAAATATGTTTAATCACAGTAGGCTTAAACTATTCTGAAATGAAAGGCATACATATATTTTTGCACAATTCTTCTTTATCTCATAAAAGATCTCTTGACAGAGTTACAGAAAGATATTATAGAATGTCCCATAAGTTAATGATGAGACCTAATTCACAGGCAGGCAGCAAAGTGGTGCCACTTTGGCAGAATCCTGATGCTTGAAGTCCATATGGATTTGAGATTCATTGATTATTTAATCAACAGTTTTCACAGTTTTATTGATTGGAGGCTCCAAATTAGTGCCTGGCTTTCATGTTTCCCCAGCATAAAAAATTATTCAATTATTCAATAGCTCCTTTGGGTTAAGATCAAACCAGCAACGGAAAACAGCTCTTCTAAATGTATTGGCCAGTGTGTTGCCAGTTAACTGCAAAAGCACTAGGTAGCTGCACAGGATGTAGGGAAGAGTGTCAAGCCACCTGCAGAGCACTGTAAATACTGGAGTAGCTTAACTAGAATAATTAAAATGTGTTTTATCCACCCAGTCACAGACTGTGACAGATTATCACAGATCCTTGTTTAATGTTTTGTGATTTTTTTTAAAAAAAATTAAAATATGTTGAAATTGAAATCTAAATAAATGTTTAAAAATTGTGCATCTTTGATTAAGACCAGAGATGTGTTTCCTGTGTTGCAATAAAATGCTGACAAGAATTAAGCTACAGCTGACATTACTACAGTATTATGTATGAAAGTATTACAAAATTTAAAAGTCAACCTAAGGATACAGTTGGTAATAGCAAATGAAGTATGAAATCAGAGAATTAAGGAAACATTTTATTTTATGTATCATGCTTTATGATCCCTAAGGTAAAGATCATGTGATAGCCCATGAACATTTAACTTTCACCATTACAGTGGGACACCATAAGCAGAGAACATTCTCTGCAAAGATAGCTCCACCACATACATCATAATTGCTACCTGTCTGAATTCCACTGAGACAAAGAATATGATTTTCACAGCCTCTCACCGGTGAGCTGTGCGTTCTAAACATTAAACAGCCTGTTGGCTGGCTTCCCACACCCACCTTTGAAACTGATTTACTCCCCACCACCTTCCTCATCTTGCCTGCCTGTTCTCTCAGAGAAAGTAGAGAACAGAAATATTTGCTGTTGGCGAGGCTTGCGTTTGTTTCTAGTCAGATTCAATGGCGCAATTTTATCACAAAGTAAAGAAAGGGAGGGAAGAAAGAAATCTCCCAGAACAGTAAATAAATAAATAAATAAATAAGTAAATAATAAAAATCAGCCTTTTCATGCTTTTTGAGTATTTTGGAGAGAATTCCATATCTAATGTCCCCTTTTAATTATGAAGCTTTGGATTCTGGTATGAAATGCTTTAAATTTAAAGTATGTGGATATTTTAAAGTAAGCAGGTCTTGGGACTGTGTATAGCCAGTCACCAAAATCAAGCAGTTGTTTGAAAATAGTTTCCTTGTGTAGTTTTCAGATTCTGGGGGGAAAAAAATCAATGTTTATTGAGAAGCAATGGGAGATTCACGTAATTCAAGATTCTTGGTGTTTTAGAAAGGATAGCTGTGTGTGTATGCATTGGGTGAGGTGGAGAACATGGTAGGGAAGACTTGTCCACTGCAACCTGTTAAAATTCCTGGTTCTTTAAGGCAAAACTCAGAAGCAGAGGCAGGGAGGGGCTTCATTTAACTGGAGATACTGCTTACCAGGAAGACAAAGTGTGGCCCTGGGCTCATTTTCTTAAAAAAAAAAAATGGTAAACACATTCTCTCTCATAATCACAGAAAGAGAGACAGAGAGACAGAGAGACATAGACAGAGAGAGACAGAGACTTAATCTATTGTCACATTAAATACTATAGGTTGCTCACAGCAGACAGGAACCCCACTACCTGGGGTGGGGTACTGGCTGCACCTGCACATTAAGCCCCACTGAATTGCTCAGAGCAGGAAGTCCTCCACCTCTCCTCCTCACTGCTTTGTCCCCACATGCTTGACCACGTAGGATAGTGTGTTTTACCGCCTTGCGTAAAGCTTTATGAGTATTTCTTTGCAGTGTATTTAAATATAACTACCATGTGTTTTATAGGCTGATACTCAATACTGTGTAGTCAAAGAATGAATGTATAATATGTACATCAGAATTCTGACAACATCCAAGGACAGCTTGTCTGTGTATGTAATAAATGTCCGCTATTTATGTTGTCTGTCAATGAAAAAATAAAGCAAATGATATGAAATGTCCCTGTTTTTATTTCCTGATCTCAGGACTGTTTTCTTGTTGGGGATATTTTGTCCGCATGGGTATTAAGCATCTTGCTGACCTCCTACTTGCTGTGCTTGGTCAAATAAAAGCCCAGTGTCCTGCAGCAGCCCTGTCCTGTTTGGAACAACTGTACTGTTTTGGTTCCGACTCTGTAACCCCATGCAGGAATTCACTGATTCTCTCCATGGTGGAGAGCCACTCTGTCTGCATTTTCAGCATGCTGCCTTTCTACAGATTGCTGTTTTTAACCCAAAACCTCATTCATACATTAAACTCTTTCTTTGCTCTTGTGGATTCTGGTGTAAACTACTACTGGCCCCTTAGCTATCAGAGGCCTTTGGCCAATAGTCCCCAGTGTTGGATTCTTGTGGTGGTAATGGCCAGGCTCCACCCTTCCCCTGCTCTGGAAATTCAGAAATATTAAAACTAGTGCATTGAGCTTAACTGCCTTCCTCCCAAGAAAAGACTTCTAGAACAAAGTCTCTTTTCTGATCCTCCCACATGAGAGTCATATGGCCAGGATCACACTCTTAATTATGCACAACCCCAGGGAAAGTTATTATAGCCAGAGTGGGTATGTCTGCCTATAAATTCTCACCACAATATGGGGAACCTACTGGCCATGGGGTGTGATGTCCCTGTGCTTGTGCCCTGAGCAGGCAGAGTCAATTGTTCTTAATGATCTATCTGGTGCTTGCTGATAGTTGCTGCGTGAATGCAATGCAGCTAGCATAGGTGTGGAGTCTAAGCCAGTTCCTCAGCTCTGTTCTCTGTGCAACTTTGGGTACCTGTTTGTATCTCTGGTAGGAGATAAAACATCAGGATTAATTTTCTTAAACCTGGAGCTTTGGGAGACTCAGTGTGATGGCTGAGCAGGTCAAGGCACCTGCTGCTAAGCTTAATAACGTAGGTTGGATCCTGGAGATCCACATAATAGAGAGAGAGTAACAAAATCTAAGACCTCTACATGCAGCCCTGGTACATATATACACTTACACAAACAGTCAGAAAGACAGACAGATAGACAGACACAGACACATACACACAGACAGGGACACACATAACACACATACACAGGCACACACAGACCCGTGCACATACACACATATACATATACAGATACACACAGATATACACTCACACACATACTCTAAACAAATAATATGCACTTATTACTTTGAACTTACAATCTAGTGTACTTAAAATCACAGACATATACACAGACACACACAGAGATACACACACAGACACATATGTAGATACATACACATACAGACATAGATACACACACACAGACACATACACATAAACTCATAAAGACAGAGACATATACACATACACACACAGATACACACACAGACACATACACATAGACACACACAGGCTAAACAGATAATATGTAGTTCACACATTACACTTACAATCTACTGCACTTACAATCACACACAGACACACAGACATACAGACATGCATACATACAGACATATATACAGATGCACACACAGACACACATAGGCACATAAACACAGAGCCACATACACACAGATCCATACACAGAGACATTTTAATACACACTAAACAAATATGTAGTTCACTATTCTCACCATCTACTGCACTTATAATCACACACAGACATAGACACAGATACACACTTTGCATTTACAATATAGTAGGAGAAAGGGAGAGAATTGAGCTACAAAATCACAGAGATATGTGAGGCACAGTGAGTCAGTGGGCGACATTTTATTATTGTGTTTTGGAGAAAGGAAACACTGCTAACTAATTAGGAGGGAGGGTATTGTAAGTCTCCTCACCCCACTTCTCCAGAACCATATATATATATGGTTCTCTCTCTCTCTCTCTCTATATATATATATATATAGAGAGAGAGAGAGAGAGGGCTTGTTACACAGCATCTTAGCCTTTATTCATTATATGCCAGGAATATGTCCTTAACAAGGACAAGAAAAATTGTCCTCAGACTTTGCCGGTTAGACATGTTGGTCCCCAGTAAAAACCTGTGATTTCAGAAAGAAGCCCTGAAGGCAAGTGTGTCTGTATCCCTGATGTGGGGCCTGGAATATGTGTGTGTGGCTGCAAAAATGCAGCACTACCATGTCTATAATGCCTGGGTCACAGCAGCCTGACCAGCTTCCGTAAGCTCATAAGCCTACTCGTAGAATACTCTCTCAGGAGTATTGTCTTTCTAGGGAGGCCCTAACATACATTCTGATATCTCTATGCGAGATTGCTAATGGGAGTCTCTTTCTGTGTTTTAATTCTCTGTAATTAAGGACACGTTTCCTGGCAGGTGCCTTGTGGAGCTTTTCTTTTAAAAGGTCTTTTATGTGCCTGGCATGCGTGAGATAACCACAGAACATGCATTTCCTCCTAAGATGATTTCTATCATAGCCAGTGGATATTGAGGAAATATCTCCGGATGAACTAACCAGGCTGGATTCCTCAGACACAGAGTTGTTTACCAAATGCTTTGATAGTACATTTGATCCTCTCCTTGTGCACATTGCAGAGACCTCTGTGACGTGTTGTATAGAGTACAGCCCTCACCCCTACCACCTATGGTAGTTCATCTATGGACTCCCTTGGGAGTTGGTGGACTCAGGTTAGGGACTCTTACTGAGTTTCTTCATGAGTCAGGAATTGAGTAACTTTTCCTGTTTTGTAAAAAAAAGCTGAAGCTGTAACTAAGTCTATATGTTTACTTCCCAGTAAACAGCCACAGTCCTTGGCATCTCCCTTCAGACCTATGGGAACAGATAAGGTATGTGACAGGATAAGGTGACTTCACCACACTACTGTCACTTTAAAAAAACTGCCATTGCATGATGACAAGACAGAATGTGTCCCAACCTAGGGAGAAGGAATGGTCATTTCTCACTCTAAATAGGATGGGAACCAAATACAGAACCTTGGGCTTGCTAGGCAAGCATTGCACTAAATATGTAATCCCCGAAATAAGATTTTTCCCTATTTTTTATTTATTTATATGTTTGGTTGGTTGGTTGGTTGGTTTTAATTTTCTCTATGTGGCTCTAGCTGTCCTGAGCTAGCTTTGTAGACCAGGCTAGTCTTGAACTGAGATCCACCTTCCTCTGCCTCTTGGGTGCCTGGATTAAAGCTGTGCTACACTATACTCGGTCCACCTGAAACAAGTTTTTAAAACAAAAGTTATCCTACGACTTATTTGTCTTAACACAAAGAGGATTTTTTTGCTTCACTTTGTGCTGAGCCAGCAAGAGAGACTTAAAATGATATTCAGAATTTATTTATTTATTTTTTAATGTGAAAATTTTTTTTTCTACTTTATTGAAATTTCAAATGTTTTCCCCTTTCCAGATCTCCCCTTTGGAACCTCCCTATTCCTTTCCCCCTCCCCTGACTCTATGGTGGTATCCCCCACCCACCCACCCACTCACTCTAGTCTTCCCTCCTTGGCATTCTCCTATTCTGGGGGATCTAACACCCTCAGGCCCAAGGCATCTCCTCCCCCTGATGCCTAACAAGACCCTCCTCTGCCGCATATGTGGCCAGCACCATGGGTCCCTCCATGTGTATTCTTTGGTTGGTGGATCAGTCTCCAGGAGTATCAGGGGGGCAGGCCAGGTGCCACTGTTGCTAATATTCAGAATTTATAAGAAGCACTCTGAGTACAGTCTACATACACACAATCTATTCATCGTTCTGCATGAGCTAAGACTGTGCATTGCTATTTAAAATGAAGATGGCAGCCAGGTGTGGTGGCTCATGCCTTTAATCCCAGCATTCAGGAGGCAGAGTCAGGCAGATCTTTGTGAGGTCAGCCTGGTCTACAGAGTAAGTTCTATGACAGCCAGGGCTACACAGAGAAACCCTGTCTTAAAAAAAAAAAAAGATAAAAGAAAAAGGAAAAAGAAACAAAGACATGAAAAAATGCAGGTGGCAGTGATGACCTAGCTGGTCCAATCTTTGTATAGAAATGCAAGGCACACACCCTTGCACAGTGTGCCCTTGCCTTCAGAAGCTGCACCATACATAGTTTATGGTCTGAGTTTCTCTGGGGGAAGTATGGAGTGCTTTGTGAAATTGATCTCTGCATTGCTATTGCTTATAAATGAAGATGGAAATGAAATCTTAGAATCTTCAAAAATCCATAAATTAGAAATTGCTCTCTAATATGGAAATGGGTAGGCTGTATGCAGGATGTGTGACTTACCTGGCTGTAGAAGAATTTTTACATCACACGGGGATTCTCAAGGGTTAGTAATTTGGAGAAGATTCATCAAAATGTCATTTTTTGGAGAAAAGTGATTGCCTATTTTCACCTAGTTTTGCTATTTATTGACCATTGAAAACTTTTTCCTAACATTGTAATTTTAAGAACTATGGAGACAAAAGTAATTCTTGCTGAAAATAATTGTTAAAATGTTAATATTTGGCCAAGAGTGATTACTAACTTAAGTTCTATATGTTCCTAATTAGGGCTTGCTCATCGACAGGTTTCCCTGTGTCATCTGGTATTCCCGATACAATCTGTTTAGGAGATTAATAATTTAAACTATTCGTAACTATTCTTCGAACAAAGTCATTTCACAAAAATACTAAGTTCTTTCGAGAAGAAGTAAAAAGAGGGAGTCCCTCTCACTGGACAAGGAGTTAGACTATCAAGTGCAGCTGTCAGACTGGTTATTGACTATTTGTTTTTGATAAGTTAACAGGTTTTTCCGAACTCAAATTTCCAGCCAACCTGAAATTATTAAGGCGAGCAAACTCCTAAAGTCTCACACTGTTGAGAATGCTGTTCTGGTAGCTGCTGTTATTGTGCCAACTTTGTTCCCTAGCAGAGCACCACCAGGAAACTAACTTGGCTGTTCCCATCTTGAGCTGTTCAGACAGCTTCTACTTCAGTGTTAGGCACCCACACTGTCACTGGAACATTCAACCACTCTTAAAGGCTGGTCCCCGATCCAGAAGGGGCACATGATTTATAAACGATGCTTCATTTCTTTTGAATTTATTTGTAAAATACAGGCTTGATACATGTGTGCACCACCTTCACACTGAAAAATTAATAAGAGTTTCTTGGTCTGTTATAACTCAACTGTGCAGTTTTTCTAAACAAGTTTATTTTCTTAAAATTTTTTTTAGTAGAAGTATATAACTCAGAAAAAGGGGAGGATGTTCTGTGATAAATGTGGTCAAAGTTCTTGATGTACCTAGAATTATGTTTCTAAAGCTCTTCACTATCTGCATTGAATGTGCCAATAAAATGTTGTATTAAAAAGTCAAGTAATGCCAAAGATTCATCAAAAGACATGACCCCCTTGAACCTGCACCTCCACACTGCCAGGAGACTGCTCCTTTCTTGGCCTCTGTCTTGACATATTTTCATTAACACATTTCTAACAAATGTGTATGTTGCTTGCTTTGTTCTGCCATTACTAAATGCCACATGCTGACCTTGGCTCTCTCTTTATTCTCTTTGTAGATACAATGCAATTTTAATCCATACTTCCATCTGTCTTTATCGGATTCCCTTCTCTGTAGGCTCCATGTCTTAATTTTTAAATTATTCATCATTTTGATGACATTTGCTTTCAAAATGGGCTTCACATCAGGAGACTGTGTCAAGAGCCAAACCCTCAGCTGGGCACGGTGACATATGGATGTCATCCAGCACTTGGGTGGCTAAGATAGATAGACTTGAAGTTGAAGCCCGCATTGACTGTAAAACTCTGTCACAAAACAAAACACAGATGAACAGAATTTAGGATTTGCGGGTATCTTTAAGTGAATGTGAGCAAACCCAAGACGAGAGATACCTACAGTGTAGACTTCATTTTATGATCCTGTTATCCACGGGGCCTAACTTGAACCTGTGCCTGTGCCACAAGGTAGGTTTTGTTATCAAGATTTGCTGAGGAGGACTCTGAGGCTCATTAGAGGTAAATCTCCAACCATGTCCATTATATAGAATGTGAGCCAAGCTAGGCTTCACCTGTTCGCAGCTTAAATATCACATAATCCCTGACCAAAGAATTACAGTTGTAGGCATTTTCTGAAGTTCCAAGTTCACCTCTGAGGGTGCCTCAGAGGCTCTGCCTAAGGAAGACTTTGGCTCTACCAAGACTAAGACATTTTTGAAAGGCAGACCCATCTTCAGCACCTACAAGGAGTCAGCTTTTCCAATTGGATTGCTTAGATCAGCAAAGAAGCTTCTTATCAGAAATTGGTACCATATGTCTAAACTGTGCATGTGCACAGTACTGCAAACAGCCAGGCTCTTCCTTGCTAGACAAGTGAGCAGTGGAGGGCAGACATGCTTGGAGGTGGCGGGTGGTTGGCAGAAGTGGCAGACACTTCCTGCCCAGGCCTGTGGGTTTTGCAGAAACTAAAAGCGTGTTACAATGTGGTTTATTCAAGATCACATCTCTCAGCCCTTTTGTTCTTTGCTTCTCCAGTTTTTAGCATGGGAGCAGGCTTGTAGAGAAGCTGAAAAGCAAAAGGGTTTGTTTCTCATTTACAAAGGGACTCAGGAAAAACCTGTAGCATAAAGGGCTGAAGATGTGAGAGCAGTAGCCCAGTCTGCGGGGGAAATTGTCCCTTCTGCCTGATTTTGAAACTTGCTCTAGTTTCTCTCTGCAAGATGCAGTTTTGGATGCAGACTTTTTTACAAAGAAATAATTCCTCACATTTCCTTATCCTGTTGCTTAACATGGAGAATTTACTTGGTGCTAACCTTTTAATGTCCAGTTTTCTTCTCAGTGCAACATTCTTCCATTCTCTGGTCAGACTGTCAAGAACAGTAAAAGAAAAAAAAAATGTTCTCCACTGTTTTGTTTTGTTTTTTCTTACGGGAATAAAATTTCAACAGCTTCAAATTCAAATTCTGCTGTTGTTGCTAAGTGAATTCTGAAGAGAGTCCATCCAAAAGAGCTACTGAGTTGAAAATTAGGTGCATATTGGAATTTATATTTGATCTCATTTTTAATGATATCTTGACTATTTCAACATAAATGCAGTCCTCAGGCATCTTGGAACTCAGCAAAGTTTATTTACAATGACTCCAAAACATTTCTTATATTTATTTAAAATTTTGTTTTTACTAGGCTAGAGTTAATTAAACTAAATTAAATGAGTTGCTTAGGAAAATGAGTGATGATTTCCCTGTGCTGGCCAGCTTCTACAAAGTTCGCATTGGGTATGGTGTCCAAAAGACTTTATAATAGTTATCAGTAACTATGTAATTTTTAAATTATATAATAATTGATGGGACTCATCTCATGAGAATTGGTTTTAATAAGACAATGGTTAAAAAATTGAAGTAACAAGGAAAAACTGTATCTCATGGTTTCCTTGCAGAAAGGACAGTACTCTTGTCTCTCTGCATAAAGGCCCACTGAGAGTTAACGTTGTTCCTATTTTCCCAGCACAACCTTTGGGGAGAGAAGAATATCCTAGAGGCAAGAGGCAAGCGGAATGCCAACTTGATTGGTGGGGGTCTATGTTTGGAAGGGAAGTGTCTCAGCCACAGCACCTTCAGGGCTGTGGGAACATGTGTTTGGGGATCCAGATGTGAGTTAGTAACTGTGGTATTTGAAAGAAACTGTGTAAGAGCTCATAAAAGTTTAGTAGGAAGAAGCAAGATACTTGCATTTACCTTATAGGGCAGCTGTGATAGTTAAAGAAAGCAATGTAAGACTTTCAAAAGAGAGAGGGGACTCCCATCTGGAGGGAGAATTGCTCCATTAGCCACAGTGCACAAAGGGACAGCTGCAGTGGTACTAACCTGAGAAATCCATCACATCACACCACATGGCCATGTGGAGAGACTTCCTGACTCCAGGACTTGTGCCTTGCCACATGTCATGTTGTATTTGAGAGCATGGAGCATAAAACTAGCTCTGTTAATTTACTCACTGGTTTGATCTTAATGAAGTTAATGTCATCTTTTCCAATCTGGAGGTTAGCTATAAGTGGATGTAACAATTTTATATAAAGAAACATTTATTGTAAGCATTTCATGAAACAATGCCAACATAAACACTCACTCGGTAGAGTTGTTTAATTTTTGTAAATTGTTAATATTGATGAAAAGCTTAGAAGAAAAGTGGTCCCATCTTCAAAGGCTAACTGTATTCACCAGTGTATAAAATCTGTCCCATCATCCCTTTCAGGGTAAAAGAGGAAGGATGTGGACCAGCTTCGTAGGAATTAGGAGAAATTATAGGAAATGGCAAAACAAGCATATCTGACAGCTTTGTTTTATTCTATTTTATTTATTAGGCTATTGATGTGTAGCCCAGGATAACCTGTAACTGGTGATCCTCCCACCTCAGCCTCCTAAGTGTTGGACTTACAAGTATGTACCACCATGCTTGGTTTATAATTAAAGTTTCAACCTGTCTTTGTGAGATAAGGGACCATGTAGCAACTCAAAACAGGCCATTTGAGAAGTGCATGTATACTTCTCTCTGCATAGCTCAGGCTGGCCGTCCCCATCTGAGACACATCAGTGTGAACTTTTCTCAGCATTAATTGGTACATACTGGCATGGCATGCCTGCCACTTCATTACCCTCCTCTGCCACGGGACACTAGATTCATGAATTCTAGTTTATACAGATTGTGAGTATTTTGGAGGGGCAAATCTGTTGGCACACAGGCCAACATTATGGAATGCCACATGGAATCAGGTGTGTTTTTTCGTAAAGTATCACCATTATTTCATGTATAAAATCACCAACAGACCTATAAAGATCCAGGCGATGCAATATTTTGTATGTACATAAGATCATTTTTGTGTGTTTTTACCATGGAGTAATTAGCAAATAGAACTATCAAAGAAATTTTGGAACATATTGAATTTGAGAAAAATATAAGGTCATTAAATGTGTTTGATTGGGACAGAAACAATCACATTTCTCTTAGCATTTGGGTTCTCAGCAATCCTTTGGCCCTGAAGGCCCCATTTCTGCCATGGTTTTGGTGCTGTACAGAGAAGGGATATGTGTGGGGATATTTGATTTGTGTACGTTTGGATTACCAATTGAATACATGCTAATTTGGTTTCTTTAGTCTCCACATATTTTACTAAACATTGTTAATATGGGACTGCATCCCTGGGAACTAAACTTTGCCATCATGCTTTCCAGGTTTAAGATTATATCACATTCCAGGTTTAAAATTACATCACAAATTCCAGACTTCAGATTACTGAATTCTTTAAAACAGTCTCAGTTTTTATTAATTTTATTTAGAGTTTAAATATTTTCACCAAAATATAAATAGTCTTACATGTACTTTTCATCACAATTACACTATATATTCAAATGTGAAATTCCAACAATGGTGAAAAGAACAGAGCAGAGGAAAATTACATGAGGCCACTCAGAATGAGCCATCACCGTCCCTTGAAAAGCTGGTCTTTGAAAGTCTTTCCTTGAGCCTGACTGTATCCAAGAGCCAAGATGGAGTGTCTGTGTATTAAAGGAATATCACATGGAGTCAGGTGTGTTTCAGTACTGTGAGAGGTGGGAAGTAGCTATAGAGAGAGTTTCAACTGATACTTAAAAAGAAGGAAAAAAAAAGTCAGATGTGGCCCAAGATAGAAGGATACACTTGAAGATATAGTAAGGTACTTGGCCCTGTGTGTGTTCTGCAAATTCTGGGTAACCAAAGGGGAGCTAGGAGGGGGTGGAAATATTTCTTAAAGGTTCCTTCTAATTCAGAACTCCAGGATCCTGGAGTTCTATAAATGGAAACAATCCATTTATAGAGTGGCTACCAAATAGGAATTGGTGTGAACAAAAAAGATTTATTAGAGTTTAGTAGTTGAACTTAGCGGTGATTCTCAACAACCCTTTCCCCCTGAGACATATCTGCTCTTTGTGATGTTAAACTCGTTGTACCAGGGCCATATCACAAAGGTAGTCTGGCATGGTGGCTATGTTCATTCAGCTAGTTTGTAGTTTCATACAAAAAGGACAGAAAAAATTTAAAGAGCCACAATGATTATTTTCCAGTAGTTAAATCACACCTAGTGATCAACAATATCAGGGACAGGGTCTCTTCACCACAAAATGCCCATAAGAATATGAACTTAGTCCAACTTAGCTAATTATTTATTCTGATCAATTTATTGTGTGTATTATTCATATAGGTAATAGAATCAACCAATTGTGAACACTTCTCACCAAATTTTTGCATAGTATTACCAAGTCTGTGAAGTGTTTTTATGTTTGAGAGAGAGAGAGAGAGAGAGAAGAGAAATGAAGGAAGAGGGAGAGGGAGTGGGACAGGGAGATTTTAAATATAGAAATGAATGAATGATTTGATTTAGATCTTTGGGGAACTGATACTTTTACATAATCAGAGTGGGTTCTTTGTTTTGTTTTGTTGTTGTTGTTTGAGATAGGTTTCTCTGTGTAGCCTTAGGTGTCCTGGAGCTCTCTCTGTAGACCAGGCTGGCCTCAAACACATAGAGATCCACCTGCCTTTGCCTCCCAAGTACTGGGATTAAAAGTGTGGGCCACCATGCCCATCTTGTATTTTTTTTTAAATCAACAATAAAATTGTTCTCTTTTTGTGCATGTGTGGGTGTGCATGTGTCCTATTGCATCTGTGTGGGATAGGCATCCACATACATGTACACATGCATACAGAAACCAGAAGTCAGCCTTAGGTATTGTCTTCAGATGTCATCCAGTTTAGTTTGGACATAGGGTCTCTCTCACTTGACTTAGATCTTGCTGATTCGGCTAGGATGAATGGATAGATATGGAGGTGAATCTGCCCTTCTCTACCTCCCCTGTGCTGGTTTTAAAGGTGCATTCCACCCAGCTCTTTTGTGTGAGCCCAGAAATTGAACTGAGGTCCTCATACTAAGAGAAGTAAAATGAACCATAGTTCTCCGATTAGTCAAGCCTCAAGAGCCATTTTACTTGACTATTCAGTACCTCATTACAGCATAGAACCTGGTGTTGATGCCTGTTTTGTGTTGAAATTTGTGCTGACTCTACAAATTCCCTGAAGACAGCATCTCCATGCAGCATACCATGCACTCTGTGAGGTCACAACATCATCAAAGGAAGCCAAGGGTTACATGTAGAAGGGCTGGTATATCAGCACATGCATCTGAAGGAGGTTCTTTTAATTTAATTTAAGTTTTTCTTATTCACTTTACATCCCACTCACTGCCCCCTCCCAGTTACCCCCTCTGGCAATCCTTCTTCCATCTCCCCTCCCCTCCTTCTCTGAACAGGTGGGAATCCCCTGGGTATCCCCCCACCTTGACACTTCAATTTCTCTGTAAAGCTAGGCACTTATTCTCCCACTGAGGTCAGACAAAGCATCCTAGATAGACAAACATATCTCATGGACAGGCAGCAGCTTTTAGGATAGCACCCCCACTCCAATTGTTTGGGTTCCACATGAAGACCAAGCTGCACATTTGCTACATATGTGTGGGGGCCTAGGTCCAGCCAGTGTATGTTCTTTGATTGGTGGTTCAGACTCTGAGAGCTACAGGGGTCCAGGTTAGTTGACTCTGTTGGTCTTCCTGTAGAGTTGCTATCCCCTTTGGGACCTGCAATCCTTTCTCCTATTCTTCCATAAGAGTCCCCAAGCGCCATCCATTCTTTGGCAGTGGGTGTCTGTATCTGTCTGAGTTAGATGCTCGGTAGAGCCTCTCAGAAAACAAAATGCTCCTGTCTGCAAGCATAACAGAGTAGCATTTAATAGTGTTAGATTGGTGCTTGCCTATAAGATCAGTCTCAAATTGGACTGGTTATTGGTTGGCCATTCCCTCAGTCTTTGTTTCCTCTCCTATGGCTGCATTTCTGGTAGATAGGATAAATTTTGGGTTGAAAGTTTTGTGGGTGGATTGGTGTATCTAATGCTCCACTAGGGTTCCTGCCTGGTTACAGGAGGTGGCCTCTTCAAGTTCAAGTGAGTCACAGCTAAGGTCACCTCCATTGATTCTTGGGCAACTCTCTCATCTTAGGTCTCTGTCTTATCCCAGAGATGCCCCCCAACTCCTCACCCCCTCAGTTACAGATTCCACTCATTTTCATGACCGTCTGGCCATCTCCTGTGCTTCTCCATACCTGATCCTGAATCCCCCATCCCCCATCCACCTAGTTCCCTCCCTCCATTTGCCTTTTATGACTATTATATTCCCCTTCTAAGCGGGATTCAAGCATCCTCACTTGTGCCTTCTATCTTGTTTAGCTTTTTTGGGTCTATAGAGTATATCATGGTACCTGTATTTTATTGATAATATCCACTTATAAGTGAGTACATACCACCCATTTCTTTTGTGGACTGGGTTACCTCACTTAGAGTAATATTCTCATATTCCATTCATTTGCTTGCAAAATTAAAAATGTCTTGGTTTTTAATAGCTAAATATTTTAATAGTATTTCATTGTGTAGATGTACCACATTTTCTTTTTCCATTCTTCAGTTGAGGGACATCTAGGTTATTTCCAGCTTCTGGCTATTATGAATACAGCTGCTATGAACATAGTTGAGCAAGTGTCTTTGTGGGATGTTGGAGTATCTTTTGGCTATATGCTCAGGAGTAGTATATCTGAGTCTTGAGGTAGAACTATTTCCAGTTTTCTGACAATCTGCAAGTTGATTTCCAAAGTGGTTGTATAAGTTTGCACTCCAACCTGCAATGGAGGAGTGTTCCCCTTGCTCGCCAGCATATTCTATCTCTTGAGGTTTTGATCTTAGCCATTCTGATGGATGTAGGATGGAACCTCAGAGTTGTTTTGATTTGTATTTCTCTGATGACTAAGGACTTTTAACATTTCTTTAAGTGCTTCTTGGCCATTAGAGATTCCTATGTTGAGACTTTGCTGTTTAGCTCTGTACCCCATTTTTTGATTGGGTTATTTGGGTTGTTGGTGTCTTCTTGAGTTCTTTGTAAATTTTGGATATTGGCTATCTGTCAGATGTAGGGTTAGTGAAGATCCTTTCCCAATCTGTAGATTGCCATTTTGTCCCATTGACAGTGTCCTTTGCCTTACAGAAGCTTTTCAGTTTCATGAGGCCCCATTTATCAACTTGATCTTAGAACCTGAGCCATTTGTGTTTTGTTAAGGAAATTGTCTCCTGTATCAATGTGTTGAAGTCTATTTCCCACTTTCTCTTCTATGAAATTTTAGTGTATCCAGTTTTATGTTGAGGTTCTTCATCCACTTGAACTTGAGTTTTGTCATAAATGTGGATCTATTTTCATTCTTCTACATGTAGACATCTAGTTAGACCATCACCATTTGTTGAAGATGCTTTCTTTTTGGAATTGTTTTGGCTTCCTTATAAAAAATCAACTGCCCAGAGGTGTGTGTGTTTATTTCTTTGATTTGATTCCATTGAGCAACATGCCTGTTTTTGTACCAATACTATGCAGTTTTTATCACTATTGCTCTATAGTACAGCTTGAGGTCAGGGATAATGATTCTCCCAAGGTTCTTTAATTAGTCAGGATTATTTTGGCTCTCCTGGGTTTTTTGTTTTTCCATATGAAGTTGATAAATGCTCTTGCAAGGTCTATAAAAAATTGTGTTAGAATATTGATGGGAATTGCATTGAATATATAGATTGCTTTTGGTAAGATGGCCATTTTCACCATGCTAATCCTACCTATCCATGAGCATGGGAGATCTTTCCATCTTCTGATATTTTCTTCAGTTTCTTCCTTCAGGGACTTGAAGTTCTTGTCATACAGGTCTTTCACTTGCTTGGTTAAATTTACACAAGATATTTAATATTATTCATGGGTATTGTAAAATGTATTGTTTCCCTAATTTCTTTCTCAGCCTATTTGTCATTTGTTTAAAGGAGGGCTACTGATTTCTTTGAGTTAATTTTGTATCCAGACACTTTGCTGAAGTTGTTTATCAGCTGTAGGAGTTCTTTGATAGAATTTTTGGGGACACTTATGTATTCTATCATATCATCTGCAAATAGCAACTTTCTGATTTGTATCACCTTGACCAAGGAGGTACCTTTTTAAATAAATAAATGTACTACTTGTTATTAATTCTTTCAGGATTTTGTTCATGCTCACAATGTATTTTGGTCATAATCACCTCACTCCCTGTATCTCCTCATAGATCAACCAATAACTCTCTCACTCCTTCCAGACTTCAGGTCACACATGCACACACACACTGCCCAATAGGGGTGTGGACTCAAAAATCACTTTCCAGTCCATGATAGGATGTTTACCAGGTTGATCTTATAGAGATCTTTTGCAGGCAACCTCAGCCACAGGGAGTTCATGAGAACAATGCTTCTGACTCTTACAATCCTTCTGTTGTCTCTTCCCCAGTAGTCCCTGAGCTTTGGAGGAATCTGTGTATAGATGTCCAGTTTGTGGCTCAGCATTCTATAGACACTGATTCTGTGCACTCAGAGTTGTGAGTTTCTGTGTTAACCACCATCCACTGCACAAAGAAACTCCACTGATGATGTCTGTACTAATCCATGGCTAGAGAGGTAGGAATTTGAAGGGCAGTTTGATGTTAGGCTTGTTTAGCAGAATAATAATATTGATTCATTCCAGAATAATAGTATTGATTCACAGCTCAGGCCTGTGAGCTCCTGAGAAATGGGTTCTTGGGGCAGATTTACAGTTTATCTAGAGAGGGCCTTAAATCAGATAAGAATGCATTTGTTTACTCCCATGATATTTATGTACCACTGGGCACATCTTGCCAGGGAAGTCATTGTTTTAGCTACAGGGTGTACATCTGGATAAAGCCACTGATGATTTTTCCCTAGCAGCATCTATAGCATTGTGTATGAAAGCTATGAATCCTGGTTCCTGACTCTATAAAGCAGTGCAGCTGGGCAGGTGTCTGCTTTTGTCTAATAAAATAATAACAATAACAAAATAATATTATTTTGTCTAACAAGATAATAACAGGTATATTTCCCAAGGTATTCCAAGGAAATGAGATAATATTTGTAGGATGTACAGTAAGACCATGATCCTTATAGACAACATTCACAATAACTAACACCAATGCACCTGTAGAAATGCCTTCATAGTAATTTCAGGAGTAACATTAGGAAATTATGATAATAATGAAATAGCAGTGGGCTAGGCATTTATTGTCACAGAACTCATAGTTATTGAGTCATTTAGACATCTGTAATTTTGTTTTATCAGATGTTTTAGGTAGATAGAAAAATTAATTTTTACAGATAAAGAGGAAGACCAATAAATCAACCAGCTGAATATATTATAAATATATAAAATTATTACTTGCCCATTAAAATAAATAGGCTATAAAGGAAAATAACACCGAGAGTGGGTACAGTGTTTAAGTCCGAGTTTGTTCAAATGCCCTCTCCCAATTTGCTAGAGCGAGTGTCTCATTCAACTAAAGCCTGGTTTTCTCATTTGGAAAGCAGAGATTATAGTTTCCTCAAAAGCCTCTGGTATTTCCACTATGTCCCAAACTGGACTGTTTTCCTTTACCTAAAGCTAGCAGGAGTTAGGCTTAATCTCCCGTTTCTGGTGTCCAGAAGTTAGGGTCTCAGCCTCTCTGGAATCCTGGCAAACTGGATGTTCACAGCTCTGCATCAACTTCCTCCTTTTTCATGAAGTCCCAGTTCGGCAATGCTAGCCTTTTCCTTCTGCTGAATTCAGAGTCAGTGGCTCTCCCCTCCGTGCTTAGTTGTGTCTGTGTTGGTTTCTTACTACCCCCATGTACACTCTACAGCTGCACCTGCCTCTCACCCACCTCCCTCTAGCTCCTTGAATAACAAACCACGTCTTTAAGTTTGGTAGTCTGACTTGGCCTGTCTCCTCTCCTCCCCACAACCCCAGCCTCTGTATTCATAAAGGCTGTAAAGTAGAAGAAATACTTAGCATCTGTAGAAAAAGTCACTGGACTGAAGAATCATACACAGTGTTACACATCAATAAATACAAGAATATCTGCGGTGCCTAGCAGAAAACATAATAAAGTTCAGGAAGTTACTATAGTACTCAGAAGAATCCTAGCCTATTTCAACAAGTAGTGACTCCCCTTGGCATGGCTGTAGCCAGGAACTTATCTCAGTCCTGATCACAGCACCATCAGTGACAGAAGGTTAGAGTTAATAAATACAGCTCACTGAGCACATCCATGCTCACACCCTTGCGTCACATTTCTGAGGTAAGATGAGGGGAGAACATTCCTGTCAGGACTGTGTGTCCCTAAAAGAGCCTCGGCTGGGAAGCAGATTGCTGAGAGGAGCATACCCAGGCCAGAAGAGGGGAGCAGCTGTGGTGAGCCAGAGCCTTGACTACATTGTCACCTGCTCCCCACCCATTTAGTGGTCCAAGTGTGAAGTCGGAGGCTGAGAAATCATTTCCCTTCCTGGAACTTTCTATGAAACCACCCTTGTGGCAAAGCAATGATAGGTGGACACTTCCATGGTGTTTCCCGCTTCTGTCCATAGTGGCTCCCATGGGTTCCCCGATCTTAGTGCATACAGGCTGCAAAGCCCGGAAGCCACCAGAACAAGCCCTCTAGTCCTCAGAGCCGCAGCCTTTCCTGCATGCCTTGCCCTTGACATGGCTGCTGCCGTAGCCTAACTGCACAAAATGTGGATTTCTGTCCCAGACCAGTTCACTCTTCAACACGTTGTGGATTCTTCAGTAAACAGGTATAGATAGCACTGGAGTCTCCCTGCTCTTCCACTACTGCATAGTCTTCAATGTCCTCTGCCGACACATTACTTTACATAGTGCACTTCCCTTGTCCCTAACAGACCATCAGGGGAAGTTAACATGAGAAAGACAAAGATACAGTAATGATACCAGAAACCAAGCAAATTCAAGATGTGTGTTCCACTCTGAAGAAAGGGAAGAGTAGGGTTCTTAAGGAATATTTGGCTGGGGAAGAAAAAGTATATCCAGAGCTAAAATCTACACTCTGGGTTAGGAGAGAGAGGTATTTAATTTTAGAAGACCTCTGCCAGTATGCCTTTACTAATAAGGACAAGCAAAGCTAATCCACTATACAGGGTAAAGTTTTAAATTTTTCCTTCAGTATCTGAGTTCTAACCAGAAACTGATGAAAAAATGAAGCAAGTTCCCTTGCTTATAGAAGACTCACCTCTTTTTGAGGACTTTAGGTCTTTTCTACTGGACTCCAGTATGGAGAGAAGGGCAGACTTTGCCATCTTACTTTGAGGTGTGTCCATAGATTTCTGTAGCCAAATGGGGCAGTAGAGATCCCCAAGTCAAGGGTACAGTGCTCAAGCCATCTATAGGAACTGTGGAGAGCTTATGTTCTTTAGAGTTGAGTTTTCCTAAGTCATATTGAAGAGGGGCATGTGTGTGTGTGTGTGAGTGTGTGCACGCGCGCACGCGCGCACTCACACTTTGGTGTCTGTATATGTACTTATATGTATCTATGTGTCTCTGTGTGTATGTACACCTGTCTATGTTAATCTGTAGGTGTGCCTCTGTGTATCTGTGTATGTATCTATGTGTCTTTGCATATATATGTCTGTGTGTATGTGCATGCATGTATCTGTGTGTATCTGTGTGTGTGCCTGTGTGTATGTCTCTGTATGTGTGTGTTTGTGTATCTCTGTGTGTATGAGTAGGTAGATAGAGGGTGCTAAGTACAGTTTAAGTGAGGTGACTTTCATGGCTAAGGTAATCACAAGGCAGTTGGGCCACCTAGGTGCCTGTTGGAAGTGAGCTCCAGAAATCAACCAGAGTTCTCCATCCTAGACTGCAGCATTCTATTTCCCTTTCAGAAAAATTTTTTTTCTTACCTTCACTGTCTGCTACAGGCAAACTCTTCGGGGATAAAGATGTATGTTCTCATCAGCTTCCCATTGACTCTATGGCTGGGGACTATCAATGGTTTCAGTAATTCAGGTCCATTCACTAGCAACAGAAAGTCCTTCAATACTTTGTAGGTCTAGATCATTCTAATAACAGTTGGTAATTATTCAGTACTACAAAGTGAACTCTGTTCTGTGAGATGCCTGGATGTTTGGTTGGCATTTAGATCTCAATCACGGTCACATACATATTTCAATCAAGTAGGTTTTTATTTAATTAGCTAATAATTTTTCATTGTTTAAAAAGATGGTTGTATTAGCCAACTGCTTATTGCCAATCATAATATCATGTCTAGATGGTCCCCCACAAACTATTCTTAAGAACTCACACATTCTACAAACAAAACTTCTCTACAGAATTATAAAAGTAAGAGTAGAAAGGAAAGAATGGCTGAAAAGATATTTTCCTGATATGTAAATAAATGCTGTGCAGGTAGCCCAGGGATGATCTGGCCATCCCCTGGTCATCAGAGATGGAAGCTATTCAAGTCGTCACTCTCATTCACTGCCTCATGGTCCAATACAACTGAGTGAATGCCCGCCATCAGTCTACTTTCTGGTGAGGAAGAGGAAATAAAGAAAGGAGGTATCTCTCCTCCTTAAGATTCTGCAGAAGTCTCATCTCTTCTGCTTATATATGATTGGCCAGAATTTCATCACATGGCCACACCTAACATAGATTAGAGAATGAAATGTATTAGTTGGTATCTAGCTAGTAATAGACTCTTACAAGGAAGGAGAGAGCAGCTTCAAGGAGCCACAAGCCTTAACATACATACTGTGCTGGGGTTGAGTGACTTTGTAATGTCTGTTCTCTGTGTGAGTTACTGAATATAAGAGAATCAGTTCACACTCTGCCTGACAGTTATAGTTATTGTGGCTTCCAGACTAAGAAATGGCAGGCAATAATGATTGACTGCATTGTTTTGTATTTAAAACTGAGACATTTCTTTCCTGGCTCAGACTCTAGATCTCCATGCAGGAGCTGTGTTAGCCATTTTTTGGCTGACCCTATCACTCTAGAGAAATGGGGGTAAACTGAGTTTAGACTCATCATTATCCTTTTACTCATAGGATGTATACTGCATAGTGGTCACTTTAAATCATGTACAGTGTCTTAGTCAGGTTTTCTATTCCTGCACAAACATCATGACCAAGAAGCAAGTTGGGGAGGAAAGGGTTTATTCAGCTTACACTTCCATGCTGCTGTTCATCATGAAAGGAAGTCAGGACTGGAACTCAAGCAGGTCAGGAAGAAGGAGCTGACACAGTGGCCATTGAGGGATGTTACTTACTGGCTTGCTTGCTTCTCCTGGCTTGCTCAGCTTGTTTTCTTATAGAACCCAGGACTACCAGCCCAGAGATGGCACCACCCACAATGAGTCTTCTGCCCTTGATCACTAATTGAGAAAATGCCTTACAGCTGGATCTCATTGAGGCTTTTCCTCAACTGAAGCTCCTTTCTCTGTGATAACTCCAGCTTGTGTCAAGTTGACACACAAAACTAGCCAGTACAGTTGACCCCTTGTCAACTTGGCACACAAACACATCATCAATAAGCTTCAACCCTTACTTCCTTATTCATCCCCAAGATCTAAATAACTTTAAAAATCCCACAGTCTTTGCAAATTCTTACATATTAACATTTCAGTCCCTTTTAAACATCCAATCTCTTAAAATTCAAAATCTTTAAAAAATTCAAAGTCTCTTAACTGTGGGCTCCACTAAAATACCTTCTTACTTCAGGAGGGAAAATATATCAGGGCACAGTCACAATCAAAAGCAAAACCAAACTCCAACTGTCCAAACAATGACTGGGATCCACTCACAATCTTCTGGATTCCTCCAAGGGCTTGAGTCACTTCTCCAGCTCTGCCCTTTGTAGCACACACCTTGTCTTCTAGGCTCCAGATGCTTGTACTCCACTGCTGCTGCTGGTTTTGGCGGTCATCTCATGGTACTGGCATCTCCAAAACACTGCTGTCTTCTGCTGCAACTAGGCTTTACCAACAGCCTCTCATAGGCTCTCTTCATGGTGCCAAGCCTCACCTTCTTTGCATGACCCCTTCAGTCCTGGGCCATCAATTGCAACTGAGGCTGCATGCACCTTCACCAATGGCCTTCCTCAGCCTCTCACTGTGCACAGGTCTCAGCTGTTCTTCATGACTCCTTCATGCCTTCAAAACCAGCACCACCTGGGTGACTCTAACACACTACCAAGTCCAGCCACAGCACAAGGTACAATCCTGACTATCTCTGGAACGCAGCCTCTGTGCTCTCAGAAAACACTTTTCAGAAGATTTCACCTCAGTGATGCTGGTCCCCTCTCAATCTCCAGCCAACCAGCATCAATAGTCCCAGCAATGCAATAGTTTTGCTTTAGTAGTTCTGGTATCTTGTAATTCACAGCGGATCCTTTAGCCCCAGCTGACCAAAACCACAGAATCTTCAGACAAAATAGCAACGGCCCTGATAAGAGTCTTTAATCTTCCCTCTGAAATTTCACAAGCCAGGCCTCCATCTTCTGCACTGTTCTCAACATTATCTTCCAAGCTCCTACACAACATCCCACAGAGCAGCCCAAAGTTCCAAAGTCCTTCCACAGTCCTCCCCCAAACATGGTCAGATTGTCACAGGAATACCCCACTATGCTGGTACCAATTTGTCTTAGGTTTTCTATTCCTGCACAAACATCATGACCAAGAAGCAAGTTGGGGAGGAAAGGGTTTATTCAGCTTACACTTCCATGCTGCTGTTCATCATGAAAGGAAGTCAGGACTGGAACTCAAGTAGGTCAAGGAGCAGGAGCTGATGCAGAGGCCATGGAGGGGTGTTCCTTACTGGCTTGCTTGCTTCTCCTGGCTTGCTCAGCTGGATTTCTTATAGAGCCCAAGACTACCAGCCCACAGATGGTACCACTCACAAGGGGTCCTCCCCCCACCCCCTTGATCACTAATTGAGAAAATGCCTTACCACTGGATCTCATGGAGGCATTTTCTCAACTGAAACTCCTTTCTCTGTGATAACTCCAGCTTGTGTCAAGTTGACACACAAAACTAGCCAGTACATACAGTTTATAGCAATTTCATTGTTCTTGAGTCAAGATCTTTTTACTTCTTGGACAGCATCTTATACAAGAGCTGGTTGAGTTGACCTTTACCATAAGGCTGAAGTATTTGTCTCATGCATAAAGGAGAGCATCTGATGGGGCCCACACATTGTCCTGAGTGGGGACAACCTACTTTGGTTGTTGAATGGCTGTGGGTGATTATGATGCACAGTGGGAGCTACAGGGAGTCACTTTGGTATAAATGTTTTGCAGACAGCAGTTACCTGCATGAGAACTTGAGCCACGCCCCCCCCCACACACCTCCCAGCCAGCATACAGAAGTGCTGAGGTATTAAACAAACCTGCTCTGACCTAGAGATGACAAAGACTGATCATGATATCCATGGCTCACACACATTACCACATCCACGGCAGTCTTTAATCTTCCCTGAGCCCCTCAGCTACTGACTGGTGATAAGTGAGAAAACCTTCAGTTATTTGCTTTTTGTCGGAGCTCAATTTCCTGATCTGTTTGCCATAGGAAATTGCAAGATCCTCAATCACTCTTCTATGACAAGTTATTTTAAAAAGCAGAGCACATACCTTCTGTCAGACTTAATTTGACTTTATATCTACATCCCTAGCTTGTTTGGAATTGGGCAGTCTTTTTTAATTTGTCCTTTGGGGCAGTGGTTTGGATTTCTTTCTGATCATCTTTGTAATGCATTAAATTGGGGGGAACTCAGGTTCACATATTTATAGGGGCAGCCCTGGATTTTTTTCAGCATCAATGACATTTTTTCCTTTACTGCTAACTGGGGGGAGGGGTAATGGCATACATTGTCTACAACTTACAGTTTACTGTGACTGTGACAACACTACTTGTAAGTTGGTGTGATTTTAGGAATAAGAATTTTAAAACATGTGTTTTGAAGTTTGTTGTGTAGAACATAGTCTTGACACTGCACGCCCTCAATGGCTTAGACCCTTTCTTTCTGCTCTTTGGAGTCTCCTTCACACACACACACACACACACACACACACACACACCTAAGTAGGTCTTCTGCAATCTCTGCTCTGCATTCCCTGTTTCATTTCGATCCAGTAACAATCAAGGAGGGGTTGCATGTGCAAGAGCAGAGAATAGTAGCTGAAAACAGTAACTTTGGCTGAAAAAAGTTTTTTATACAATATATTCTGATCATGGTTTTTCCTCCCTCCTCCTTCACTCAACTCCATGCCTTTTCTTTTTCTTTCTATTTAGATGAACAAGCAGTAAAACAAAACAGAATTTAAATAGATAAAACAAGTAGCATAAAACATAACCCATAAAAATAAACAAAAAAAAATAGAAAACATAAAAGCAAAATACCAGTAAGACAAAAACAAGCAAACAAAAAACAAAAGTACTAAGACAAAAAAAATACAAAATACCATTGTATATCTATTAGTGGTGGTGCACACCTTGAATCCTAGTACTTGGGAAGTAGAGGCAAATAGATCTCTGTGAATTCAAGGCCAGCCTGGTCTACAGAGCATGTTTCAAAACAGCCAGAGCTACACAGAGAAACCCTGTCTTGGAAAAACAAAAAGCACCAAAAACAAAACAAACAAACAAAAAACGTATTGATTTCATTTTGTGTTTTTTGTGTTGGCCATTTATGGTTGGGTAGTAGGCCAACTCTTAAGTGTGTTTTATATACCCAGTGATACTCCATTGTAGAGAATTAATGTTTTCCTTTGCAAGCAGTTATCAATTGGAGATAGGTTCTTGGGTAAGCACGGGAGATAGTATTTACTTCCTTCTCTCAGTAATGGGGCCCCATGTGGCTTGAACCTGTGCAGGCCCTGTGTGTGTCACAGTCTTTCTATGAGTTCATTTACATATTGGTTCTGTGGTGTATGGAAGGTATGTATTTTTGGTATGATCCTAATTTTTGGCTCTTAGAGTCTTTCTACCTCATCTTCTGATTCATGAGGGGAGAAGTTTGATGAGACATCCCATTTAGGGCTGAGTGCTCCAAACTCTCAAATTATCGAGTTGTTGGTCTCTGTATTAATTCCCATCTACTATAGGAGGGAGCCTCTCTGGTCATCTCTAAGTAAGACACTGATCTATGGGTATAGCAGATTGTCTTTAGGAGTCATATTATTGCTATGTTTCCTTAGCAGAAAAATAGAATTTGGTGTTAGAGACAGAATTCTCTAACACCAAATACTTTGGTATTAGAAAATACTTTTTTTTAATATAGTTCATATATTTGTGTATTTATTTAAAGATAAGGGGGTATTTTTCTTGTCACCAAAACCTTTCCAAGTTTTGTAATCTGTACAACTTTTATTTTTTTTTAGCTATTTTAAAAAAACAGGTACTTTATTTTAAAAATATTTTCCATTTAAGTGGATGTTATTGATATAAAGTATCCCCACAAGCTCCTATATTTGAAGAACTGGTCCCCACTTGGTGAGCATGTTTTGGAAGGCTGTGTAGCTTTTGGACCTGGGACCTACTTTCAGATGTAGAGTTGTAGGGCTAATAATAGCAAGTTCCCAGTTCTGGCCTGAGTCCTCTACTTCCTGGTTTGTCAAGAAAAGTAACCAATAAAGTTGATAGCTGGGCCATGAGTCTCTAGGCACTCTCATTAGTCACTTCTCTTGTTTTTGTGAGAAAAAATCTGCTAGAAAGCAGCTCATGGGAGGAAGGATTGATTTGGGCTCATGGTTTGAGAGGCTTGGTGCATTATGGTATGGTGGCAAAGACATGTTGGATGTCATAGCAGCAAAGCCTGTGGCTGGGACTCCTCACAACTGGGTAAGCCAGGAAGCAGACTCAGAAACCTTAAGATGCCTTCCTCCATGCTCTACCTGTGCCAGATGTGCCCTCCCTCCTGAACGTTCATCAGTCTCCCACAACTGATGCTGGAACCAAGGGTTCTACACCTGAGCCCCAGAGGGACATTTTATATCCAATGTCACTACCTTCCAGGCTCAGATCCTCAAGAGAGGAAATCTTGGCCACATTAGCTTCTTGCATCCTGGTTGTGATGAAGTAGCTGACATAAACAGCTTAAGCAATACAGGATTTATTTGGGCTCACAATTCAAGGGAATAATCCACCATGGCAGAAAAGTTGTATCAAAAAAAGGTGTGAGGACTGTGAGGTCGTGCTGCATATAGTCAGGGGGCAGAGAGAGGTGAACGCTGGAGCTCACCTTGCCTTGTTCTTAACATTCATTCCTGTACCTCATGCCTCTGAGTGGCTCATGGATGGTGTCACTCACAGCCAAGATTGTTCTCCCCGCCTTAATTTACCTGATCTAATAATTTCCCCATAGACCTGACTGAGGATTTTTTTGTTTTGTTTTGTTTTTTGTTCAAGTTGACAATCAATATGAGCCATTAAATCCAAAGTTTGCTCCTTGATTGGCAAGATCATAGGACACAGGCTGACCTATGACTTCTGCTTGCATATCTTCACAGCCAGATTGGACTGTGCTGGACAGAATCCTTATACAAAATGTGTGTACAGAGACCCATGGGTATGTCTTCAGCAGGGGTGATAGCTATGGACATTCCCTTGCAGGGTCCTGGAATTGCAGACAGGGTAACAAATATCATATCCAACATAGCTGAAAGGGAGCTCCTGACTCCTGAGCCCTAGGCACACTGTCAGTTCCATTCCAAGCAGTTCAGATACACTTGCCCTTCCAATCTAACCTGCAACCACATAGAGTGGTCTAGTTTCTCCATGGTATCATGGGAAAACACTCCTCATGTAGCAATTTGGGGATGAAAAGTTTTATTTGGCTCTCACTTCTGGGTCATAGTCATTCACTGAGAGGAATCAAGGTGGGATCCACGGAGGAAGCACTGCTCACTGGCTTTCTTACACAAGGGCCAGATGTGGGCACTTAGAACAAAGACCAGAGGCAGGAAAGCCATGTTCTGGAGGAACCTGTGTCTACATGATCATGCAGGGATGATAAAGAAGGAACTGAAAAGTGCTGCAGTTAAGGAAGGGGATTCCTCAGCAGGGTGTGTGTGTGTGTGTGTGTGTTTGAATATGTGTGTGCATGCATGTGTATGTGTGTTTCTTTTTTCTTTCTTTCCTTCTTTTAGAATTAATGCTGAAGAGATGGCTCAGCAGCTAAGAGCACTGTTCCTGAAGAGCTTCTGTTCTTTGTAACCATATGGCATCTCACACCTATAAATCCAGTTCCAGAAGATATGATGCCTTCTGGCCTTCATGGGCAGACACATGATGCACAAACATATACTTAAGTGTACACACACACACACATGCATAGAGATATACTTAGGAGCATAGCACACACACACACATATGATTCACAAACATATACTTAGGTAAGCACACATATATGATGCACAGACATATACTTAGGTGCACACACACACATACACACATGATGCACAGACACATACTTAGGTACACACAAATAAATATTTAAAAAAATAAGAAACATTTCAACTTGATTGTTGGGATATGGATTTATTTTTTCTTCATATTTTGACTGTTGATGTTCTAAAAATTAAGGTAATGTTTGGACATTGATTCATTCAAAAATTATTGTTAAATTTAGGTTATTATATTATAGAGGTTTGCTTTAGATTGTGTTTTAAATTTTTGTTATTATTTTTAATTAAAATATAATTTCTCCTTTCTTTCCTCTCATCCTTCCTATGTTCTCCTCCTTGTTCTCTCTTGAAATCCTGGCTTTTTTCTTCAATTGTTATTATTAAATATATATGTGTGAATATATGGAGCTAAATATATAAGCATAACCTACTCAGTCTGTTTAGAGTCACTTGTATGACTATAATTTCTGGGTTAACCACTTAGAATATGGATTTTTATTGTTCTTACTTTTTTCTTATAGTATTTCACAATATGGATTTTAAATGATGTAATATTCAAATAAAGCGTGCACATCCTCCTGGAAAATAACCACTAAAAGAGGAAATGAAAACCCACAGCAGTACGGAGATGACTAGCTGTGTGGAAGCATAGTATCTAAAGACTTTTTATCGAACTCTGTGGGAAGCACTGTTAACTTCTCTATAGAGAAGCACTGAATTATCTGAAACCCTAACTCTGGACAGCTCCCCAACCCCATGCAGCTGCTCACACCTTGCACTTACAAGCAGCCCCCTTTGCTTTCTGGATGATGTCAGGGTTTTAAAGGAAAGCTCCAAGTTTCTCACTTCATAATGTGAAGTGAAGATCACCCTGGGATGAGGGCCATGCTCGGCACTCAAGTTCCTTGGGGCCTGTAGTGAGATGGTCCAGGTGTGGTCACAGAGGTTGAGAGGTGAGGGATCTGTTTCTCAGCCTTTTCCTGCTGTCTTCCAGGAGGATCCTCCTACAGGGAAATTTATTTCATCCTGGACCTTCTTCCTTCTCAGGCTTTTGACACTCAACTATCACATGTGACTCTCAGTGTGTGTGAAAGTCTTGGACACATGGGAGAAGAGGGAGCATTGTGTTCTCCAGGCACTACTCACCTCACTCAATCTTAGCAGGAAGAAAAATGCTGTAGCAGGCAGTGTTGGCTCAGACCTGCCACTGTGCCTTTAAGAACGTAGCTCTTCCTCTGCAACTCTCCTCATAATTCTTTCCATAACCCAGGAAACCCAAAATCCCCTCAATCACTTTTACATGTCTCTTTCTCTAAGCTATCAAGGCATTGTGAGCCTATATTAATGCAAGGAGAGCAGTGTAATGACGATTTATTCTGCTTAGAATACATGTCAGTATTCTGGGAAAGCACAGAAGCCCACTGAAAACTTCCAGGTTCAAGTAAAAGTGCCAAAGTCCTGAAACCTGAATGGTGAGAAGAGGCTCCACCTGCAGCTGCCTCAGGCTTGCAGCAGCCAGGGCCATGGAGACCCTCTTCCTCATTCTCAGGGTGATTTGGATTTTGAGAAGAACAGGAAGGAGTCAGGAAGCTGTGAGGACCTGGAAGGGGACCTGATGAATGGTAGGCCAAAAGGACTATGACTGAGTCAATGAACCTGCTGAGAGCCTGTCCCTTGGCTGAGAGGTCTCACTGTTCTATCCTTACTCTAGAATAATTTACCAACTTAAACACTTTTTGGAGGGTGGCTTGGCACAGAGACCTGGTGTCTGGTTATGGCCCCTGATCTAGATTTGAGCAAGTCACTTACTTCATGGAAGCATCATGATTAACAACATTTGCCTATGAGTGGAGCTAATCTCTACTTACAGACACTGTGTGAAAATACAAGACCACTCATTCAAATAACCTGGAGTAATTAGGCTGCTCTAAGCTAGAGGCTAGACACTCAGAGGGCATCAACAAACACCCGTGAACATCTGGGGCTCATGACAAGCGTCACTGGTCAAGTCCCTTGTCAGCTTTCATTCTGGTTATTAGTTTGCATTCTTTCTGTCTCTAGTCCTTCCCCCTCTCCTCTCCTCCTCTCCTCTCTCCCCTCCCCTTCCCTCCTCTCTCCGTTTTCTTTTTTTCTAAATAGCTCATGCTCTTGGATGTTTATAAGTAGATGAAATCTGCTGATCTATTCTTGGGTCTCATGTGGGACAAAAACAAGGAAACTAGATTCCAGACAAAACTTTACCAAAATCCAGCTTTGTTACCATAAAAACAACTTGGTTTCACATCCCCATGTGTAAATTTAGTTAGAGTCCATGATCCCCAAGGCTCCTTCTAGCTTCAAAAAGAGCAGTTTTGTGTATTCACAAGATTACCACCTTGTTGTGAGTGGTTGGCCATGTGCCTATGAGCTGACCCATGCTCCGGATGAGCTGTGAGTTCCTGCACTGGGTAAGGACAGACTCCTTCATGCTGTCTTCTTCTGCAATTAGATCCCCTTTCTACTGTTTCCTGTTATCTCAATTGACTTTCTAACATATCAAACATTTTTCAAGGCAGAAATTGGGCAGTATAGTCTACATAGTATTATCTGGATTATGAAAAGCCACTGGCCACAAGGGGTTTGGATTTCCATTTCAACATCCCAAAATATCTCTTCAATTTCATCTCTATCATGTATGTTTAGTTGTTAATTATTAATTGACCAAATGGCTAATTTATCTTTTTAGTGTCATGAAAAAAATTTATCCCTCATCAGAACAGTGTGTTCATTCCAGATAATAAGGTTTTTGTTGTTTTTATATAGAAAGGAAAGGCCAAAGGCCAAGTTTATACACTTTAGAGCTTAATTTATAGTACAGATATACTTACTTTAACAGCTGCAGTACCAGTAGTGGCAACAAATACTGAAAGTTACTAACAGATCGTTTTTTATTAACGTTGAGTGAAATTCAGCAATGAGCGTGAGAGGAAGCAATGTATGCACGATATACTAGCTTTAAGTTGGTAATGTATCATTATACATGTGTGTTTCAAGCCAAGCTCTGTCACATTTTGTCGGTGACCCTGTGCCTCAGTTTCCCCCAGTGTCAAGGGAAGATAGTGATAATTCAGTGAATTAATAATGGTAAGATGTTTAGAACAGTGTCTGTCAGGGGAAAGGTATTTTATAATTAGGGTTTCTTTTTAAGCAAGGAATCAAAGAGAATAAGTCATGTTCAAAATGGGTTGAAAAGAGCCAGTGAACAGGAGACAGCGAGGGAGCTATAGGAGAAGTATGGTTGTACTAGAAATGACAGGAGAGAATTCCAGAAGTCTCCTCTCAGAGCTCTGCAAAGCATGAAGCTAATGTTTGTACTGGCCTCAGTGTAGACTGTCCTGGCCCTGAGCTGCCAGGAGTAGGCAAGTGGATGGAATAAGTCAGTTAACTGATGAGCACACAGACAGAGCCCTCTAACGACAGCACCTCACAGACAGAGGCAGTGCAAATAGAGGGGTCAGTCACCCCCAGTCAAACCTCCAGCAGCCACGGGGTTCAGAGGACACCACCAGAGAAGATTCAGTACCAGCTGCATTAAGGTATCCGCAAGTGGCTTACGGTATGTCAACACAGTCACTACAAGGAACCTCACTTTGGGTAGACAGCGTTCAGTATTTCATCTGGATTCTTAAAAACTGCCCCTGATATGTCTTTGTGAGTTACAGTTTTTCCTATTTGCTCTATATTGCATATAAGACATCCACAAAACTCTACCAGATAATGTCTAGAAATATCACTTTCAGATAAGTGGTAAGGTACACTTTTAACTGAAAACTTTGGGCTCTTATACTCTGAGTGAACTGAGTAGATTACACTTGGCCATCCTATGAGCTTACCCAAAGCCAAAGTGAAGTCTTTGGGCAGCTCAAAGGCTGAGCTCCACGCGGAGAGCTGAAGTGTCTGAGAGGCCCCTTTGCAGCTTCCCATACCATTTGGGAGGAGCTGCAGGAGACATTTGAGGAGTTAAACACAAAATGATATTAAAATCAAGAGTCTGATAGCATGGATGTAGGGTAGGCTTAAGGGGAATGTTTCCATCTACCATTCCAGACTGGCCATACACTTCTAGTCTCCTGCCTTTACCTGCCTCTGCCTCCCAAGTGCCAATGAACTTTTAAATACCGCTTCTCAGCATAGTCTAAAAGCTTAGCCCCTGGCTAAGAGGAATGGATCACAGGTGGTCAGAGAAGGCTGCTTTTCACAGGACACCTTTCCAAGAGTACCCTATCCATGCAGTGACAGCCCTCCCATTTACAGTAAGCAAAGTTTGCCAAACGGTACATCTGGCGCTGGCTGGTGGCTTGCTTCCTTTCCAGAGTTCTTCCTGTTCCTGCACATGCCTCACCTTGTGAGGAGTGGAGCAGGGGTGGAATGGAGCTCAGAGGCAAGACAAGGATCCACAGGGATGCTGGAGCAACTTGGTAGCACTTTGAGTACCTTAGGTGCCCTACGGCTCTATCTGGTTGCAACAAAAAACAAAAGGTCTTTAGAGCTTATTGATGTTTGCCTTGGAAATGGTATAGAGGATGTGTTTGAGAGAAGAAAAATGTGGATGATAAGCCATCACCAGGAAATTGTTATTGGGTTAAACCATCTATCAAACTATAGAACCATTCAATAACCAGACTTATTTCTGTGGTAGTTTACAGCAGAATTGGGAAGTGAAAGCTTTTATCCATTCTCCATCACTCATGATCACACCAATGCTCTCTGTCCCAAGAAATGAGGTACACATGTTACAACTGACAAGCTAACACTAACACCTCACTGTTCCAAGTTCATGGCTTGTATTAGGTGCATGTTTGGTCCATGAGCTGTAGGCCTGAATGGATGGACAGGTACTGGTACATACTGTCTCAGCCCCACACAGCAATGTTGTTCTGATGTTTGATACCAGATTCTGAAACTTTGCCTACTGCTAAAGTGTAGCCAACAAATGTAGCAAACACAAGTGTGTTTACATCATGGAACAAGGACCCATTAGCCTACTGGCATCAGAAGGATTCCGAGGCTGGCTAACACCAGAACCCATCCCAACCAGATGGGATTTCTTCAGCTACAAGAATAAAGGGGGTTCTGAGGGCCTGGCAGAAGAAATGGGAAACCATGTTTGTTCCCAAGTCACTCCTAACCCAGAGTTGTGTTTGAGTGAAAAGTGTCACTAATATCCTGCTGTCTCTGAAATTGTAAGAAAAACATGTCACATCCCAGGTATCCAGACATACTTTTCTGCCAAACTCACCCATTTCCTGAAGCTGGCAGTTTCCTTCACCCAGCCGGTGTTCATTTGACAAGCTAAGCAATATCATGTGTTTCCCACAGGTATGCTGCCCTAGCTGGTCCTGACGACTTTATTGAGAATAAGCCAACATTCTGGGCAGCAAAACAATTTCATATTTCATTCTTCTTTTCCTTGTAAGAAAATTAAAGAGAAATATGTTTTCAGCATGAGAAGTCTTTTCTTTCTTAGTTTCTCAGCAGCATCCTGTGAATTAGGCTGCATTTTGGCACTGCTGTTAAGAGTAGGTGCTTGGGATCAATTCAGCAGCATCGTTTATGCCATAAACCCTTACTGTCATGATCTGAAGGTCATAGACACAGCAGCAAATAAAAGCAGACAGTCCCTTCCTGTGTTAACTTTCTTCCTTAGACAATACCAAACAAATACTTACAAAGCCCATTGATAATCCAACAACAAATTCCTGAAGAGACTAAGAGCAAGCATTAAATAATGAAAAAGTCATGCACAGTGCCACAAAGAAGCAAGTTTTCAAGTCAAGATCTATAGGATGAGTAGGAGTTAGCCAGCTAATGGGGGCATGGATGAACCAATAGATCCAAAGAGCCTGAGAGGAAAGAGGATGACTCCATTCATACCACTCAGGATAGCTAGTGGTCGCTGAGGATAGTGGAGCAGAGGGGAGTTTAAAATGAGGCTAGTCTTTCAGCTAGAGGCTAAACCAACTTGTTGATGTCTAGTTAAGAATTCTTGTCTTTTCCTAAGAGTGATCAGAAGTGATGAAAAATTATAAGCTGGAAGGAGCAGACTTTAGATCACTGTATTGCATGCATTTTGACTCAGGACTGAACGAGTGCTGAGGTCGCCACTGTGTAGATTTAGAAGTCATTTCAGATGTAGACTTGGAGGAAGTAGAATGTGAGTCTCAAGCTTTCAGCACAACGGTAGGAGTGTGATGGTTTCGGGAAGATAATCTAAAGCATATTTCTTCTTCTCTCATGACCTGTGTGCGTCTATGTATGAACTTTGGTTTTCTTGCAACATTTTTGAGGGAACAGCATCTGATGAAGGGAGCCAAATTGAGTAGCTCTGTCCTCTGACACCTCTGTCTGTTCACAGATCAGGGACCACACGAACTATGCTTCCAGCTCCGCCTCCTTGCCCTGCCCAGGTTCCTCAGCTCTGATGTGGAGCGACCAGCTAGAAAGGTGAGATGGAAAGGCTGACTGCTTGACAGAGAGGCTTCCTAGCCCTTGGCTCAGGTTTCAACAATGCTACCAAGGTGAAAATATCTCTGAGAATTAAAATGTGTACTAAGAGCTGGGGAGATGGGTCAGCCTGTTAGTGCTTGCCTCAAGCATGAGAACCTTCGTTCCACCAGTAGAACCCATGTCAAAAGACAGGTGTGATGTGCACCCATAATCTCAGTGATGGAGAGATGATGGGGGAGACAGGGGAATCCCTGGAGTTCACTGGAATCCCTGGCCTACATGGTCAAGTTCCAGGGTCAAGTCTCCAATGGAAGACACTATCTCAATGAAAGAGTGAAAGTTACTTGAGGACCAGCACTCAAGATTGTCCACTGACCCCTGTAACACCCCCACTCATGCATGCATACACAAATGCTCTTGCACACACACCTGAACATTATCACACTCATCTTAATCCAGAAAAATAAAACTCTTTAAACATTTCCTTTCACTGAGGGCCAGCTGAGACTGGTTCCAGCTTGGTCTGGTGACAAATCAGTTCCTCTACCATGTAACTGAGTGTTCATAATAAGATGTATAAGTGTCTTATGACTGAGTCAGTGTCTTAATTAGACACCAGAACCCAATTTACTTTTTTTTTTTTTTTTGCCACATGGCCAGCTCACTCTCAGTTCCTCTTTGGATTTGATTTGGTTGGTAGGAACTGTGTTCTTTGGAGAATGAGCACTCTGGAAAACAGCACAATGAAGACTGAAATTACTTAAATGTAGAGCATCAGTTCTTTCCCAGAACTGTCTTCACTGTGTCTGTTAGGGACTCCAGAGGCACAGGTAGACTGAATGAAGTCTGCCAGCTTGATTCTGGCCCATAGCCCATATCCAAAAACGAGGATACAAAGGAAAGGGTTCCATTGTTTTCAGTGACAGCACACTTGGTTTATTAAGTAAGTCAAAAGCCAGTGTGCTTATTTAATCCTCTGGTTTTCCAGGTGTGAAAATACCTCTTCTCAGTCCACAGTGTTACTATGAATGTGGATATTCAAGAGTTTAATGTTTTTGCCAGTTATCACCTCCTGGTTGTGATGATGGAGAGTCACTTCAGTTCTTCAGGGAAAGAAACTGAATATGTTTTTTCTATGAAGTTGGAAACTAGACTGGCAAAAATATGCTGGTAGACTCTGGAAGAGCTTAAAAATCACAAGACTGGAGATGCTGGGGTAGCTCAGTGGTTCAGAGCAAGGGTACCTCTTGTAATGGACCTGGGTTGAGTTCTCAGCATCCATGTTAGGGGACTTACAACTGCCTGTAATTCTAGCTTCAGGGATCTGACTCTCTCGTCATACTTATGCATGTGCACAAGAACACAAATACACACTCCACATACACATATGCACACACACACACAAACTAAACTAAATATTTCTAACTAAATGTCATGAAACCAACATAATTTTTACACAAGTGACATTTATACTCCATGTTCTATATTTAGTATCTGTGAGATCAAATGTGCTATCCTGGGCACATTGTGGCTCTCCATTGTTACATAGCATGAAGGGAAGATAGAGGATAACTTATTTCTGTTTTATTGTTGTTGTTAGTTTCACCCTAACGCTTTTTAAAAAATCATATATTTTTTTAGTGTGTTTATGGCTGCACATGTGGTTCTGTGAGTGTATCTGCAAGGTTTTTAAAAAATGATTTGTTAGTTATGTGTCTGTGCATGTGTCTGTGTAAGTATATATACAAGTGTGTGTGTGTGCATGTGTGTATGTGCATGTATGTGTGTGTGCAAGTTTGTGTGTGCATGTTTGTATGTGTGTTGCTATTTGTGTGTGCATGTGTCATGTATGTGTGTATGTGTCTGTGTGTGCCTATGTGAGTGCAGATGCCTGCAGAGGTTAGTAGAGGGCAAAAGATCCCCTGGAGCTGCAGTTACAGGTGATTATGAGGTGCCCAATAACAGAGCTGGGAACTGACTGAATTCAGATCTTCTGCAATAGCAGAAAATGCTCTTAACTGCTGAGCCATCTCATTAGCCTATCTCTGTACATTCTAAAAAGTCTGTTTGGTACATTTATTGCATGCATTTTTAGGCACATATTACATGTGCTTTGAAAAAATATTGTTCTTGTTTCTTTAATGTAGAATATAAACTTGTAAGACTATTTGGAAGTATTTTAGAAAGTTAACATATTATGTACAGAAGAGTTTATCAAGGAACACACAGCAGCTACCTCAACCACGATCTGCAATCACCCTGGGTACCATGGCAAGTACCTACACTGTAATTGCAAGACAGAATGTGGAGGAGTTTGTTGTTGCTGTTTTGTTTAGTTGATGTAGTTTGTTGGTGCTGTAGTTAGTTAGTTAGCTAGCTAGCTAGTTAGTTAGTTAGTTAGTTAGTTAATTAGTTAGTTAGTTTGACAGGGTCTTCTTCAGCCCTGGCCAGCCTCAAACTTTATGGAGCCAAGGGTTGCCTTGAACTCCGGATTCTCTTCTCTCAGCCTCCCGAGTGCTGGAAATACAGACATCACACTCAGCTATGAGATTGCTGCTTCTTACGCTTACATTTTCTTTCAGCTTAAGAAGACATTCAAGGAGTGTGTGACGTGTGATCTATAATGCCCTCGAAAACCACATACAGTCAAAATTCCTTCTAAAAACAATTAGAGATTTGAAATTCTGTCAGTGAGAGTCTCTGAGCTGCTTCACTCTAACTAGCACTGGCACATTACCTTATCTAGCAGAAGACTTTGTTGGATTGATGGGAGGTTGCATTTTATGGGATATTCAATGACACTGTTCTTGCTTTTAAAAATCACAATTATATACTTATTGGGACTTGTGTGCTAAAACTGTATTTGATGTACCTATAATTGGATTTATTTATAAAACACACCTAATTTCTACACAAGTGTTTTGTCCATATATGACATATGGGGTTTCTTATTTATGTGCTACTTTTAATTTATATACAAATACATTAACAATCATTCCTACTATACTTACAGTTCTTTCTCTGTTTTAACAGATGAAGAACAACCTGAAGTGGATGTTCATTGCAGTACCTGCTTCCCTGGGTCTGAGAATTTCTTCCCCCAGGGAAGGATAACTGAATCATTTTGGATGATATCTTCTTTTGGACTCATATCTTAAGTTTTCCTTGCCATTAAACACACTGAGACAAGCTGTCTTATGATAATCTGAAGGTCTAGCCATTAGCTGATTCCTGTGAAGGACTGAGACTCTGCACTTGAGAAGGGGGGCAAGACTGCATAGAGCAGCACAGAGAGACTCAGTGCAGAAGTGTCTCCATCTCCGGCTTCCAGAAACTTTATGGACATGGACACCTTCATGCGTTTGATAGTCTGATTCTACTACATAGATCTGAAGAAGCAGCATAACTTTTTAACAGTGAAGTATCAACGTGTTGAGAACACATGTCCATCTAACAAGCCATGAGCTAAACAAGACAAAAAAAGCCTATATGAGAAAGCAGGAGAGGTTGTGCAAAGTGTGTTTGTGCCAAGCAGGTATAGAGCACCACAGAGTTATGTCCTTCTCAGTGAGAATGGGAAATAAGGTTTCTAATTTAATTCTAATTACTGGCCCCTCGGTAATTCAGGAATCATGCCATTGTTTCTCTGTTTTTAAAGGGAGAAGTTTAGCTAAAGACACATTCCATGTGTCACTAATGGTTCCAAAGCCAGGTGACTAAATGTTCAGTTAGGGCTGTTAAAAGGAAAGCCAACGAATTATCATTCCAGTTAAATATCATTTTTTAAATTACTATCTACTTATGATTTCTCATAATTTGTGCTCAGGCAGCACAATAAAAAAAGGGGGGTCAAAATTACTAAGTGACAGTTATTCTACATCTAAGTCTGTGACTTTTTTATGAAATAAAATGATTTTGTGTTGAAATAGTGGACTTTGAAAAATATTTGAGTTATTTCATAGCTTCCATCTGGTACATGCTTACATGCTTGTGAATCTGACAACCTGTTCTTCCTTCTTCCACCTTCCCTCCTGACTCCCCTCCTGTCCCCAGTTCAGCCCTTAATTCCTCAGATATTCAGTATCTGCTTAGGCACCACTATGTCACACTGTCACTTTTCTGGGATCTGTAGTTTCATCCAGAACCAGGATCCCATTCTCAGTCCACCCACCTATAACTGAATGACACCTTCTGTAAATCAGCTGTCAATTCCCACTGCTCTATTTTGAATCCATTTCCTTCTCAGATTTAAGTTCAGTGATCATTACTGAGCACGGGGTAAAGACCACCATTCAGAGGAATGCCCACTCACCTCTGTGGGTATCGAACTGTCATCTGCTATTTCATCGACACAAGAGAGGGCCCTGAACAATATTCTCCACAAGTCTCATCACTAAGATTTGCTGCAGTGACATACCACTGATAGGACCAGGTGATATAGCAGTCACATAGCCTTTGATGAAAAGTTGGATTGACTCTCCATTCACCATGCATAGGCCCTGTGCCCTTGAGAAAGCTTTTGCACGTCCCACTGGATCTTGAACCCATCTATGAGATGAAAACCGAGTTCCCCTTAAGGTTGTTGTCACGATATCTTGGAAGTGTATGCAATGCACTAGATACCAGATAGGCATGACAGTGATTAAGTCTTGGTTTAGAATTATTTCCAAGTACTCGATATGAGCTTTCAGTTCAACTTCAGACTGACTTCCTTACTGCATGGGGTTGAATGTCAAGGGCAGAGCCCACTTCTTATGCATGTATTGTTATCTGTAAGACCTTGACAACAGAACTTCAGACTTTCCACCTGTTCTCACCTTGTCTTAGGCCTCAAACAATTCACACCTCTGTGTGTCCTCGCCTGTACCCCCATCCTGACATTACGTGGGGCCCATGGTATTACATCACACTGTTCCTTAAGCACTTTCACTGAATATATCTTTTTCCCCTGAAAAACAATGTCTAGAGCCCTTTCTCATATATATATATATATATATATATATATATATATATATATATATATTCCAATCTCCTAGCACCATGTTGTCGTGTTTGACACCTAGAAAGTTACTATTCAATAGTAAATTATAAGCAGGGGTGACATTTATATACAGGATTCCTGGTTTATAATAGGAAGGAATTTGGTGGGCAGCTGCTCCCATATTACCATTCAGCTGAGGAAGTTTCATGTTAACTTTCTGATTTAAATGCATCTGTATCCAAGCAAACTAGCTCAATGCAATAATGTAAACCTCCTTTTGCAAAAGCAATAATATTGCGGTAACTGGAAACGCTTGACAAAGGTGATTCTCAGACACCAGACTGGCCCTCTTGTGATTCATCTGAACTCTGATGAGAGAAAGTGTGTGTCTGTGTAAAACACTTATGGTGCTGTTTTCAAAACAGGGTTTTGTTTTCAGTGTAGTTTTAGGTTTTCAGCAAAACTGAATGGAATTCAAAGGATACATTGGCATTTAGTTCAGAGAAATCACTACTGCTGACTGGATTCACCTGAAATGCTGATTTCCTATAAAGTGCACTTGTGCTAGGATTCAGTGACATGTGAATTAAGTTTTAAGGTTGTCATCATCGGTATTAACAGTAAGGTTACATCAAGGGTTAATCCTCCAAATAAAGCAAGTTCCACCGATTAGTACCCTGGTGGAATTGATCAGTATGGTTAAACCAACTGTAAGACCAACCATAAAGCTTAGAGTTAAACACACAAAACTGTGAAACATTAATGTGCTAAGTGGATGTGCAGACATGCGTTCTTGTTCTTTTTCACATGTTTGTAGTGGATTCTTTATAATATATTATGTATTGGATGTATGTAAGATACTACATCCATTGTATGTATGGCTCTTTAAAATGTATTGCACATATGTAAGTTACTCTGTGTGACATGTTGCATGTTACATATGACTAATGTGTCCTGTGTAGTATATTGCATGTAATATATTCTGTGATGACTTCCTGCAGGACTACTACTGTCCTCTTGCATCAGCACAAACCAGTGTGAATGAAAACAAATAAAGCAAATGTCCACAAGGCTGCTTCTGCAGTATGAGGCCAGGATAACAGGAAAGTTTGACAAGCCTGCCATCAGAACCAGGCAGCAGAATGCAGCTGTGCTGTCTCTGGAAATTGGGCTTTCATTGGAAACTGTGTTTATTCCAGTCTTCACAGGATGAAAGAGAAAGGTAGATCCATTACTGTATACAGGTATGTGTAGATACATGACTTGCAGTTATTTAGAGTAGCTACAAAATGTATACTAATTCAGAGTTTAATTGGTCTGCTCTTTTTATTATGAATAAGAAAAGCCAAAAATTAAGAAAAACATGAACTGAAAGTTATAAGAAAATTATAGAATGTATTTAAAGTAACATTGCCTTTCCATACCCTCAATAGTTAGGAATGTGTCTGAGGCATATTAAGATAGCTGTCATAATGTGGGTGTCTTAAGGTTCTGTTCACTATGCTTTAGTTACTATCGCGACTTAACTATCTCTTGCTATCTTGAAACATTTGTGCATATGTGTTCCAGGAATCCCAGGTTTACTAAATGCTTTGTTGATTTTTAGTGTCTAGGTATACAATGTAGGTGAAAGTGGTTCTTGTTTCATCCAAGTCTTAAGGCATTGGTTCCATTATCTGATTTTTTATTTATATGAAAATGACTTGTGTGAAACCCATTCTCATAGCCTTTATAGCTGTTTTTTAATACTAGGCACATCATGAGTTTCCTGTGGACAGAACCTGTGCTTTACAAACCTTGTGATCCAATGGATCCAGCACTGCTGGAACCAAACATGCAGAAGTAACCAATAAAGACATAGTTGTCCACCATCTCACTGTAGCACATGTGAATGGTGCTGAAGACCTCCTGGGTTGTCACCCTCTGGCTTCCTGAATACCCAGCCCAGAATGATCTACAAGAACTGTGCTTTGGGTTTTGAATGAATAAGTTTATTCAGCACATAGCATGAGAAGGTAAGAGTACAGAGTGAGAAGCATATAGAGAGAAGCAGCTGACAGCAAAACATCAGACTCAGTGCTTGCAGCATCCAGCTAAGATGACTGGGGGAGCACAACTGAGACAGTAGGCAAAGGTAACATGATCATATTGGGGCTTACAAACACCCAGCAAAAGGAGACCGAGGGAGCCCTGCTGAAGCAGGCAGATGGAGTTCCCAAGTTCTCCTAGGCAAAGTAGCGAGTCCCTTTGGGTGAGATTTCCAAGTAGAACAGCAAATGAGATAAAGATCCTGTGATTAAACTGAATGCTTACAATAGCCATCAGACACCATGTGGGGAAGCTAGGGAAGCAGCTGGAGTTCCTAATTAGCTTTCTTTCAGTGAATGAGCTTCCCATTCCCACTGTAGACATTACCATATTATGGGATAAACAATATTAACCTTAGTTGGAAATGACATTTTTTAACTCTTTTTTTCTATTTTAAGAATTATTTACTGTATGTATATGAGTACACTATAGCTGTCTTCAGACATACCAGAAGAGGGCATCAGATGCCATTACAGATGGTTGTGAGCCACCATGTGGGTGCTAGGAATTGAACTCAGAACCTCTGGAAGAGCAGTCAGTGCTCTTAACCACAGAGACATCTCTCCAGCCCCGGAAATGACATTCTTAAGGGCACAGTTGTTTGTTTGTTTGTTTGTTTGTCTGTCTGTTTTTTAATACTTGAAACCATTGGCTGTTTTCCCCTCTCCTCGTTGCAGAGCCATGAATCAGCCTAACTCAGGACAGGGTGTGTTAGAAGACTCTTGACACAAACAAGCTTGAGTCTGTAGTGGACGGAGCAACTGGCTTATGCAGCCTGCTTCTGCATGAACATACAGCACATGACAACTTACCAATACAATGTGCATTACATATGCCCTCTTTGACCTTGGGCCATTGGGCCAGTCTTTAAGTTTGAGCACACGTCTTCTAGAAAGCAATCATAAATGTGTTTTAATACAGGGTGACTGTGCTTATAGAAAGTGAATAAATGCAAGTCTATGTGTAAGAGAACATTTACCTGGGTTTATGCCTTTCCATGGTTTTTCTTGCTTTTCCTTTTAGCCACAGAAGACAGAGGATACAAGGTATAGAAGATAAATTGAGCATCTAAGAGAATAAGAGAAAGGGCACATTTTAAAGGGATTTAGACTATAGGGTAGTGGTTTGTTTTCATAATTAAGCACATCAACTGTTGTCAATGAGTGTCAGTGTTTAATTCTTTGGTGAATGACAGTAATAGTTTTACATGGTTTGTTGATTTAACTTTTAGCGTAAATGCTAAATCCATTTCAGTGCCTTAGAGTTATACACGTAATATGTATAGAGCAATACTTTGGGAAAACAACCCAAATTTCCAGTAACATATTAATGCATAAGATATAATCACTGAAATAATCTGTCTGGGGAGTGCTGGGGAGGGGGGCTTGCTCTGGTAGTTGGGGGATGGAGGGGGATGTGCACAAAGTACCCATGTCACCAACATGTTAGCATGAAGTCAGGCAAAGGCTCCCAACATCAGTGAAAGGTTAAAGCCAGGAGGATGATAAAAATTGGAAGATTTAATCAACTGTGTCCTGATAATCTCTCTATAAATAACTATAAATAGCTCACAATAAATAGTTTAAAATAGTTCTATAAATAGCTCGCTGAGTGTTCTAAAGCAGGTAGGAAAGGCGCTGGCTGGGACTTGGGTGATAAAGGATATGAAACAGATTTTTAGGCAATATCAAATAAATGTCATACTAGGGAAATATGGGGGAAAGGTAGGTGGACTTGAGAAAAAGGAATAAAATAACAAACTCATCTGTTTTCCAGTGTTGGCTAAATATTCAGTTCAGCACAGTCCTCTCAGTTCTGTCTCCACCAGCAGGATCAACTCTGTCAGTTCTGTCTTCATCACCAGTAGAATCAACTCTGAGCCTCCCTCATCCCCCACCTGAATCACTCTGACATCCTTGTATACACCCTTGCAGCTTCATCAGGATTCAAGGAGGAAGAATGAAGCTCATCACTCAAGGGCCAATTGTTGTTTACAAAACCTACTTTAAAGATTGCTTGTAGGGTATAATGGATGTAGGAACGGAATAAAATTTCCAACATTTTATGACAGCCTGGGATGCAATTAAATAGATAATTCAAAAATGCATCTGACTTCAAAATACCTGGAACATTATTCCATAAAAATAAATAGTACACATTTCATAAATTTGTGGTAAAAAAGGTGTTTGTGCTGTTTATGTCATATTTTAAATGACCAAATTAAACTAAGACTATTCCATGCTTGGAAAGACAGGGAGCTCTAGAAATTCTTTGAGTTAAGTTTTAAGCTCAAGTTGATCTCAAAGCTTGAAGTGTCAGATTTATTCCTGAGAGTTTCCAAATTAGAGCCATGTACTTGTGTAGTGGCTGAAGTTTGAAGGGAAGCTGATGTTACATGCTTTAAGAAAGACAAAATTTGTAAGACCTTTTATACAAGGCTCTAAGTATGTGACTGTTCCTGGGAGCAGAGGCTGGAGAGACCCATTATTGTCTTCATTGCTCTAGTTTGTTAGGGATATAACCGACAACTCTGAGATTCTTCACAACTGAACTGCAATCACAGATCCAAGTCTCTTCTTGAGTTTGATCATCAAACATCAGCCCCTTTTAATGCCTCCAGCCTCCAAAATGAATTCCTGGGGACTTTGTGGCTTCTCGGAGCTACTGATAACCAACAGAAAGCTGTTCTCCATCTCTAGTGCGCAAACTGCTAATCTCATGTGACTTGTAGTTTGTGGCTGTAAATCTCTCAACACCATGTTTACAGATTCTGCTCCCTACTTCTACAGGGAAAATAGCATTTAGAAAAACATACACTGTGTTCTAAGTGTGGGTACAAGTGCTTCTAGGAAAATAATGACACTTGGGGCATATTTTTAAAGTTCTTTCTGTATCTATGTGTCCTTCTCTATTCTCAGTCACCATGGTGTTTGCCCAATGCCAGCTGGCAACAATCTGATAACAGGCTGAGCATAGTTAGGGTGGCAGCTGTCAGTCAGTGGCAGAGAATTTGTCTAGTATGTGCAAAGCCCTGGGGTCACTTTCCAGCATCACACACTGAAAAGTAAAAGATGAGCAAGTAAATTCTTCAAAATGGCCTTCCCCGAAGTTTGCAGAGGCTGCATATGCCAGTGCTGTGGAAAACACACCTTTAGATGCTACAACAAGACCCAGTCAAGATCCTTCCTGTGTGGGTTGTTGGAAATGATTCCCTCTCTCTCTTCTTCCCTCATGTGTCCTCTCCTTTTCCTTTCCATATCCCTTTCTCACTCTCTTTCTTTCTTTGAGTCTGTTCTATATTACTTGGAAATAGAAACCAGAGACTCTAAAATCACATGGTGTGGATCTTTTAAATTGCATTGAACAGATGATGCTTCCTGTCCACTCTCTTTCTCTAGTTGTTGCCTTTCAAGATTACTACTGGAAACTTCCATTTCAGGATCTGTCTTTACCTTGGGGGATCCATTTACTCTCCCAAGGTCAGTACATGATCAAATTAGAATTCAAATCCACTTGCCTGGCATCAAATTTTGTCTTTCTATCTGCCTGTTTCAAGACAGAGTCTCACTATGTAACTCAGGCCCATGAACTCAAGATTCTCTGATCCAGCCCCTGGGTACTGAGACCACAGGGTTGCACTCCCATGCTCCAGCCTAAATCCTGGTTTGAATGTAACTTTCAAAATGTTACTATTATTTAGAACTTGCTAACTTTTAATTAGTCTTGATGTCACTTTACTTCCTGCCTTAAGGCTGTTAGGAATTGCATTAGTCATAAGAACACACTGATAGTTTCTTAAAGATGTGATATTTTGAACAGATTTCTCCATTTCTGTATTCCTTCTTATAGGCATAGGTAAGGATATTCTTGGCCATAATATAGATCTCTCTGGACACCACCACCTTCACATCATTTTAAGAGATTATTTTTAGTTTATTTTTTCCCTTTCATTCTTTTTTTTTCCAGTCATTGGATAAATATAGAAAACAGAATTATACTTTCCCACTACATGACTAACCAGAACTGTCTTCGCTCTCTGAGAGTGAGATATTGCCTAGACAATATTGAATTTTCTTGTCTAGACACACACAAAAAAATTCAATAGTAAGGGGAGAAGGGATAATTAGATTGATACCAGAGGTACTATACTAGTTTTGGGTCTGAACTTCTCCACTTATTCTATATGAGGTGGGTGATTTAAACGCCTGGAGCTGCCATCCATTTTCCTCCAGCAGAAATCTCATGACCTCTGAAGATGGCTGTGGGGATCAATGTGAAGATCAGCTGAGGCTTTGTCACCTCTCAGGAGCTCCTCAGACACAAGGCAATAGTACCCTCTCCCCTTATGGCTCCCTGGAGTCCCTGTCAACTTCTCATGGCACTTACAGCAGATGCACCAAGTTTTCTTAAATCTTTTCTAAAGCCTGCCTCAAAAGACCTACACAGTTGAGCGTCTTGACACCGTTTTACAAGAAGACTCAGCTCATAGGGCAAGGGATACACAAGGACCACCAGGACCACTCAAATGTAACACTCAAATGTAAACGAATCCTCTCTTTTTGTCAGTGTAGCATTCCTTCATCTGGAAATCTATGTGTCCTTCTTATCCTGAATGTGAAGGGGTCTGTGCCTGTTAAGGCCAGGTTATAAGAGACAGAGACGATAACACACACAACAAAACTGAAATCTTCTTGTTGTTGAATGATGTAGGTCCTCAGGTCCTACATGAACATGTCCTGGGACTAGGCTGGGACTGGGACAGGATAAAGTCACATAAGAAGAGCTTCAAATATCACTAGATGTCCTCACATGGCAAGGGGGAGACTCCAGAGTGGTTCAGCAACATATCCACCCACTGTACCCTGCCAACTTGAGAGGAAGTCTGTGCCAAGTGAGAAAGAGGAAAAGAAGAAATGCAATGTTCTGAGCAGTGTGAACCCAGACCCTAATGTCATCAGAAACACAAAATAAAGACAACCAGCACAGTGATGGCTGCACTTCACACAAGCAGGTTCCGTTTTCCTGGCTAAAACTCCAAGCCCACTTACCTTAAGGCTAAGTGACTTGGCGAAGGGCAGCTTATCAGCAACCATGGCTGTTTTAAACAGGGGAAAATCTGGGAATATTTTAGCAAAGATGTAAAAACAAGTTGGTTACTTATGACTCAGTTCAGGCCTGGAGTAGTAGCAGCATGGGTTCAGAATTGCCAAGACATCTGCTCCAGGCAGGGGGAAAATGTTCAGATACAGGGTGATGCTGCAGCCTCAACTGGAAGAAGTATCGGGTACACTTATTTGGTGTAGAAGAAGTGTACCTGGAGTACTTGGGCCATTTGGTGACCCTTCCAATAAAACAAGGCTGTGTGTTCTTAAACCAAGTATCTAATCTTAGGGGTTGGATATAGCATATTCTGACTCCAAATCTTGCAGTTACAAAATACTTATTTCTAAAATTCTATAAAACCCAGGTTGACCTTTAATTGCAAAGATGTCACCATCATGTGTTGTCATAGAAACTGTTGTCCCAGAAGTGATGTCATTTAAATGAATCTCATCCAGAATGGTGAAGGTTTCTTTTCAAATGAACACTAGTTCCTCTATCTGAAGAGGAAGACTCCAAAATAATGTGGGTGACAAATGAAAAGTTTAGCAAGAGTGTATGACACTTCTCACCCTTCCAACTCACAAGCTTCTCACCATAAACTCATTAAGTAAAGTTTCCCCACCCTTAAGGGGAAGCAGATGCTACATTGGCAATCACTGTTTTCCAACACAATCAAATTTAAAGCATGAAAGCAAACCAAACATCACAAGATCACAAGCTGGCATCTGTTCCACAGAGAGCTAAAACATGTACATTTCATAAGTATGGCTCATCTTCTGGATATAACACCTGATAAGTCCTAATGGTTTATGCTGTTTATTAATTTTTTCTCTTTGTAAATCAGGACCGTACTAATGAGTTGATTCTGATGTGTGTGAAATGGATGAAATGTTAACCTTTTGTTGCAAGCTTAATTTTTTTTTTACCAGAATTTTAATTGCATTTCTGGTTTTTTTCTGAATTTTTATTACAGCTTCTTCAACTTATATATTCATATCTTAGTCACATTAAACAGTGATGGAAAGTATTGACAAGCTGACTCAAATCCAACTTGCTCAGATTAGAGTGTGCCAGTGCCAGCAAAACTCTTTGGCAAGTCTCAGGACCAATGTCCTTGGCAGTTCTTCAAATCTAACATCCACCATGGCCATTACCATCCACCCACTACATGATTCCCCTCAGATCATCCCTCAGCCACCCCCACTGGAGTCTCCAGTCACTGGAACAGTATTCCTATCTCCCCAGGGTCTCAATTCTGGTTTTATAGGACATTTTGAGAGGAGGCACATAATCTCTTTGGACAACTTAGAGGTATGGTATTTGTTTAATACTGGTTAGCTATTCATATAATTTAACATCAGAAAACAATTTGGGGTAGAAGGGGTGGTGGGACTATTTTGTACATAGGACATTATGAAACACTTCAAAAGGGAAGACAGTTGAACCCTGGGGACTGAGGCTATTCTCAGGATTTTGCAAGAATTCAATCTTCTGTATTTCTATTCTGTGTATGTTCGTGTGTGTGTGTGTGTGTGTGTGTGTGTGTGTGTGTGCCTGTGTGTGTCAATGTGCCTGTGTGTGTATGTGTGTGTGTGTGTGTGTGTGCACAATTCTCCCACATGGAGAACTTTTCTCTCCACCCTTCATCCCATACAATAGACCAGCTTCACAGATAAACTAGAGATGCATTTGAAGTTACTCTGAGAAAATGTTTCAGTCCAAGCATGAAGCTCTAGCCACAGTTGTACTGTTCTATTGGGCTGTGCAGTCCTGTAGCTTTTGTTATGACCACAGCTGGCTCCCATGGTATAGAATCATTAGCAGAGCCCCAGCTGAGTTCTAAAAAAAAAAACATAAAAGAGTTGGGGTGCCCATGACAGCACTTAGAAGACATCTAAAATAACATCTCAGTCTGCTATATTTGAGTGAAGGACTTCTCAAGGACAGAGAAAACCACTCTGAAAATCAATAAAGTACAGCAAGTCTGGAAAAACAAGACATGTGACCATCACACTTGAGTCCTGGAGACAAGCAGGACCCCAGCCAAAAGAGCTAGGGGTAGGTCTGGGAAAGTCAAGGAGAAAACCGATAACAGAAGCTCAGGTGTGCAAACAGCCTTAGATTAGACTTGCTGGTAAGCAAAACTGGCCCACCCATGAGCTCCTACTTGATAGCCAATCTCAGGGCCCACAATGGACTCCTCTGCCTATTCCCATGTAAGATACTTTACATGAACTGTCTCAAATAAGTGACCTGTAGGTAGGAGGAAGCACACTTATGCACTTAGCCATTGTAGTTTAATGACAGACTATATAAGGACAAGAAGCATAAACTCTGGAATTGTGCTGCCTGGTCTGCCTGCTGCTCTTTCTGTATCTAATCATTTGTAAGCTAAGCATACATAATTGTTTTTTTCAGGTTAAGATTAAAAAGAGTTTCAGGCAGGGCCTGTCTTAAGAACTTCCTAGGTATAGGTACCTGTATTGAAAACAAAGGAGGAAGCTGAGCAACTGTCTGGAGTTAATGTGTGGTGGAAGTGGAGACTCAGCTCCACATAGAACACATGCCCAGAGCTCATCCTTAGAGCTCAGGCTGTGCAGTGTGGGTCTTGAAGGGAAAGAGTCAAGTAGAAGCATCTATCTTTGAATGAGAGATCTCAGGAATCTCCCCTGGGAAAGGCACATATCAACACCATCCCAAGATTCCTCATTTCTTTTACTTCAGGTTGGCTGCTGTCTCAGTGGAAATAAGAGCTAACTGGAGGTCTTTCATAATGTCCCTTCTATAAACCTGTTCCAGTGTTCACCATTTACCTAAAAATCTCTGACTTTGCATTACTGAACCCAACTCCACATTTTAAAATAAGATTTATGTTTTAAAATTTTATTTTTTTATTTTGTGTATTTGAAGGTTTAATCTGCATGTATGTGTGTACGTGTGCAACCATGGAGGTCAGAGGAGGGAATCAAACCCCTAGGAATTGGAGTTACAGATGGCTGTGAGTCAGCTAAGCCAGCACTGTAAACTGAACCCAGCTCTGGAAGAGCAGCCAGTGCTCTTAACTTCTGATCCATTTCTCCAGCCCCAGGATTTGCTTGTGTGTGTGTGTGTGTGTGTGTGTGTGTGTGTGTGTGTGTACACGCATTTGTGTCTGTGTCTATAGTTTCAAGTATGTGAATATGTGTATTATCCCCCCAAAGGACAGAAAAGAGTATCTGATTCACTAGAGCTGTAGATAGTGCTAAGCCACCAGACACAGGTTCTGGGGTGCTGGGTGCTGGGTGCTGGGTGCTGGGAATTGAACCTGGGTCCTCTGGAAGAGCAGAAAGAACTAAGAGAAGAGCCATCTTTGCAGTCTTTTCCACCTCCATTTAATTTAATATTTAGTGCTCTGTAGCTTCTGAAAAATCAACAATGATAGATCCATGATAGATTTTCAGTTAAAACCTGAAGAATCCTAATAGTCTATGCAAAGAATTCATTATACAGCAAAAGAAACACTTTACACATGTATCAAGGGATAGATGTCAAAGAGTACTAAGTCCTTTCTTCCAAAAAAATGTTTCCACAAATAGCCATTCAAATGGTAAAGATAGCTTTCTGTTATGAATTTTTTGTCTTATGAGTTTTTTATTTTTTATATTTGCTTATTTATTTGCAATTTGACATTGAGTAGATATTGTAGCAACACATAGCAAGACCTGCTTGCTGTTACCAGGATAGCATTTGAGAATGCAACATTTTGTTGTTATTTTTAAAACCTGTGCCAATTCACATCATATAAAGCTATGATCTGTGACTCCCCCACAGTCCCATGTCTCTTTAGCCTATGAGTTCCTCTCTTTACTTCTCCTGGATTCAGACACACACCTGAAAGGTGGAGAAACAGCCTGCATGGAAGATAGGAATCTGTAATAAAGATCATAGCCCACTGTTCTAGAGGAAAGAGAAAGAAAACCCATCATATGTGGCTTCTCACAAAGCTGTAAATGGGCTGGGGGAACACAGTATGTGAGGAATACATGGGTATGTATTTTGAGGAACAGGCATCTTCACTGTTACCAATCCCTCTAAGTCAGAGGGAGCTATGGCTGCCTTGTTTTCCAGCTGGAGTCCTGTGAATTGAACATGGAGTGACACACAGGTAAAAAGAAGTTGAGTCCTGCTCCCGGCTTTCACTCTGGCCAGTGAAGCAGTCTCAGAAGAATTTCCACTTGTTACAGTTCTTCAGTACTTCCTCCAAATGTTACTGATGAAATATTGGTTCAGCATGGGCCATAAATTCCTTTGTAAGCTGATCCCTTACCCTAGCTTTGGTCCAGGTGAACCTTGTGGTCCAGAGTAAAGTGACTTAAAAAGAACATCTAAAATGTGGTTATCAGACTCCTGGGAGAATTCATCAGGTGTTTAAAGTCTAAGATGTCAGCTACACCAAACAATGGACTTAAGCCAGTAATAATGGAAATCCATTGAATTGGCTTAAAGCAAAGTGAGATTGTTCCAAGATTCCGATGGAATCTGAGAGCAGGAAGTGCGATGCCTAAGAACAAAAGTGAGTCCCCTTCTTTCTCTACACTCCCTATTCAGTCTTTTTCTCTGCACTTTCTTTGCAGTTGTTATGTCTTCCTTCAGTCAGTGCTGCTGCTTCTTAAGCACTCCACTGCCTCACAATCCTGGAGTGGTTTCAACTATACAGAAGAAATCAGCATTAGTTCCTCTGGCTCTCAATTAAAATTTTATAGAATAGAATTTTATTATCAAACCACCTAACTGTAGCACAAAGCTTGGGGAAAAGCAATCTGTAGGGGTGGGAGGTCTGGCTTAGGATATGCCCCATTACACTTACTACCTTGCTAACAGAATATTGAACAAGATACCAAAAGGCAGCAGACTACAACAACCAACACCATGACTAGAAAGAAGAACTTGCTGCTAGGAAGCTGAGCTCATCTCCATGACTCAGGAAGTGCACAGAGGTGTGGGAGGGAAAGCTTTATAGAGGCAGGCCAGAGACTATAGCATGGCCACCAAGTATCAAATCAGTCCTGTCTGGAACCCAGGCCACATGCTCAGGTGAGGTAGACAGTGAGAGAGACCCCAACACTGAATTTTCTGCTGGTCAGGGCTTTAAAAAGTTTCCCCCACATTGACAGCCTAGTCAGGGAGTCAGACAAGGACATCAGGGGGTGAAAAACAGTTACAGTAAATGTTAACTGGGGACACTGAGCTTCAGAAAGGGAATGATCCTGCCCCTGGGAGCTGGCACAGCTGCACCACAGAATACCACAGGCCGAGCACTTCCCACCACTGTGGAGGCTGAAGTCCAAAGTCAACAGGTCTGGCTCCCCTTCTGGATCATCCTTAGAAAGAGGGTTACCATACCCTGTGCTTGTGCATCCTCAGTGTGTTGCTGTGCCCCAAACCCATTCATTATGAGGACAGCAGTCAGATAACATTTGTCCTCCCCCCAAATCTCATTTAACTTCAGTTACTTTCTTGAAGTCACATTAGGAGATACTTGGGGTTGACTTCCCCACTTGTATATCTTGCAGCCAGCTGAGCACTACACTTACCTACACCCTGAACATGAATCCTCAAGGCCTTCTCCTTCCCTGAGACACCTAGCAACATCTGAAGAATCTCCTGTCACAATATCCCTATGTGAGCCTCTTCAGATCCTCGAGTCTTTAACCACAGCTCCAGTAGTTCAAGCGACCCTTTTTATTGTTCAGTCTGATGCTTTCTTCTGCAGTATGGATTTGGGGAGAGAGATAGAATTTATTCCAAAAAATGGAATGAGAGGAAAATTCCAGTCCAGTGCAGGGAGAGTGTGTTCCTGTAGGCAGAAGAGCAGAAACAAAGGCATAAAAACAACAGCATGCATGGCTGAGCTTGGAATACTGCCTGGTTTGGTTTGGTGGAGTTTAGGACACATAAGAGTTAGAGAGTGGTAAAGGAATGAAGTTGCAAAGATAATTAAGGTAACTGTTGAATCATCAGCAAGTTGGTAGGAGGTAGTCTTTTCTCTTCCCCAGCTTCCTGGGCAGTTGCTTGGATTACTGGAAGGCATGAGGTACTACACCCAGCTCAGTTTTAATTTTATAATATATTGCTACTACCACCATGAATAAAGGTTTAAAGAGCAGGATTCAAAGCAGAGACATGATCTCCAGAGATGGTTTTGTTAATTCTGAATCAGAGCAAGGCTGACTGACAGGGATGATGGTGGATGATGGAGCAGAGCAAGGCTGGTTGACAGGGATGATGTAGATGATGGAACAGAGCAAGGCTGACTGACAGGGATGATGGTGGATGATGGAGCAGAGCAAGGCTGGTTGACAGGGATGAAGTAGATGATGAAGCAGAGAGCAAGGGTGATTGACAGGGATGATAGTGAATGATGCAGCAGAGGAGCTGACACTCAGAAATAAGAGTTCTTGAGATCACTACTAATGTCTTTGGAGGGAACAAGAAGAAGAAAATTTTAGAAGTCCATAGTGTCTGGCTTGGGTGACAAGATTTTGGTAATGTTACTGAAGAGGACAGGTTGGAAGGGCCCTGTGTAAAACACAGTGAGCTTGAGGGCTGGGTGAGACCCAGATGACCTGCCCGAAGAGCTGTGAATATAGAATCACATTTTGGGGGGAAAATAAGATTTACAGTTATCAGGAAATTAATAAAGTATGCTGTATTCATGTGGATGATGTCTTCCACAGAACCCATGGACCCTGGGAACAGCAGAAGAACACTGCCTTGCAATTCCCATCCTAAGGCCAAGCAGAATGGCTCTTAAGTGAAAGGGACAGTTTAAACATGTCTAAACAATCACAAATTAGTGTTTTAGCTATTTTCCAATTATTTAATGTCAAAATGAGAGAATGCACACCTTCAAAGATCTGAGATTCAAATACTATAATAAGGTAAATCATACAGCGTGTTCTCAGTGTCTACGCAGGACACCAAGTGCAAGTGTTGTTAGAGGTAGGTGACTAAGCATTAAGCCTGCACTTATTAGAAGCTGCTGAAAAGGAAAGAGAAAACAATTGAAGACACGAAGAAAAGGATGAAATAAAACAGAAGATTCTAAAATGAAAAACCAGTAGGTACACTACTAAAGAAGTGGCCATGACCCCCCCCCCCCGGCTTCCTGGCTAGAAGCAGCTTCTTTCTTGAAGCCATGAGCCACTGTATACATTTTCCTTAACCTGCTCAAGTGAGGGCAAGAACAAGGTACCAGTACCAGAGGAAAGACAATCATGTGACCCCTGAGCTAGAGAGGTGATCCAAAAAATACATCATAAGAAGTGACTGCTAGGAAAATATCAAACCTCTAAATACTGTCCAGATGTTAGAGGAGGTTTGACTTTTGAGATGATGTTAATATGAACAAATATAAATATTTTAAAATAACACTGTTATCAGGTATTTCCCCACATAATTATTTCAGAGAGGTCTATTACGGGAAATTGTATAAGCCATCAAAACTTAGCAAACATCACCTACAAATTATATTTGAGTTAATTGTGATGAAAACCCCTTCATTTCTTGTCCTATTTAACTGATATCTATCCTAAGATATTTAGGGACTGATTCTTGGGTACTAATTTTTTTAAACTCTCTTCTGCATTTTTGATTTTCTATTTTTAATATCATAAAGTTTTTTCAATAAGACATTTTAAGGGTTGGGGATGTAGCTCCATCGGTAGAAGGCTTGCCTAGTATGCACAAGACCTGGGATTTAATCTCCAATAACTTGCAGAGTTGCTATAGGCTAACCTGAGCAACATAATAGTGTCTTAAAACTAAGTCTAAAATATTCTTCTCTAAGTCTAAAATGATCCTTCTCTACTCTTTTTTGTTTCAAAGAAAAGGAGCATAAATAGATTTTTAAAGTACTCTACCCTGCATAGTGTTTGAGTTGTGGGATCGCAGTTTGGCTCCAAAATGCCACACTGCCTCTCACATTTAGAGGTCCACATCCTGCATATGAGCTAGCATTTATCCCCCATGTACTTCCATGTTTCTCATTGTTGTGACCAAATAATTGGCATGGACAGTGTCTTCCTTGCTATTGCTGTGAAGAATCACCATGACCACAGCAGCTCTTATAAAGAAAAGCATTTAATTGGGGCTGGCTTACAGGTTCACAGCTTTTTTAGTCCATAATCATTATGGCAGGAATCATCATAGCAGCATGCAGGCAGGCATGGTGCTGGAGAAGGAGCCGAGAGTTCTACATCTGGATTGGCAGGTAGCAGGGAGAAAGAGAGAGAGAGAGAGGCTTGGCTTGGGCATCTGAAACTTCAAAGCCCATCCCTAGTGACTCACTTCCTCCAACAAGGCCATCTAACATCTCCTAACAGTGCCACCCTCTGTGGGCCTGTGGGGGCACCATTTTCATTCAGATCACCACAGTTTAGAGGAGGAAAGGGCTATCTGGCTCACTGTGTCAGAGCTGCATGGGGTGAGGGTGTGTGCAGGTGGAGCTGGGAGTGGGTGGGTAGTGTACAGTGCAGTTCTTCATGGTGGTTGGACTAGACCCAGGGATTAGACTATGTCCTTGAAAGGCCTTGCCCACCACAAAAGAGGAGTTTGTGGGGAGCAGCTCAGATTCAAACCATAGCACCCCATTTGATGGGAATGAAATCATAGAAGTTACTTTCTAGATTCTAGGGTAAGAGAAAACAAAACAAAACAAAGCTGGCTGGAAGGTTGGCTCAGAGGGTGAAAGCCCTCATTGGGTATCTCTATATGGACACTATGGGATGAGAACCCTGTGAAGTTATTTGAGGCATAGATTTGTGCTTGACTTTTTGTTAAGAACAAAGTCTCTAAATATGGTTATGGTCTCAAAGACACCTATAAAAACCTCCAATTCCGTATGTCAGAAACAAGATCAAAGTGTGTTAAAGCAAAACAGGATCTACCAAGCTCAAGTGTTTTAACCAAATAAGGCTGTAGACAAGTGGCCTGCTTTCTGCTGAAATTAATGTGCTGTATTGGTTTTTCCTGCCTCTAATCCAGCTCACAGGAAATATCACTGCTCCATGCACTTTCTCCCAAACTTCTTTTACCAAGTAACAAATGTTTCTGTTTAATTTCATTTTTCCCATACAGGAAAATTGAGACAATGATATTCATTTTATTGTTACCAAGAATAGCTCGATTCCTTAAAGAAATTGCCTAAACAATAAACGGAACCTGCTAGGATGCCCACCAATGAATTTGTTCTTTATTTCTTGCACAAAAGCAGAAAACAATTGGAGAAACTGACTTAGGAAATTTTGAGAGATTGGGGGTGGGGTGGGGGGCAGAATGCTTCCTAAAGCCCTGCCCTAAAAGTTGAGTGACTTGGAAAGGGACTCTCCTGTAAAAGAAAGCGCCCTACCCTTTGTCTCCTCCCTCTTTCTCCCCTCCTGTCTCCCTCTCCTCTGTCTCCCCCTCCTCTGTCTCCCCTCCTCTGTCTCCCCTCCTCTGTCTCCCCTCTTCTGTCTCCCCTCCTCTGTCTCCCCTCTTCTGTCTCCCCTCCTGTCTCCCCTCCTCTGTCTCCCCTCCTCTGTCTCCCTTCCTCTGTCTCCCCTCCTGTCTCCCCTCCTCTGTCTCCCCTCCTCTTTCTCCCCTCCTCTGTCTCCCCCTCCTCTGCTCCCCCTCCTCTGTCTCCCCCTCCTCTGTCTCCCCTCCTCTGTCTCCTCTCCTCTTTCTCCCCTCCTGTCTCCCCCTCCTCTGTCTTCCCCTCCTCTGTCTCCCTCTCCTGTGTCTCCCCTCACCTCCTCTCTCTATTCTTCTTCCACTTCTCCCCCATTCTTTTTCCTTCGGTTTCATGTGTATTTGAGAGTGCTTTAGAGTAAGCATGGTTTGTGATGACTTACTTGGTCAGAAACACAATGGCTTAAATGACACTGCCCTAAGCTCATGAATGATGAGGACCTCAGAATCTCCATCACACACAGCACCTTCAGTCCAGGTGATTTCATGCTGCAGTGTAAGCACTAACTTAAGTTGTGGGCATTAAAATATTTGCTTCTTAGTGACATGTAAATAAGTGATGTCCTGCAGTTTATTAGGAACATTGTATGCTATGTTAAAATAGAGTTTCAGGTGTCTTCGGAATAATAAATGAAACTCACAGCAGCTTAGTGCATACCAATTCCAGCCTCAACTTGCAGCTGCCTGATGATCTGTGTCTGATAATCTTCCCTCCTCTGAAATTTACTGTGTTTATAACAGCCATTTCTGTTCTACTCTGAGGCTAATATCAATCTCTAACCTTATACTGTCGTTAAATGATGCTACCCTTGTTTGGGGCCACAGGAGCCCCAGTCAAGGATGTGAATTAGGAAGATATATCTTGGACAAGAAGATCTTCTGAAGTGTTGTTTTATTGTATTTTATCTCATTTGCTTTGGTGCTTTATTCTTTTCTCTCCTGATGAAGACTGTTGCTTTTCTACTAGCTGTCAGTTACCAAAACCTTATTAGATTTTAACTAAGAGGCTTGTGATCCCAGGAATTGGTGTGAGACAAGTCCACTCATAAATCCATTATGGTGTAATTTTTAGAACCTAGGCTAAATATGAGGCAGATATTCCTGGTGGTGGGGGGGATACTTTTCAAATAACACAGCTCTCACTATGACAAGCATAGTTTAATATTCAACAATACCTTAGTAGAAACTAAGGTTCCTCCGTTGTCTTCTGTCATGTGGTTTGAAGCACTGGCTTGCTAAAACCCTGTGGATTGGTTCTTTTCTACTGTCTAACTAAAGAACCTACAAGGGTGCCACTTGTTGCGTTCTTGGGAGTTAATAGCTCCTCCTGCCCCTCAATGGGGTCTTCCCAGTGTCTCTTTGTTTGCTATGGGAAGTATAAAGAACTTAAATGTTTGAATTCTAGAATTATACTACGATTTTAAATTCTCGGGTAGAGATACTCCCTGATGTGTTTATAGAAAAATAAACAGATATATGTTCTATAGATGTATGGGGGAGGTAGGTGTGGGGGAAGGGTGTGCCTCAGAGGACCCAAGCCAAGGCATCCCTTCCCCCTGAGGGACCAGCCACACACGAAGGTATAGTATAGAATAGAGTTTACTTAGGGCATGGGGAGGGGAGCTAAGAGGGTAATAGAGGCAGAGAAAGCAGAGAGAGGGAGAGAGTAGAGAAGTTGAGCGACCGGCCATGACCACGTGGAGAGAGCGGGGGAAGAGAGAGAGAGAGAGAGAGAGAGAGAGAGAGAGAGAGAGAAGGGGGCAAGCAGCTGGGGTGGAGTTTAGACAAAATGCTAACACTACACACAGTTAATGCTCTGCTATTAAGTTGTTTGATTCAGTCATGAGTCATTATGGAACAAAGCACCACTGCATGCCACTGAACTCTGGAGAACATGGTGTGAAACAGCCTTTCCTGATATTGCTGGTATTACCCTTTTCCTGGAAGACACACACCTTGGAAATGGTTTCTCCTCTTCCTAGCTCACTTTCCATCCTTCTCAGCCTAGTAAAAGCTGAGGCCTCCCTGTGCTTTCCTTCTGCAGAGGTTTCTTCAAGGGTCCTGGATGTCATTTACTCCCATGGCTGCCCTTTCTCTAGTCTCTATGCTCATCAACACCACTAAATGCACCTGTGCAAGTAAATGCTAAACACCAAAGATAGGAAGCAGGGTATAACTATACTTATATTCGGAGTTTCAATGTCGTGCATCACTAAAGGTTGTCTTCTAATGACCCATTTGTTTGTAAGATATGATGACAAATTGAAAACAGGACAATAAATGCAAGGACAAACATTACCAACAATGACACGCTCTACATAGAACAGTGCTTCATGCTCAATGTTAAGAATCAATTCAACTAATCCAGACAGTTCTCCCACTAAGGCACAGGTCCAGGTTCTATTTCTAACTTAAGCTAAAATACACTAAATAGCTGAATGATATATTTATTGCTATTCTGTTTATAAGAACTGAGCAGGAGGAGAAGGAGCAGGCAAGAAGGACAAAGACATATTGCTGCTGCAGTCAACGTGTGTAGTGAAGAGGTTAGGGCTGCTTAGCTGTGAATGGTTTCTGCTTGAATGTGCTTTTCCTCAGTTATGGGTAGATCTGAGATCCCTCAATCTTCTTCACTTTAAGACTGAAGCATTTTTTTTACTTCACTGCAGGCATAGTTTTCTCCTTTTATCTCTAAAATATAAACTATTTTTCATGTTGATGATGTTTTATGTAAGACAGGTCTGTTTGCGCTGGTAATCAATAATGCATCCCAAAGAGCCAAGGAGAGAAAATCTAGAGCTGGCAGGCCAGGGGAAGACCAACCAAAGGAAGTCCTCATTTCAGAAACCGAGATTACAGCTTAACAGCAGTTCTTAACCTATGAGCCATTCACAAGAGTCACCTAAGACCATCAG